>CM039135.1:15631717-15986717 GCA_022036555.1 Microstegium vimineum | reverse complement strand
GTCTTATAATTTTTTCCATTCTTGATGTGAAATGACACTATGTTGTTTTCTAAACAAATGGTTTGTAATATGCTTTGTCTTCTGCTCTTTGATGAAAATTAAATTATTGTATTCTTCTGAAATGATTAAAATGGGATCTGTGTTAAAGGGTGGATTGCCCTTGCAAAAACGGCGACCCCTGACGGACCAATTAAAAGGTCATTTTTTGGGATTAAGTGGGGTTGGCTTAATCCTGGAAAGGGGGCCCTGTTTTTAAGGGGTTATGTAAAAACTTAGCTTGGGGGTGGTGGGGCCCCCTCACTTGCGGAGGGGGCCCAACTTTGGGCGTAAAAGGAGGGAAACCGGGGGAAAAGGAGAAGATCTAAAAGAAATTGGTGTCGATCACTGAGTGGAGGTAGGGGAAAGAAGCTCTGCGACGCCATCACGGGTTACCCGAAAAAAATTTGTTTTACCTTTCTTTTAACCCTATTCTCATCCTTTTTGCGTCTTTTTCAGTGTTTTTTCTGCAGGAATGAGGTTGAAGGCCCGGCGAATGGATCCCCGAAAAGGGTCAACGCCCAAGGAGAAACCCGCAATGCAGCGGCCACATAAATAAAGGCCCCATCCATGGCGGCACCATGGGTACCCCGGGGGATGTCGGCTTTTGAACCTAGCGCGGTAGGATTCTCTGTCCACCCAACTGGTTCCCAGGGTCAAGTCCCTCCAGAAAATGTCAAAAAAAACATAAAATTCTTTGGAGGTTAAAAAAGTCATGCGACCGCCCTTGCTGCAGCCCCACAGACGCCCGTGGGGATAAAAAGGCTGTTTGATGAGTAGCTTGTATTTGGAAATTTTATGTAAAAAACCTCCTCTCCCAAAATATTAGGATCTTACTGTTTTTTCCCCTTTTTCTGAAGTTTTTCTTGAGAACAATCAATCTGGAAAATGTTTGTGTGATGTTTTTTTTTTTTTTCTCTAAAGGCGCACATACCGTGCGGCTTTCTTGGTTTATCACAAAATTATTTTTTTTTGGCTAAAGGGATATCACCGTTGGGCAAATACGCATAAGTTTCTTTAATCCATTTGCACCAACCTCAACCTGGGTTAAATCTTTTAAGAAACCTTCCTTCCCTAGCTTAGCGAATTCTTCTCCCAATAAAGTTTTCAAGATTAGCTTGCCGGCGCACATCTTCCCACTCAAAAAGGTCCTTCCCAATTTGGAGCCTTTGCAAACGCCTGTCCTTGGTCCGATCGGCAATCATTTTTCCCAAAACCCAATCCCCCTCTATGAATTTTTTTTCCTTACCTTTCTTGATTACCTGGAAATAGTGCTTTTTTTTTTCTCAAATATTTCCAATGCTTTGGATAAACAAATCCCAAATCTTCTAATTGTCCATCATCGATTCTTGTAATCTTCTCTCCTAAAAATCGTTCTGCAATGTAACTCGTCTTGATCCTGATTACAATTCCCATGGCACCACAGATGAGCCATAAAAAACTCATAGGAGATGCTTGAGTAGATCCAGGGCAAGCCTTCGGTAGCCCAAAAAGCCTCTTTAAGAACCGAAGCCATTTCTTCGGTTTTTCATCAATTTTCTTCTGAAAAATTTTTGTCATGATTTTGTTTGTGCTTCAGCTGGCCATTGGTTGTGCAAATAAGGAAAAGAATTGTACAATTTTTTTTCCCCATCTCCTCGAAAAATCCAAAACTCGGAGAAGTAACTGAGTTCCTTGACTGTTCTTTTGGCTGAGGAATCCTGAATCTGTGTATTTTGCCCCTTAAACAAAATTCCCCTGTTTCTGATGAAACCTTCTTCGGGGAAAAGCTTAAACCCACTTGTGAAATAATTTAGGCCAATAGTCAAACTTATGTCCTTTGTAGAAGGAGGATGAATTTGACGAAAAAAACTTTCCCCCACCTCTGAACGACAAGGTTGTTTAATTTGGGGGTTTAAAGCCGACGCTGGGGCTCTTTGAATATTCCCAAATTTTTCTGACAATCTTGACTTCCTTTGTAATATTCAAAAAAATCCTAAGCTAGTTGGCCAAAAATAACCATTTTCCCTTATTTTCCATTTCATCGGTAACCCAAAATGATGCGCCCCCTACTCCTTCATCCCTTTACATCCCTTTCGGGGACTCTCTGATCTAAAACACTTGGGAGTACCATCTTGGATTTGTAGTACAACTGGTTTTTAAATGAGATGAACTTGATACCCTTATATCTGAGCTTTAAAGAAACCTCTGTGTTGGATTTTTAAATAATCGGCAATTTTTTTTTTCTCCGTCATCAATTACCCGATCTTCATCCAAAGCAAAATTTCCTATCCTTCGGTATCTGAAGCATTTGACCCAAATTGTTTGTTCTTCATTTGCCCCCTAGGGAATGATGAAGGGGTTACCTGGAAATCCTTGAAGCTTCGGCACTTTCAAAATATCCCTTTAGCATACCCTTTTTGCATTATATTGGCTGTCGTTGGTTAATTACCGCTAAATCCCTGAAAATTCACAACAACAACCCTTACTTCGCCCAAGATTGGAAAGCCTCAAAGAATCCCTATATTTGCTTGTTGTTAAAAACCAAGAACAATAGCATGGTACTAAAAGGTCAAACCTTGGGAGAAACAAGAGAACCCGGCTCCCCACCTTTGTACAAGGAAATAAAAAAAAACAAAGTTGGCGCAATGGTCACCTGTTAGCAGAGGGATCCGGTGTTGGGTAACAAAATCACAATAACCTGACCCTTTATGCTTTTGCCGTTTCGTACCTTAAATTTCAATTTCTGTAGAGCAAAAATTCATTGTCAATTCTTCCTTTTAAAAAATTGGCTCAATACTGTGTTTTTTACTCAAAACTCAAAAAACTACTCAATTGGTTTTTAAAGATAATGCCGGAAGTTTGTACATGAAAAAAACACATAAGAAAAGCTTTTTTTGTCAAATTCCTTGTCTTGGACTAGTAGCTTTGGGCAAAGGGTAAGCTTTTACTCTCTTTTCCCCTTCAAACTCTTGCATGAGGGCCGACCCTATTGTCAGGTTGTCGGCCGCCCGTACAACTTAAAAAGGCTTATAAAAGTTGCGGAGGTACCAAATGGGTGGTGCCTTCAGTCTCTTGATTCTCCGAAACCCTTTTGTTGTATGTCACCCCCAAATCTTGACCCTTTTTAAAGCTTCAATGCGGAGGAAAAGGCAACACTTTTTTCTGAAAGTTAGATAGAATTTTCCCACAAATAATCTTCCCCCGAGTGATTGAAAACTCTGTGGATTGGTTGGTTGGGTACCACCTTGCCCCATTGTTTCCCTGCTCTTTTGCCGACTTGACCCCTCCTTTATGGCCAGAAAGCCAAAAAAACTCAAGCGAGACCCCAAAAGGCCAACTTATCGGGTTCATCCTAAAACCCTGTTTCCTTTTGCACCCCAAGGTCTCCTCAAATGGCCAAATGCCCTTCAGGGTTTCTGGATTTGACCCCCACATCATCTAAGATTTCCACATTTGCCGATCAACTCGTGAAAATGTGTTCTAGCTTTTTGATAAGTTGCCCCCACATTCTTTAAACCAAAAGTCATGACAATCCATTCAAAAAAACTTAATTGCCAGGACATCTAAAGGTGTCTTTGAAATCTTATTGCCATGGGGATCTGGTTAAAACCCAGCATTCCCTCCGGGTTTGATGCTTCTAACCAGCCGTTTTTCGTCGCGGAGATCGACATTGGCATTGGGTACCCCTAAGAGTAGCTTTGTTGAGATTTCAAAAAATCAATGCAGCCCCTCATCTTTCCATTTTTTTTGTAACCCAGGACTTGTTTGAAAACCCAATTGCATACCTGCATGGCCCGAATAAAGTTTGCTCCAAAAATTTTCAACTTCCTTCTTTAATCACCCAATACCCCCTCTTTAAAAATCTTCGGGGAGGTTGTTTGAAGGATGTTCCAGCTTGTGGAATTTTGCTCAATGTTAGAACGTCCATCCCTGGGATTTCTGTTAATCCCAAAAAAAAACAATCTTTTAATTCCTTTTGTGGTAAGCTTCAATATGCTCTTGTCTAATTTGCACTGATAAAATGGGCCCTTTGGGTTTAACATTTCCAATTTTATTCCTTGTTATCGGCCGCATGAAGCCCGTCCCGCTTTCCTTCGGTCATCAATCGTGTTCCCCATTAAAAATTACTCCGAGCCCTTTCTTGATTTTGTTGGCCCTTGCGGGACATTTAAGGCCTTCTTCCCCAAAACTTTCCAAAAAAACTCGAAAACCGGTATCCCCGTAAACATGTCTGTAGCAGCAACACTTACCCTTTATTGGCTTGAACGATTAAACTCCAACCCCTTGAATGAGGCCTGTGCATGGTTGAAGGTTGCGTGTTGCCCGATCCAATCTCTCTCCCAATAGCAAAATATGCCCCCCTTTTTATGCAAAGAAGGTGGTGATTTGATCTTTGATCCAATCATCAACTCGGTGCATGCCCCTGGTGTCGGAAGGTTTTCCCGCAAAGTCTTGAGTCCAGATCGGTCTTCAACACCCCCCATCGACCCCATCTTGGGCATTCCGAGTTCCCCCCAGGTGTAATGACATGAATTGTGGAGCTCCCCCCTCGACCAAAATTTGGTCAAGGTCTTGCCATTAAGTCCCCTTCACGTAAAGGCCTTCAAGTGTCGATGCCTGGCTGGTTTTTCGAAACACTGCCCGTTGAGTCAAGACAAGCTGGGCCTCAGGTTTTGGTTCGCTCAAATCTCATTGAAGAACTCATTTGGTATCTTTGGTTCTCAGGAGCTAAATTTTTTTTTGGGGAAAGAAGAAGGCCATGTAGTATCAGCCGAAAGGTTGTACCATTGGCCTTCCCTTTTTGGTGCCATGTTGGTTTTGTTCGGCAGTCACTTGTGTAGCTCTTGTTTCTCAGCTTGCACCCCCCTTTTTGGCTTTCTTCGCCTAGGGAATCACTACCCTTCTGCAATGCAAATCTCGGTGCTTCGCTATCAGAATGAAAACCCCCCTCTTTATCGGCAACCCTTTCCCTTTTCGATCCTTGGTGCCTATTTTTAAAGACGATGCCCCGGAGCATGTGTCCAAGTCTTTTTATGGCCCGGCGCGGGGGACGGGACGATTACCCCGAATACTGTCACTGCATTCGGGGCAAAATTTTCTCTAGTAGGCAGTTTGGCCTTCATCCAATAGTGTTTGAAAAGGATCCCCCAAAGGACGTCTACTCTCTCAAGCGCTTTGTTCTCTTTGATAACTTCTTCTTCTTGCCCCTTTTGTTCCTTATGAAACCCCTGCTCTTTGTAAAGCATCTCCTTGATGCTGCTCTTGCTCTGTTGCACTTGTTTAAAAGGTCGCGTTTTTGGGCCTGGGTTTTGGGAAGCCTCCCCTCTTTCAGTTCGGCTACTTGAACTGTCCCCTTTTTGCCCAAGTTCCTTTTCTGTAATCTGTCGTTTTGGGTCCACACTAGTCTTTTTGCTCTTCTGAGGTCAGCACTTTATCTCGCTCTTTTCCTTGGAGTCTTCCCGGAAAAACCCTTTCTAGAGAAAGATTGTGTTTTGTGCAAAGGGTTAGCGCAAACTTATGTTTCTGTCAAACTTCAAATGTCTTCTGAATTGCTTTTTGGATCTTCACCCGAACACCGGCAATCATTGATGGCAGAGAACTGGTGTTGTGGGAGCCGCAAAACCTCTTGTCCTTTACTCCTTTAGGTTTTGCATGGGTGTCCTTCGGCAACTTGTGCGTCCTTCCCTGAGCAACAACCGAACAACTTGTCTGATTTGGTTTTCATCAAAATGTAGGTGCCTTTCTGTTGCCTAACCTCGTTTATTGACTTGGGGTTCCTTTGCCTGACCAGTTCGGCTGCGGGCCATCCTCGTTTTCGAACTCCATTGCCTTTCCGGAAACTTGTCACGTATTGTTATATCACCTTTCTCAAAAATGGGTTTTCTTCCCGAACCCTTTAGCTTGGTTATTCATCATCGCCAAAAGCTTTTTACAACTGACCCGGGCTTGAATCCCGTCAAACAGCTTCTCCCCGATGTTGGTTGCTGCCTGCCCTGCCATCCCTTTGGGAACAGGTCATTGGTAAGTTCAGAGGTAGCAGGGTTTTGGTTTCCCTGAATTGCGGAGGTTTCTAGGGGTCTCTTGCCCCCTATCTCAAAATCATAGGTCAACTGCTTTTTCATGGGGGCCCGAAAAAAATATGCATGGAAATTTTTGTCCTGTTGCCCCGTGGTGGAGTTTGTGGGGGCGCGAACCAGGTGAAAAGGGGGGCCCCCCAGAGAAAAGGGAAGTACCGGATCTTCCCAAGCTCATTGTAGAGCTTCCCCCCCTGCATCAAGTATCGGGATGTGTTTTAGTGCTGGTGTCATCTTGGCCTAAAAACTTGGTAGATCCGTCGGAGCCCTTAATCTTGGGGAAGAGCCCCTCGTTGTACCATTTTGAATAAGGGGGCTGGTACGCATTGCTGGGTTCTTCGGCTTCAAGCCAAACTGTTCTTCATCATTCCCCCCTATCCATGATTAAAAATCGCACTGGGAGCTGAGTCGCGTGCCTTTCCCCCCAAATGGGGCCCTATGGGCTCCCCCCTTCCCGGATTTGGGGGAGCATTTATGGGTTGTAATCGGCAAATTTTTGATACCCCGCCCTCATCTCTTTTTTCGCTGTTTGCTATTGGGGTTTTCTTTTGGGCCGAATGTGGGGGTTCCCCGACGCCGAAGCAAGTTGGCCGTGGTCACTGGATATTGCTGCTACTGGTGAAGATCCCCCAGCTTGGGTCATGTTCGGCCTCCTCCTCCCCCCGCGGTCTTCTCCCGGGACTTGGGACATGGAACGCGTTTCCCTCATGTATCGGACCGTGAGTCTCTTCAAAAAGTTGGTGGCGGTGGTCGAAGTGCTGACCATATGTGGCGAAAAGTTTTTTAGGAAAAAATTATGGTGTTGTCATGTTTCATCTAGCTTTGTAGATACCGCACCGACTCTACGGCCGCCCCATCCGTGCAATCGGTTGATTTGGGGGAGGGTTCTTGGGAGCGCCCGTTTCTGGTAATTTGTTGCTCTTGTTTTTCGAGAAAGCATCAAGATTTGTTCGAAACTCGTGCATGCCTGCTGGACGTACTCCCCATGTCTGTCGGAATTCTCCATATTTACATCCCGAACCAGGGTGTTTTTGATTTTACCCCTCTTTGGTGTGGGGTCCCCCCGAGGTGCCAAAAGTGTGTTGACACAAAAAATGACGTATGTGTGTCACACACGCAAGCCAGGGGGGGGGGAAAACGTGATTAAACGGATGCCGGGGGCTTTGGAACCGAAAACGTGCCATCAGTTTAAACTGAAACTAAAAAAGGGATTTTAAAGTCATTAGAAACAAACTGGAAATGCCCCAATTAATACCAGACGTTCCCTTGTACGGCCGAAACCCCTTACAAAACATACAAATTTAAAGGTTGTCTGCCAAAAGGTTTTTGGAAATTCGGTAAAACAGACATAAAGCCGTGAGCCACCCATTTCCGAACGGCATGAAAGGAAAGGGCGTACGAACCTGTTGAATATAAGTTAAACTAAACCCTTCGGCAATCAGCCGAATTGGGGTCCCGTGAAGGAAACACGTAAACAAACATGATCAAATAATCTAAAGCCTGCATCTACGCATGATACCTGGCGTCATCAAAAACTTAAACATGGTAGATGAGAACCGGAACATGTAACAAATTTGATTCAAAAATAAATTTGGCTATTTTAAAGTAAAATCACTTATGGGAAAAAACGTGAAAGTAACAACTCATTGACATGAAAAGACATATAAATTAACAAGGTTTGAAGTATTAATCTGATTGGGCAAAGGGTGTTTACTGTAGTAAAGATTATCTAAAACATGCAACACGATACTTAATGAAACCAATGTCTCGCCAAAACTACGAGAGCCGATAACTATCTTTCTTATGCTAAACAATGAGCAAACACCCGCCGCACGGGATTTCTTGTAAACAAACTAAGTAAAAATTCTTGATCATCAATCAAGGATCCCCCCACGTATTTACAATAAACAGACTCTTGCATAACATCTAAATCCACCGCATGATACTGCATGATAAAAGGTTGCCAAGGGCTTACGGAGGTCGAGGGCGTTGTTCCTCCAAAGGACTCGCGAGACGACAAAAAGGATCGATGTTGGCCCGGGGGGGGGTTTTTATTTATTTTGGGTTTTGAACACCTTTTACAATAGCTAAGGGTTTATTTATCCCTGGCTATAACATGGTCTAAGAGGACACGGTTACAAATATAAAGGAAAAAAATACAATATTTTGACTTTGGTTTCCCTTAGAGTCCCTAATTGCCTTAATTATCGCAACTATCTTACTAAATTTGGCTCTCACTTGTCTCCTTTTTCGTCCGGTGGAAACCCCCCTTTTTTGATTAACGATTTTCGATCGACTGCCGAATCAGAATTTAACCGACTACACGGACTCTGTCGAACCTTCTGGGATTACCTTGCCGACATCGCGCACTGGGCCCCCTTGTCTGGCAAAAATCGGTGTTAAAAAGGCCGCTTTGTGGATCCCGGGTTGGGCAATGCCATGATGAGGAGTTAGAAAACTTTTAGCGAAACCGAATTTTGGGGCTTGTTCCTCCCCCACCTAGTTGCCCCACATAGGTTCCCAAAGGGGTTTTTAAAATAAAAAAAAGTGAGCATGGGGGGGGTCGTGGCAACCCCAAGGGGTAGGTTTGGGAGTCAAGGTTTTGTCAAAAAAGGGGGGTAGACTATGAGGAAACTTTTTTCCCTAGCTCGTTGAAGCCCTTAGAAACCTTCTAGCTTTTTCGGCTTCTAAGGGTTTTAAACCTTTTCAAATGGACGTTAAAAGTGCTTTCTTAAACTGCTACATAGAGGAGGAAGTGTATGTTAGACAACCTCCCGGTTTTGAAAATCCCAAGTTTCCAAACCATGTTTTTAAACTTCACAAAGCTTTGTATGGTTTGAAACAAGCACCTAGAGCATGGTATGATAGGCTAAAACCTTTTTGCTTGCTAAGGGCTTTAAAATGGGATCGGTAGATAAGACGTTGTTTCTCCTCAAGCAAGGCAAAGACACTCTCCTTGTCCAAATATATGTGGATGACATCATCTTTGGTGGTTTTTCTCATGCTCTTGTTGCCAAGTTTTCAGATCTTATGAGCAGGGAATTTGAGATGAGCATGATGGGAGAGTTGACTTTCTTTCTCGGGTTGCAAATCAAGCAAACCCGAGAAGGGACGTTTGTGCACCAAGGAAAGTACACGAAGGATATCTTGAAGAAGTTTGACATGGGTGAGGCAAAGCCTCTTTATACGCCCATGTCGACTACGACTGCCTTGGATGCGGACGAGGAAGGAGAGGCGGTGGACCAGACTATGACCGCAGCATGATCGGGTCGCTTCTGTACCTGACGGCGACCCGACCGGACATTCAGTTCGTCGTCTGCTTGTGTGCATGCTTTTAGGCATCCCCACGGACTTCGCACAAGCAGGTGGTGAAACGCATCATGAGGTACTTGCGCTTCACTCCCGAATTGGTCTTTGTGTTTTCCACCGCTTCCTCTCTTGTGCTTTGTGGTTATTTGTGGTTATTCTGATACCAGACTTTGCCAGTTGTCGTCTTGATCAGAAGTCCACTTCTGGGGCTTGCTAGTTTCTCGGGTCTTCCTTGTGTCTTGGTCTTCTCGCAAATAGTCTAGCGTGGCACCGTCGACGTGCGAAGCTGAGTCGTTGCGGCGGCTAGCTGTTGCTCGCAGTTGCTTTGGATGATTGCAACTTTGAAGGATTTTGGTCTTGTGCTTACTAAGGTGCCTCTGCTTTGCGATAGCACGAGTGCAATTAGTGTGGCCAAAAATCCCGTGCTTCATTCTAAGACCAAGCACATTGATGTTCGCTTTCACTTTTTGCGAGATCACTACGAGGAAGGGCGACATTGACCTCCGGCATGTCGAGACCCACAAACAGCTTGGGATATTCTCAAAACCTGTTGGAATCAAGCAGCATTTTCTCGCCTTCGAGGCGAGTTGGGTGTGTGTTTCCCTTTTTAGTTGTGGGAAACCATTTGTGTATCATAGTTCTTTTCGGTTTTATTGTCTTTTCTTTCTTTTCTTTTGTGTCTTTTTAGTGTTAATTGGTGTCAATGCATTGTGCATCTCATTTGCATTTGTGACATAGTTCATTTTAAGCTTCATACTATATCCGATATAATAATCTTATGCTCTGTTTGAGTTGCTTTATGTGTCTATAGTGTTGCCTAACTTAGGACTCTCTTTGATCTCTTGATATGCAAAGAGAGCTAAGTTAGAAAGCTATAACACTGAAATTAATTCCCATGTCAACCTATGAAATGGCACTCGCATATGAGGCTTTTGAAGTTCTTCTTGGTTGTTTTGATATGATAGCTTGTTAACTATCGCTCTTCATTATTTCATTCACTGCATTGAGCACCATGCTTAAAATTGATCTAAAATGAATTGCTCCTTTGTGAATTGGAAAGATGGAGTTGGGTCTGCATTGTGAGCACTTCCGTGTGTTCGAGGACTTGTTTTCCATATGGGTTGATACTTGAGCGGTGTCGTGTTATATGACCGAAACGGTGTGTTCAAGTCCTTTGACTTCGCCTAGTGGTTATAGAGTGGCTTTCACCTTGCTTACAACCACTCGCATACACCTTAAATTTTGTGGCTAAAACTACAAACGGAAAGCAGACCTACAGGGAGCCGGCGCCGCCGCGTCTTATCCGTCACCACCGCTGGTCCCCTTCCCTTCCCCTCTTGGTATCTCACGGGGGTTGAGGGAGTGGGGTTCCATGATTTTATAAGTTTTCTCTAGTAGATTGAGTCTTTAGGTTAGGGTTTCCCATGCCAAAGTTCTTGGTATTGGAGGTTTATCTTCCCTCTTCTCATCTTTCTCCGGCAATGGTGAAGGAGAAGGATGGAAATCGTCTTCTCCATGGGTGGTTCGGGTAAGATCACGACGACAACTTTGGCGTCACCAGCTTCATCGACATGACGACATGGAGACTTTAGTTTCCGGCTGACGGGCCATCAAGGCGAGATGATGTCGCCGCCATGAATAATTTGTCTACGGTCTTTTCTTCATTTTTGTTGTGGTTAGCTCTGGCCACGATGAAAGGGCTAGGGAGATAATTTTTCAGATCAGTTTCCTGTTCTTCGGTGGCAGAAAGAAGAAGGAAGCACCAAATTATCGAGGATTAGATCCTCAATTCACCTACAGGAATGTTGGCCGTTGTTGTTGGGCAGTTGTTCTCAGGCCATTTGCCGAGTGTTTGCTATCCGGTATCTACACTGCAAAGCGACTTAAAGGATATGTTTTGAGGTATGTAATTCACAGCGTGGGTAACTATTTCATATTGCAAAGTGCTTGTAACCGATTAATGTGCCAGGTTTCATTTAATATAATTTTCTTTCATCGCAAAAAAAAATGTGCCTAAAATTGAAATTTGGCTACGAAACTCTTAAAACTTGAAAAACTTATTCAGTTGGGTCAATGCTTTGTTGTATGGACTTTGCTAGGGATAGTTCTACTTGCTATTACATGAGATTGCTTTGAGATAGTTCATATCTGTTTGCATGTCTAGTTGTTTCTCTAGGAGGTGATACCCTTTCTTTGCTCTCACTTGATATGCTCTCCTAAGAATAGCTTCTAAAGTTGATCAGTTATGCTCAACGTGAGTCTTTGTTGGGCACGTAGAGCTTTTCCTATTCTCAAGGATCAATCACTTAGAGCATATATTCAATTGTCTTAGCTCTAAGTATGAAGCTTTTGTATCATTTGGCTATTTCATGGGCATTTGTGGCTATCTTTTGAGTTTTGAGCTTTGATGAGCTACATGTGTCACAAGGGGGAGAAAGTGCATTTTACTTTAGTATTCAACAAGGGGGGAGGGAGAAATGGTGCATTTTCATAAATTACATAGTGCAAAGGGGGAGAAATTGGAAATGGGTCCTTTTGAGCTTTGGTCTTCAATTGGTTTCTCTTTTGCGTTACTTGGCTCTTTTTCACTCTTTCTTGGTATCTTGAGTGTGCATGTTCCCAGGGGCGAGCATTTTTCTAGATGTGTTTGAGCCTTTGGCCTCTTCTGGAGGGTTCTAACTTGCTTTGTTGGGGCTTTGACAGGGTTTCGATGGCTTATTGAGCGTGTAGGTGTTTTAATGGTATCTTTGTATGTCCCTTAGTATCTCAATTTGGGGGTGTTTTGTTCTGGAGTTTTGAGATGCGTGATTGTTTTTTGGTCTTGTTAGCGGTGTTGAGGCCCGTTTTCTGCCTCTTCTTGAGGGTAGCTTTGTTTTGCTTGTTGCGTCGAGCCGGTTGCCATGTCTTTGGGAAACCAAGTTTTGGACTCGTTTTGCTTCTCATCAAGTGACCCTCATTTTTGGCTTTCTTAGCTTGTGTCTATTGGGAGCGATTTACCTTGTGGCTAAATTGAAATGCATTGTGTTGACAATGCATCATCAAGGGGAGATAGAGATAGATTGCACACACTTGGTGTTAAGTACCCAAGTATGGTTCAATTTGATGATGTGAGATTGTCCAACACTTGAGTGTTGCAGTTTGAGTGCGTTTATTCTAACCCTTTTGTGAAAGCAAATGTGTGTTGGTCTATCCGGTTTTGGTTGTGCAGGTTGCTATGGCTGTGACAATGTCAATGGCGTGGAGAAGGTCGTTAGAGGCTAGCCGTGCCGATGACTTTAGAGCGGTGAAGGGCGGAAGCAGGCTCGGATGAGGGACCAATGGGCGGTCGTCGGACTAGCTGTGGTGGCTAGTAACTTGCACTGGCAAGTGCGGATGAGAGAAGACATGGAGGTAGACCGAGTCGACCGGAGTCAAGCGGTGGCTACGAGAGGGTCGAGCGTGAGGCTCTGGGATCGGAAATCCGTTCCGTGCGAGGACAAGGTTGGCTCGAGTTGAGTGGTTTGGTGGTTTGGGCTCAAAACCAACGGTGGACGGTTTCCAAGGTTCGGGGCCTTCAAAACTCGGGGATCGGTAGTTGAGCCCAAAGCTACCGGTGGTGGGTTTCTTGGTTTGGGCCTCAAAACCTAGGCGGGCTTCCGAGGAAGCGGGGATGGTATGTGGCGGAATCCATAGAGGTTGCAGCGAGGCGACCTCAATTCTGGCAGGAAAGGGAGGGGGTGGGGCCGTCCATTCACAAATGCGGGGAGATATTTTCAGAGTTTGGACTGCAATGCTTAGGCTAGGTAGTGCACTCAATGAATGTATCTAGGTGGTCTTTGGGAAAAAGCCAAAGCGATATAAGTCGGGGGTGAAGGGGGTATCCTTCATCCCATTCTTGAACCCTTATCTTTTGCCCGTGACCCAACTCTCTCTCTCTCTCTAAACCTTCTCTAGTTCATGAGTTTCCCTGGTTGATCTCTCCACCTTTGTAAGGATTTGCACTGTGTTTTTGGTGGGGATCGGAGGCCTCTTACCCTCCGTAAGCCATGGCGGTTTGATTACTTGATCGCGGTCTCTCGTTTTTTGCTTGTGTTCGTCGTGTTTTGCTTTGCTCCCTCTTTGTTCCTGAGTTGAATCTCTTTGTAGGGAGTAGCTCTTGCAAATCCAGTTTGAACCAAAGTTGTTTGTAACCGTGAGGAGCATCTTTGCACTAAGGGTTTTTCTCAAACCCTCACCTAGTGTAGATCGGGCTTTTTCTTTGTGGAGTTCTTCGCTTTGAGTTTTCTCCCAATCTCTTCTCTCAGCCCGTTATCAATACCAAATGGAGCGGATGATTATCTTCGGGATAGCTCCCCAACTGGTATAAGGATAATGCCTACAAAGTTTGTTGTATTTGGAGATATTTGGTTGAAATTTTGGGAAGATTTGGTGGAGTGAAAGTTTTTTTATTTTTTTTATGGTTCACTGTGTAGATTAGATTCGGTGGGCGCTTGGAAACTCGGACGCTGGTCGTGGACACTCCACACAGGGTCTGGACGCTGCCCGCAAAGGGGCTAGACGCTGCCCGCTCCCGAGCCGAGCATCCGTCGCCTAGGGCTATTTCTGGGCTATTTTTTTCTAGGTGGGATGGACTGTGTTGTCGCCCTGATCAGCGTCGTTCGCCCTTCCAGCAACATTTTTTAGGTTTTTCTTCGCGATGTTTCGGTCGTTTCTCCCTCGTCCAGACTCCGAATTTGAGTTCCATTTGTCGGTTGGTTTCGTAATCATGCCAGGAACTTGATGAGCATGTGAGACATGTTCGATAGAACTTTTGGGTGAGCTCTCTTCTCTTCTCTAGGGTTTGAGAGCCAACTTTCGGTGTCTTGGTTTGAGTTTTTGGTTCCCAGAAGATACGCTGTACCTCTTGGTCCTCACCAAAGGTATCACCCTCTAAGGGTTCGTGATCTGCTGTGGAGTAAGCTTTCTTGTGGAGTGTTTTTGGGAAAGAGTGGCCGAATATTTCGAGAGAAATTTGGGCTATTCACCCCCCCCATTGGTCGCGTTCTCGGTCTTCAGAGGAGATCAGGGAGATACATGGTACAACCTCATCAGATGACGGCTGGTTCATCAACACCAGTCTAGACCCTGATCATATGAAAGAAAATTGGTATGGACACTGGATTTCTTTACTGTTTGGAAAGCTACAGGTGTATGGGTGTGATACCTGTGTGTGAGGAAGTGACACGTCTCTATACTATTCAAATTTACTTTGCCTCATTAGAAGAAGTTGAAAATGGAAGTACATTTCATCTTTTCAAGCTAAGAACATTTTCTCACAAGGGAAAAAAGATCTTAGTTCCCATATTCGATTTGATAGAAAACACAACTAAATTAGATGTTGCTCTCATGAGTTTAATTGTCATAATTTTTAGAGAGTCATTTCTGATAAAATGTTGTGGGAAAATTTTCAACATTTGTAATATGGATTATTCAACATCCAACTTGTGAGGTTTTGCATAGATAAATAATCATGCCTTTATTTCCTAGAGAAGAGGTTTTTATTACAATGGTGAATTAAATCACTTTATAACAATGGTTAACAAAAACCAAACTTACTTGCCAAAGAAATATTCAAACATTGGTTAGAAGGGCTTTATTTTTATTTCATGTGTTAAGTATTTAAAGCAATTTCATGTCAAGATTTAATCTAGAAATTAAATAGTAACAACATGTTGATGAATTATTTGATGTGAATAAAAACTATCACTAGCAGTAAACACATTCAGCAAAATATTTCGATCCGAAACAGTAAACATGAACACATGTTTACTAGGAAGATTAGAGTGCCGAAGCTTGGGAGGCTCCATTCGCACTAGACGACATAGTGCGTTGCTCGAAGTAGCGGGACCACAATCGATGCAGGTACGAGGATCGCAGTTGTAGCCCCGCGACAGCTCCGAGAAGACGAAGAAGACGTCGCCAGAGATTCACGGGGAACTCCAGGAAGGTAAGTGATGAAGAAGCGTTCGCACTGCGGAAAGTAGAGGTCTCGGAAGTGTGCGGCGAGCAGTCACGGATTGCTCCCCAAAACCTATCGTCTGCGCACCACTAGGTGCAAGGCTCTCAGGGCGGGTCGGTTCTGGAGGCACTGCTCTCTCGAACTCTCCGTGACTGGCGCAGAGGAGGAATGAGACGTGGAAGAATTCTGAAGTACACAACGAGAAGGTCTATCGCAAGGTTATAGAAAGGAGAGACAAACGGATGCGGGAGATGGAGGGCAACAGGCAGGCTTGAATCTCGGGATATGAATCCATTCAATCTACGATTCACTTTAATCTTTATTGTGTTTCCTTTTTCCACCGCGGGAGAGTCAGGTCAGTGAATCCATCGAGTCACAAAAACCAGACCAATCCACCGGAACGTACGGACGGCACGGCACGGCACGGCTCGGTGCGGCTCACATGCACGCACGCCACGCTCGCCTCGGCTCGGCGGCGGGCGGCCTGGAATAGTGGCGCGTTGTGGGCACCCAGTCATCTCTTCTCAAACTGCTCCAATGGGTGCACATAAAGGTTAAAATATTTAAGTTGAGTAACTTTTAATAAATTCCCGTATGGGATATACGATAATGTAATCATAACATATACTATGAGACTAGGATTTTATTAGATTATTTAAAATCTGGGCCAAGCCCATTTTATTCAACAATCCCCACAAAACTAGACATCATTATAAAGTTTTTCATTTTCTTGTTGTTGATATTATACCAGTTGTTTCGATGGAGATGTTAAGTTGAAACATCCATCTAGAACTTGGGGTACACTTTTTCAACTGAACAATGGGACTATGCCTTGAATTGACATTTTTGTGAGAAATAAGTTTCACCCTCCATAGCTCGTTAGATGATACTAGCTGCAAAGAGTATCCCTGTTGGTTTCGAGGTTAAGTCATACTCCTGTGCCCTTTCATGGAGTATTTAGAGATTACCCAAATCTCATAGATTGTGAGTCGCAATCTGATCTATTGGTATGTTCTCAAATGATGTTATGTAGGATAACATCTTTGCTTTGATAAGCCACTGTCACACCCGGTTTTAAGAACAAAACCAATTGAACCCTATATGTGAGCCTGGAAGTCATATCTCACTATAGCCACAGAACAAGGTAATATCAAAAGTCAAACACTTAAATACCAATAGCGTATATGGCTGGAGAAATACCGTATAGAGGCAAACAACGGAAAGACACTACCGATCTTCAGGCGAAGACTCCACTCCACAGGGGACCAACTGAGGTTGATCAAAGGCCTAATGCTCGAGACTCTTGCAATCTGGTACCCATCCGGTGATTTTTATCAATATTGAAAAGTAAAGCAAGCGTAAGTACATCTCGTACTCAACAAGTATATATGGGGTTCATGAGGCTCAAAAAGTTGACATTGGTTTACTGCGATAAGCATTTTAATTGATTCAAAGCTTACGATTGATGTGGTCTAAGTGATGCTTAGCCCCCAAATTAAACACATGATCAGTATGCAATTGAATAAGTAACACAATAGCATGGATAAGTGATTCAAAGTTATAACCAACATGTAACCATTGTTTCTGTGATTTTTCTGTTGTAGTCTGGTGCAGTTTTCTGGGCGCTGTGTCCGTGAGCACGGTGATATATCAGTTTTTTATCACTCTGCAGAGTTGTACACTTTACCCACAAGTCGTTGATTTGCCCTTTCGCCCGAGGTAGAGAACCTCTTACCCACTTCCAAGGGAAGGTCGACAGGGTTCATATGAGAGTCATGCAAGGGGCTCATGACAAACAACAGACACTACGGGAGATCCCCCACGGGCAAGGGGGTATACGGGAGCCTTCGATGGTAACACACGCAAAGCGGTCGCCACTCAGCCGCAACCCGCAACCGCTCGGCAATGGAACTTCGTGAACTGCCACATGCGAGAGAGTTACCCTCATATGAACTAAAGCAGAGCCATGTAGCCTCGTGGTTGTACTTTATGTCCCAGGTTTGCGGACAGTTTAGGGTTCCTAAATCCATGTTACTAAAAAGTCAAGTTTACTTTATCATTTCATATAGTCGTAATTCAGATTAAAGATCTCATTGCTTATTTAAATGGAGATAGCATTAACACTACCATATGCAAAGTAAACCCGTTGGTTCCAGGTTCAAGGTAACAAATCTAGGTAAAGCCGTAAGGTAACAAGATTAGAACATCCATATGATTTGATTTTTTAAAAACATTCATGAATAGGAAATCAAGGAAATAATACTTGCCTTGATACAGATCCTTTCTTCAAAGAATCACCGATCTTCAATGATCTTCTAGAAGCCCAATTCTTTGATCTTAACGTAAATCCCGATTGGACAAAATCACAAAACACCACTAACACTGGACCAAATTATCCTACATACACAATCTATTTAGAACAATATCCACAATCAATGAAATGGATTTTAAAAGAAAAACTACGCATCTCTACGACCACCTAGATGCGATAAGAAACACACTAAACGGGTTATTGCTACGGTGATCAAGCTACGACTATCGGGATTTTGTTTTTTAAAACAAGAACTAGAGCTTTATTTGTTTTAAGCTTGAAAAAGGATGGATAAGGTATTTCAGAGAAAACACCCAACGTTAGATAAAGTCAAAGTATATTGGATCTTGAAAACAAAAGATAGAACAATCATATTTATATATAAAACAAGTTGCTAGTTATTAATCAAGTTTAGGAGTTTAAACATAAAATTTATAGAGTATTAACATGGTATTAAAGATCACTAATAAAAAGGTTACGCCGATATGAAGCCAATGCAACTTGAAGGGACGAAACGATCTAAAACGGAAGAAAGATATGATTTAAACAGATCTAAAAGAATTAAACTTGGAATTTAAAAGGCATTAAATAATATTATTTTCAAAGTTTGCAAAAACCAGATTGATGATGATTTTCTTAAGGTAGATAAAAAACTCGACGGATCTAACCACAATTTGAATGGAAGAAATGGTAGTTAAAACGAAATATTTTATGAGCAAACGATATCGGTACGCATATTTTTAAAAATAAAACTAAACTGCGGTTTAAAATTTACCAAAATCGGGGGCCTTTTTGCAAGATGCTCAGAGCTGACGGGGGGTCCGGCGGGTGCCACGTGGCGCCGCGCGGGTGGCTGCTGGTGCTGCAGCTCCTGTTGCTGCTCTCGGCGGCGGGGGGGGGGGGGGGGGGGGGGGAGGGCTGGAGGGGGGGGGATTTTATAGGGGGGAGGTGGCTGGCCTAGGGTTCATGGGCGGCTGGGCCGCTGCTGGGCTGGCGCTGGCGCGTGGGAAGGTGGAGGGGTGCGGGCCTGGTGGGCCGGCGCGGCTGGCGCATGGGGGGATAGCCGCAGGGAGCGGCTGCTGGGTGGGCCGCGCTTGGGAGGCGGCTGGTAGGCCGAGCGCGCGGCAGGGCAAGGGAGGGGGGGATGGGACAAACGGTCCTGGCGGGGGGGGGGGGGGGGGGGAGGGGGGAATGGAGGAGGAGCTGGGGCCGGGCTGGGTGGGAAAAGGAGTTGGGCCGGGGGGGGAAGGAGAGAGGGAGGGAGAGTTGGTGGGGACTGGGAGGGGTTTTTTTTCTATTTTCTCTTTTTTCTTTTGTTTCAAAAACATTTTCAAATCCATTCCAAAATACCTTTTATTATCTTTATCAAAAGCTCTTTTTCATAAAACATTTTCAAAAACCATTGAAATATGTTTAATTTTAAAAGCTCTTTCAAAAACAAATTTCCATTATAAAAATTTTGAAAAAGAGTTTGTAAATCCTTTTATCTTTCATTGCTTGGAAAACTTTTCAGGTATTTTCATAAACCTATTTGGAAAACTCCACTTTTGAAATTCTTTTGCGGTTTTAACAAACACAAAACATTGATCATATGAAGGCATGGAGTGCACAACCACGTTGTAATTAAAGGGCAATTTTAATTTAACGAAAAACTTTTTATTTTCCCATGTTTTTATGTGAGCACCAAATCACAATTAATTCATTTTATTACTATTTTTAAGAAAGCAAAGTTTGGGGGGTGTTACCAATTCTCCCCCTTAGATGAATCTCGTCCTCAGATTCGAAGAGACTGAAAAGAGAAAGATAAAGATATTTGTCTTTGGGTATTCTTTACTTCCTTGAGTATTTCCTTTTAACAACAAACCTCCCTTATACCTTGTATAGAGCCCAACAAAACCTTTAACTGAGCTGCTTCATTCCATCTAACTTTCTTCCCATGCTTGATGAAATATTGTGGTCTTTGGAACCTTCATAGAACAAATCCATAGTCTTTATACATTGTCTTCCTTCTCACGTCATGATTACGACTTAAGTGAGTATGTTGAATGTTTAAAAACTCTCACTTGATGATACTTGAAGCTTGCCTAATTTCTTGATGGGTTATCTTAATCTTCTTGTGTTTGATTCCAAGTGTAACAATCTTGAGCAAAAGGACACTTGTGTTTGATTAAAGACTTCTTCACCATAGAGATAACCTAATTCTTAACTGGTGTATACTAGCTAACTTCATCTTCGGATACTTTTTAGCTTGGTTACCCCCCTTAAGAAAGATGCACTAAGAGGAAACCAAAGGGTAGCTTAATTCTTCTGAGTGAGTCAAATTGTCCTCATTTCTTGGATTTTCATAACTCACAAAAACATAACTGTCCTCGAGGGTGGTTCTTGTGGTGAGAGAGAGAAAGTCTATTGTTGTCCAAAAGTTCTCCATGGATTTTGTTTTTGGCTTCAAGAAACAGAGATGTGAAACTGATAAGGAAAACACAGGAGAACAAATGAAACCCAACTTTTTATTGCATTAAAACCTTAAGCTTACAAACTAAATTGAAATTGTGGGAAGACTCCACGATCATTGCAACTCATTACAAAGACGCAAAATCAAGCATAAGCATTTAAGGACAAACCAACCAAACACTAATGGTTCACAAGGCACACCGACTTCGTCTTTCACTACTAACGTATTTATTATAAAGGACATAAACTCCTAGCGAGTGGTGATAGGTATCAAGATTTTCTTCATGCTGCGTGCTGCGGGATAACATGGCTGGACGATAGTTTCTGTAGTGACTTGATTGTTTCCAAGGGTCCTTTGATTGCTTTCTGCCGTCAGCTATATGCATGGTGGCCCTCTGTCGGCACGATAACACACATTTCGAGGTATATCTTTGGTAGGGTCACCTCTTTCTTGATAATGTTGCTTGGTGTGTTGTTATCTTGCGAGCTATGGGGGTTCTTCCTCTTCTTGCTTGCTTCTTATTCGCTTGACTCTTTGGTGTTTGGAATACTCCGTACAAGTGATTGACCCATTCATTTGATGCCTTACTTCCCCATAAAATGGATTTAGCGTGAGGAATTCTTCTCTTTACCCCTTTGCTCTATCTGACTAGGACTTCCGAGCTGAATGTGGCAAGTGAGTAGTTTAGTAGAACTCAACTGTTGACTGCTTTCTACCTTCTTCCTACCTTTGTTTGCTTGCTTTGCCATATTGTGCTGATTTTTCTGAATTTCTTCTTGTTTCCGCATGTTAAACGCTTTGAATAAGTCTGATCTTTTTGTGGCATCCATGTTAACTGTTCCTGTAAGGTAAAGGAAAGATCATGGGGGTATGCGGTTTAAAACCGATAAACAAATTTCAAATGGACAAGAGTTTGTTGTAGAATGGACTGCCCTGTTATACGCAAATTCACATGTGGAAGGCAGTCTTCCTAAGGCTTCAAATTCTTTTTCAACTTAGCACGCACATGGTGGGGAAGGTACGGTTGACAACTTCAGTTTGCCATCCGTTTGTGGTTGACAAGTGGTTGAAAATAACAACTTTGTGCCAAAGCTTAGCCACATGTCTTCCAAAAGTAGCTGAGAATTGTTGTATCTCGGTCGGAAAACAATAGTCTTTGGAATTCCATGTAAAGAATGATCTCCCTGAAAAACAAATCGAGCAACGTGTGAAGCTATCTTCGCGTCTATGACATGGGATAAATGTGCCATTTTAGAGAAAAGCGATCAACAACAACCAAAAATAGAATTCCCTCTCCCTCTGAGAACGAGGTAAACCCAAAACCAAAGTCCATAGATTTATCTCCCAAGGTACTTGTGGATAGATTAATGGAGGATATAAAACCTTGGGGGTGAGGCGGGACTTAGCTTTCAAGCAAACGATTGCAACGCTCAACATGCCGCTGACCATTTCACGTCGCATTTGTGGCCAAAAGATAATGATCAGAGGAGCATGTCCAATGTCTCTTTTTAACACCAAACTGACCTAGCTAGTCCACCTGCATGTGCTTCTTGCAAAAGAACTTGACCAAATTGAACATGCTGGAATGCGTATTTTGTTAGTCCGAAACAAGAATCCATTCAGTGCACATATAATTTTTACCAACTTTTTCCAGCAATGGCAACGAGTGAAAAGGTTGTTTAAAATCGGCATCAATAGCATACAATGTTTTAATGGATTCAAACCAAGTACTTTTGTATTAGTTGTGTAATCAACGCACATCTTCTAGAAAAGGCCCTTCTGCAACAATGTTATCTTTACATTGCTTATGTTTTGACAACATAGGGAAATGTTTCAATGAAACTCAAATCCATTTAGCATGTCGTGGTTCAGCTGGCCTTGGATTTTAAGATATTTTAAAGAATATGATCAGAAATGGATTTATAAATTCTTTTGGGACAAGTAATGTTGCCAAACTTCCAAAACTCGGAAAATAAGGCATAAAAGCTCTTTATCATAGAAAACAATAATTTAGATGTGGCCCATTCAACTTTTTCAAGAAAAGTAGGCCAACAGGTTTACTTCTTGAAGTAGATACACCGCCTATGCCAATGCCACTTGCATCACATTGATCTCAATTGTCTGGACAAAATAGGGAAGTTTGTAGCAGCGGTGCTGCACAAAGCTTTGTTTCAGCAAATTGAGGGCTTGGACTTGTTCATCACCCCACTTGAAATGGAACATCCTTTCTTTGTCAAATTGTTGAGGGGTGCAGCGATGGTGCTGAAATCTTTAAAAAACGCCCTAATAAAAAACCTGCAAGACCATGAAAACTTCTAACTTGAACATTGGAGGTGCAGCCATCCTTTATTGCTTTAATTCTTGTCCTTCATCAACTTGAATTCCAATCTGCAGAAACAAAAAAATCCAAGAAAAACAACACGGTCTGTGCAAAAGGTTGCACTTAGCATGTTTCCATACAATTTGGCAGCTCTCAAAAACAACCAAGAACTTGATGGTTATGTTCTAGGTGTTCATCAAAATGATTTCTATAGTTCAGGATATCATCAAATTAAAACAACAACAAATTTGCCAACAAAAGCTTTAACACATGATTCATAAAACGCATAAAAAGTTGAAGGGCAGTTGTCAAGCCAATGGGCAATCACAGCCATTCATAGAGACAAATTGAGTTATAAATGTTGTTTTCCATTCATCACCATTTTCCATTCGAATTTGATGATAACTACTACGTAAATCAATCTTGGTAAAATAGGTGAACCGTCAATTCATCTAACATGTCATCAAGCTTGGAATGGGATGGACGATATTCGAACAATTATAGCATGATAGCACGGACCAATCAACACACATACGCCAGAACTTCTTCTCTTTGGAATAACCAAACAAGGAAAGCACATGGTGATAGGATTCACGAACATACCCTTTGGTCCAAAGTCTTTTAACCTGTCGTTGAATTTCCTTGTCTCTTCGGGGATTGGGTGTGGTAGCCTGGACGATTTGGAAAGAGAAGACCCTGGCACCAAATCAATTCTTGATGCTAATTTTATTCGGAAGTGGAGGAAGTCAGCTGGTATCTCATCGGGAAAAAACATCTTCGAAATCCTGTGTAATAGATCAAAACAAACTAGGCTGCGAGGAAGGTAAGTTCATTAGTTGAAACAAGAAGGGCCCTCCTTGTGCAAGAGCACAAAGAATGGGGTTGTGGTGTTTTCACTTCTCTCAAATTCACTCCTGCTCACAAGAGAACATCAGTGTGACTGCGTGGCTCGTTTTTGTTTAGGATTGGCAGCAGGCTTTAATGTGGTGGATGGGTTAGAACTCTTCCCTTAATTGTGTTGGGGATTTCACTAATTTTCTTTTGTCTTATTCTCTCTTTTCTTGCGAGGCCATATCTGAAGCATGGTAGCTCCTTGGAGATTTAATTGGACAAGAACCACCTTCTTGTTCATAGTGACTGAAAGTGAGTTTGTTCGACCGTCACAAAATGCACCGAGTCACATCAAATTGCCGAAGGTAGACCAAGCTAGCAAAATGGCCTGCTTGCATTGGGGACAATATCACAATCAAACCTCTCCATGATAATCACCAATGGAAAATGACAAAACGGAATCATGCTGACTGAACCCTTAACTGTCCAGATTATGCAACCATTGCTATTGGTTATGGATGGGGATGGCGACGTGGTGGGCTGCAATCCAAGCTTCTCAATTAGCAAAGCACTAACACTATGAATGCAGCTCCCCCATCTATGATGAAACGAACATTTGGCCCTTTCACTTTTGCATCGAGACTGAAACAAAATTATGGTGTTGTCCTTGTTCAGGCAGCAAACCAAATTGAGTGGAAGACTCGCTAACCACCAAAGAAGGAGATGGTGTGTTCATTATGAAGGCTTCAAATCAGGAAAATCAGCAAGCAACTCATCAAAAATCAGTACGACTTGTAATCTCGTCGAAAGATGGAGAAAAACAACATCTTGTAACATGTCATTGTGAGCAAAACTTGGAATTGGTTGATTGGCTAAAATTCAGACCTAGCTCAATTGTACCATCCTCTGCTGAATACTCCTATGTCAAGATTAGGATCTGCATAATACATTGGTAAAAATCATCATCCTCTTCACTTTGAGAATCATAAGAACCTCAGCAAGTGCAATAATAGTACGATTTGATTGGGACATTCAGCATGCTTGTTGCCATTGACCACCACACTTTAAAACACTCAATCTTGCGTGTCCGGCGTTTGGGTGCTGCATTAGAAGAAAGGTGGCTGACTTGAATTCACAGCTTTACTCTTTCACATCCAATTGTTTGGAAGAAGATTGGAATTGATTATGTGCTTCACGAGAATGAGGATTTGGGTGTTGCAGCGCCCTTGCTGTTGGAGGGTGTGGTTGTGACATCCCCTTGTGTTGGGGAATGACGCCATGAAGCATTGTATTTGTTAAGATGTACAATTTGCTCTTTCTACCTCTTTGCAAAAGAACTAACCTGTGAGGACCTGTGTAATTTTTCATATCCACTTTTATCAAACAACGGGTTTTGAGGCCAACCATTGTAAATCCGAGCCATGTTGATTCCTCATCTTCAGTATCCATGTACGAAAGTAAAACACATTTCCAATTCTTGGAAAATATTCATCAACAGTACGAGTACTTGCACAAGACTCATTTCAGCTTCAAATGAAGATCAAGAGAGTAAATATGGCGGAACAAAAGACCGTGTGCATTTCCTCTTCATGTCTTCCAAGTGAATACGGAACATGCCCAACTATCTGATATTCCGTACGGATCTGATTCCACCAAAGTTATGGCATAGCCTTTGAACCTCCATTGCTGCAAGGCTTTGCCTTCTTTTCAGCAGGGTATTATACAAAGCAAATATTTGCTCCACTTTGGTTTCCCTATTCAAAATAAGCTTCGCATTCTCCCTTGCACTGAATGCAAGGAATGGATACTTTATACCTTGCTCAAACAATTCATCATTGTGCCGCCGTTCATGACGACGTGATGGTGACCACCATATCGGCATGTGCTCAAAATGGCAAAGTTGTCATCACCATGATCATAGCATATGACCACGGTGACCATAAGGATCACTACATGTCAACACTAATAATTTGAAAGCATTTCAGGATCAACCAATAGGAACACGTCGTGCTCGACCAAAAAGCATCAGCAAATCCTCGGCCGACGGCCACCAGCACGTCAACACCATGGTGATTCTCATCCTATTCTGAGGTGGAGGTTCCCCACCGTTGTTGCTGAATGGATTGATGAAGTTTGTGTGTGCATTCCTTGCCATCAATCACGCATTTGTTCAGCACCTCCTGAATCTCTTGAGCAGAAAATAGTATGGGAATCGAAGGAGTCGCGTCATGACTGCCCATGTTAGTACAAGAGACAAACTAATTGGACAATGATATGTGGAATCACTCCCCTCACCACTTACAAAACAGTTCTTTCTCTTCTATAAAAGAGCTAAGAGTAGAACGTGGCTGCAATCTGTAGTGAAGAGTGATTGTATAGCGACGACGGTGCAACACTTACGGTGCTTTTTAAGTGGAGCTTGTGGGGTAATATGTAAGTGGACATCACTGAAAGCCAGTGAGGCAAAATCAAATATTAATCCATGAACACAAGTCTAAGTTGCTGAATATAGAGGAACAAGATGGACAAAGGAAAGGAAACAAGATGGTAGGATAGTGGAATAGATGAAACCCAATTGTACCAACTGAACTTGTTGCTGCCTCAACACCCCTTTTGGTGTGCTGATAACACAAACTCTCTTTTTTTTCTTTCTTTGTTTTTTTTGAACAAGAATCATTGTTTTTTTTCGGTCCTTCTTTTGTACACCTATACTCATCTTTTCTGTGAACCTTTTGACAAACATGGCACAACTATTCAATTAAAGGGGCGTGTAATAAGGGGATCAACTAAAGATGGATGGCGCAGATAGAAACAAGAAAACTTGGGTGGGGAAAATGTTGGCGGGTAGAAAAACAAGGGTGGGATTTGGTGGGTATTATATATATATATATATGCAGCAAGTATCGATTTAGATAAAGGGTTAGGGATGTGTGGGTATATGCAGCAAGCGATGTTATGATTAGGAACAAAGATAATACAAACAAGAACGATGTGGAAGAAGAAAATTCAGCAACTAGGCAAATCGTAAAGGGAATAAAAACTCGATAAAGCAACCTACAAACTCAGTAGCACGTAATATGAATTTTGGGTTGTAGGTTTCTTTTTGGCAATCAGTGGACAGTAGGTATTTAAAATCTATCCTACCAAAAACAAGAACAATCTACTGAGGAAACGGAGGGCTTTGGTACCAGATTGCATATGCACCGCCTATGCAGCAGGTGTAGCAAGTTATGTGGCCCGATCTTCTCGTAGGCTTTGCGAACTTGATAAATTGTCGTGCTTGAACCTGGTGTGAAGAGGTAGTGCACAGCGAGGCTGCCCACGCGCCGGATACGGAACGAGGACATTCACCCTTCACGTACCGATGAACAACCAAGCAATCACGCCGTATAGACGTGAAGGTCACAAACTGGGTGAAAACCGACAGTTCCAGGTTTCTACATCCTCAGGATTCGAGAGATCAAGTGTGTAAGCCTCTCAAGACTCACGCCTAACAAAACTCATCGAGTTTGTGTATTTGAATTACCAGTAATTCAAGATTATCACCTTTTCATTGTCTAGTACAAGTTATAAGCGTTCAGGCTTTGAGTAAATAAGCTGGCTTGCGCATGCATAGTGGATTTGTGGCTGGTTAGTTCGCGCATCTCTTCAGTTTCGATAGCAGTTACCAAAAATGAGCATAACTCTTTATTGTGAAGTCCAACTAATGCGTCGTTTGTTGTGTTGGAAATAAGACTTGATTGATGGCTTCCATCCACTCATAGAACACCGACTAACTCCTATTCTGATCGCCAGTCAGTGATGCTTGAGATTTGTACATGTGTCAGTCATCTAGCTTCTGGTTGCATTCCCATGCATAAGTGATGAAACTCCATTTATTCATGCGACCATAGGCTTCTTGGTTCATATGTCCATAGGCTTTGAATCCATCTTCATCCATGCTAGTTCATATTACTCCTTCATTCCTGGAAGGACATTGAAACAAGTACTCAATAGCATAGGTTCATTTCAATGTAAGTGGTTATTAAGCATTAAGGTTAGCGTTCACCTGAGAATGAATTTCCTTCTCCAATTGTTTAGTCTCTACTCCTTGTAATTGGGAACCAGTTTTTCAAGTGTGGTAGTTGCATTTAGGATGATGTGAATGCTAGAATATCCTCATTACAAAGCGGGACTTGCGCTCGAGCTACCATCAGGTGCGAATGCACCCAATCGACATCTGCAAGACGGCGTTCCGCACACTATGAGGGGCCTTATGAGTTCCTGTGATGCCTTTTGCCTTTCCAATGCCCTAGCAACCTTCCAGGCGCTTATGAACGAGTGCATTGCGAGTTCCCTTTGGCACGGCAAAGCGAGCACCGTTGGCGGACGGTGACCTAAGCTGGTCGCCCCCGGAGGGGGCGAGCCCGCTAGGTGGCGCATGGTGGCGCCCTGGAAGAAGTTGTGTGTGGAGCCGGGTGTGAGGAGAGCCATGAAGAGCCTCGCCCTTGCAGTGTGGACCGGCCAATAGCCATGGCGTTGGGAGGTCGGAATGCGACCACGCAATGGAGAGGACACACAGGGATGGTGGCTGCAGATATGTGGGTTCGGCCACCTTCATCAACTGAATCGGGTGGGTGGTTCATCGGTCGCGTCCGGTCATCTGGTAGGTTCATTTGACAGTGTTAGTCGGAGGTCACAAGGTTGAAGAAGGCGTTGCAGATGTTGCGCAGACGTATGGCTCGTAACAGTTGAAGCAAAGTCCTTTGTCGACGTCGTTTCACCTGCTCGGGCCCGGCGTGAGGCGCCGGAACGTGGGTGCTGGCCGGTGGCGGGGGAAGCAGCAGGCTGTGGGACGGTGTCTGGAGCCGACAGGGCGGTATACCACCGGCCGAGGGGGCGGGGCGGCCCCAGCGTTGCTGCTGCTGCAGCTGTTGAGAGCCGGCACGGCAAGGCCGCTGTGCGTCGCTTCGTAGGCCCGAGCGTTGTTAGGACATCGTTGTCTGTAGGTTCCTGTGGGTGGGGCATATTCCACATCGACGTGGATGTGCTCTGGAAGGCCCCGACGTACAGTTGCGCCTTCTGGCGAGGGCTTAGATCGGCTCGCGTTGGCAGAGGCCGGCGTTGTAGCGCTTGCCGTTGTACTCTGGACGGTGGAGGAGAACGGAAGCGGCGCAAGTTCCGCAATCGAGTACCCTGTGTGGGGGGTGCGAAATTGCTGTAGGCACAGCTCGCGGGACCCCGTGGACCATGTTGGCATGCCCTCGTCCTATTCGCGCGTGTTTGTTAGTACCCTGTCTGGGCGACGCGGTGTAGATCGGCGACGAGGTGTCGGTCAGCGCCATGACGGGAGGATGGGCGACAGGAACGCCGAACCACTGTATCTGTTGCAGGGGAAAAACAAGGGCAGCCTTGAGGCATGCCCGGGGGGGCGGCCTCTATCTGATAGGCCGACATCGTTTCGCGGGGATGGGAAGATGTGGTGGCGGCGGAAGCGGGGGGTAGAGAGGTGGGTGGAGGGGGGGGTGCGCGAGGCTGACTGTCTCGCGAGGATGCTGCATTGCGGCCATGTGTGCGGGGCCTGAGGGTGGATCCACCACACGGCCAGGTTGGCCAAGGTGGCGGTGTCTCGGAGGACTCCGACAGGGAGGACGACGATCTGGCGTCGGCCAGAGGACAGCGGCGGCTGGCAGCAGGGCACTGGAGGTTGGCGGCGGCTGCGTGGTCATCGTCCTGAATTCTGCTGATACCAGAGTGATTAGGTACCTCACTCTCGCAGGGAGGGATCGCAGGGAATAGGTGTTGAGAGGGAGAGGGGCGAGGCTTTTTGAGCGGAGGGAAGACGGCGCCGTGGCTGCGCGCGCGTTAGGCAGAGTCGGCTCTTGAGGGCAGAGGCTAAAGGCGGCTAGGCAAAGCTCCGTCTGCCCTGAGGGAAGCGGAAACAAATCTATTGTTTTGCTTAATTTCCATATAACCGTTTACAAAGTATTTATATCAGACTTCTATCATTTATAAATAACTCCTAAATAATAATTGTAATTGGACTAAGATTTGACTCCCTCTATGACTAGGACTCATGTAGATACTTTTACGGGCTGTAATTAGCCACACTAAAGGGCCTACGCCTGCCATATGATATGCCGTCATAACAGGAACTGAGTCTTTGATTCTGAAGGGACTTCCATCACCAGTCCCACCATGATAAACGCCACCACTCAATTAGTCATTCATCAACAATCGCCGTTGGACGATCAAATCTGCACAAGGTGAAGTTTGAGCATATGCTTACTACTCATGTGCATGAATACTATAGGAAGCAAGAGAAGAGATAGCAACATCAAATGGTAGACATAAATGCGCTACTGAGGGCAACAATATAACCAGCAGATGGCCTAGTGATGGTCTGGGTATAATCATAGAACATATGATCAATGGACCACGTACAAAGGTATACTTGTATCTTAATTTGTTTTGCATATTTTATTCTCAGTTGATTGCAGTTGCATTTTCAATAACATTTACCTAAAAAAATAAAATATTTATTCTATTTCACTTTTGTGTTTAAGAATGTTTAGGTTTATCTTATGTTGAACTGATGATAGTTGTTCTATTTTGTGCCAAGTTTATAACTTAGTATTCCCAAGTTTTAATTTGGTTGGCTAAAGTTTATTTTTCTAGAACTTGAAACTTGTGGATTTCAAAAGCACAATCCTTTTCCTATGTTGTTGCGATTTTATGACATAGTAAATTAGAATCCATTATGACTTTATTCTAGAAAATCTTGGAAATCTAAATTTAATTGGGTTTGCTAAAAAGTTCATTCTAGAACTTGCAACTTGGGATTCAAAAGCATGATCTTTTCTATTGTTTGTTCTGATTATGTTATGGTAAATAGAATCCATTGTGACTTTGTTCTAAGGAAAAACTTTGACATCTGAAAATTTACTGTTTCAAAATGCTAAATGCTTAAGTTCCTCAATGATTATGGAAGTCCTACCGAAACCATATGACATGAAAGGTCACGGTTAATGGCCTTAAGGTAGGCCAACCACCTCGGTAATAGGTTAACCGAGCGAGGGGGCGATATAAGATAAGCTGTCTCAATTAATATGTATTAATTGAGGTGGTTCGCCTTAGGGGCATCCTGCGTTCGGTTAATCATTTTCTAGAAATCCCCAATCTAGGAAAAAACATAGCAATTTTTTATTTTACCTAGGAGGCCCTCACCGTCAGCCACACACCATGCTACACAAGCCGTAAGGCACACATTTTTTTCACGTGCTCGTAGCTACAGGGGTTAAAGCCTTTGGCCTCGTCCTTGCATAAACTCTTCTACCACTTACCCCATTGAATTTTATGTCAAAAATAGATATGTTGTCCTTTTATTTATACTGAGAACCAATGTTTAAAATGAGTGTTGAGACTCTTAATGTCTTCAAATAAAAAATATTGAAACTATATTTTTTAAAAACTTTTAAGAACTATAACTTTTATTTTGTTCATTTCTCCATTCTGAGGTCATCGTTTGCAAAATTTAAATTTTAAATATACCAACTTTAAACATTAATTATCCTTAGTCAAATGCTTTTAGATTAAAAAATTATTCAAATACAAAGTTTTAAACTCTTTGAGGTCTACAACTTTCACTTAGGTTATTTCTCCAATTTGATTGTTTGAAAAATTCAGTTTCAAATGTGACAAATCAAAACATATGTTACCTTGACAAAAATAATTTTGTAATAAAAAAGAGTTAAACTAGTTATTTACCTTTTGAAATCTACAACTTCTATTTTATTCAAATCTTCATCGAAGGTTATTTAATTTTTTTGAAATTTAATACTGATTTATTTTCAAGTTTAACCTAGGAGAGTATCTATGAGGCAACTACCTCAATTAATAGCATGTTAACCGAGGTGGTTGCATTGTTACCAAACGCTCGGTTAATAACCGATTAGCCAACGCGGGGGCCACTTAAGCGAGGTGATTTGGTTACGTTGCCAGGCGAAAGTTTAGTTGCTAGGGCCAGGCACTTGCCTGCCACGATTAACGAGATGCAACCGGCCAATCGCTCAGAGCCTATTTGGAAATCCTAAATGTTTTTTTTAGATGTTGGGCCTCCTTTGATGATGTTTTTATTTTTTCTTGAAAAAATACTAGAAGATCAAAACAGTGATGTCCTATTTATTAACCACTCAACAAGACATGTGGTAATCCCGCATGACATAGTGGTAAGTTAGATTAGTATGCCATCAAAGGTTAATATCAAAATCATTCGCCAGTGACAACGGCGGCATAGATGTTGTTATTAATTTGTTTATGCTTCATATAAAATATTCGCAATGTGCACATATTACAGTTGTAATTTGCACTTAGAGTATTATTAGGTATCGGTATTTATCCTTAGGAAAGCATAGCTAAAGAAATTCTAACTAACTATCGTGGAACCACTAACTACTATACCAACTAAATTAAAGGTGGAGAGTAAGTGGGGATATTGATATGAGCAATGCCAACATATAAGAAGAAGTTACGATGGATAAGAGAGTAGTTTAGCGAACAAGAAGAACAACAAGCGCTCATAAGGTTTTCAATAATCTATATCTACGTTGAATGGTTCTAGATTAACAAGGACATGTTAATGAAAGCAAGATCTGTGTTCATACACAATCAAGATAAGTATATAGTCTAGACATCAGTGCTACACTATATCTTAACGCTCTGCTTTCTGAATTTGGTGACATGATTAGAGCACCAGGTTAGGGCGGTGAACAACGCATTTGTATAGTACTATTATCTTACTATCATACAATCCAGGGATTATGCTTAGTAAACAGTACAACCAACTGTAATTATATGATTAGGGAGTCGGAAAGTACATTATAGTTTTTGAAATAACATAACACCACAAATGAAAACTGTGACAGTAAAAGCATAACATCGATCAAAACGAGTAATTATTAGTGAGCAACATTACATAGATCATACATTCAAATTTAATACCCTCCCACTACAATCTGTTCCTGGGACCAAACTAAGAATTCTTTAATTTAAAATCTAAACAGTTCATGTTGAATTTTACTTTACCAACTAATTTCAGAAGTTGACCTTGCAAGAAACAATGCAAACTAAATCTTGTGAGGCATTGCTGCTTTCTCACATTTCTCTGCTATGAGGCAGGGCATACCTTTTTGAGGTACTCGAAACCTTGGATTGTTGCCACATCATCCATTCTATTAGAAGAGTTGATAAATTGAATGCAAGCATCTTTGAGCTTGTTGCAAGCGACCCTGAACAGCTGTAGCTAGAGTGGCAAGTCACATCCTGAACAGCAAAGCCTGTTGCAAGGATAGCTCTCAAACACCAACTTCATCCTTAACCAATCCATACCTGTTTGCAGACACAAGCAAATGTCTCCCGATTGGATCATTCGCATTGCCATCAAAACCACCCATAGAGGGCAAAGACTCAGTGTAGATGAAGTGAAGCAATGACCTTGAAAACAGGTGGTCATATCTTAAACTTATTACGCTCCGCTTTGTCTTGTCCCTCGTAAGCTCAGCTGGAAGACAGGCGACCTCATCTTTTGCACATTTTGTGGGCTCTGAAAAGCTCGTTTTTTAACCTTGAAGGTCAATCCATGCCCTCCACCAGACTCCAGCAGTTTGCCAAGATTATCCTGCAGATTATGACGCTGGCTGATTCATGGTCGTCCCACTTGATAACGGTGAGATCGCACTCGATCTCGAGACACTCGTTCCGTGAGGTATCCAAGGTTTCCAGGTCGTCCGTCCTTCTTCATGAACTTTTTGGAAACCCAGGTCGTGGTTGTAGCGTAGTGAAACCCGACTTCTGTGACATGGAATACGGATGTTGAAATCCCAGTTGTCTGGTTTACAAGCCTGAGTCGGGAGACTCGGTAGCCTCAGTGTTTTTCCTCATGAGCTCGAGGAAGATGGACACGTAGTCCTTGCTTGTTCTCGTTGTTTCCATCTGGGTAGTAACGGATGCACCAATTGTGGCCTCCGGCGGAGAAGGGGGAAAGAGGTGGTGTACCTCCCGACGCCCCGAAGTTCGTGTGGGAGCCCCTTGCCGACGATCTTGAAACGAGTGCGTCACACGCGCCGTATCCGCTGCGACGTACTCGACGCTGTCCTGCGTGCCTGGCCTCTTGAGTGCGCAGACATTTGGGAAGAGACCGTTTAGGCTTTGCGGCGGGAGGAACGATGGTTGCGGGGGGGGGGGAGGTGAGAGACGACTGGCGCGTCGGATGGCGAGAGGGAGTAAGTTGAGGCTACGGCGGCGAAGGGGTTTGTGTCAGCGAGCAAGATAAAAAGGAGAGCTAGGTTACAGAGCAATTTCCAGCCCAAGTCCCTGTTAGCTCTGACCGGTGTTCTTGACAGACCGGCGAGCTCTGCAATCTGTAATCGCAAAACACAATCACTCAAACACAACACGAACACATGAACATTGGGTTTGGTGCTAGGCGAACAACTGAGCAGGTTTTCTGGTTTTCTCTTCTCTATTAATGCTGTGTACAGACCACCGTGTGGCCAATGGCGCGCAGCGCAGCGAGCACGTCCATCCCTGTGTCCACGATGCGCTGAGATCATCAGTCATCCATGGAATGTGCGAGATGCTATTCCCGCCATACTCTAGCGTGATGGCCAGCCACAGGTTGGTGCTCATCCGCATGAACTGAACTGAAAAATGACTAAACAAACATGCAGCTAACATGCAGCTAACTATACAAAAAGGCTAATGCGCTTAGGTTCACTAACATTTCTCCTCCTAATCTTGCGCATAGCCTGAATGTCATGACGCGATCTTGAAACGCAGCTTCACAGAGAAAACGGAAACTCGCCCGGGAGGGGTACCCAAAGCCTTGTCAGAGGTCTGGCAACTCTCAACCGTCAATGGTCTCAGCTTCCCCGATTCTCCTCACCGCACTCCCTGATGTAGTGGCTATCATACATCAATGTGTTTGCTTGCGGTCGTGGAACACCGGATTCTTGCTGTGTTGGGTGCAGACTCGCTGTCAATCTTCAGAGTGAGGCCTACTCTGCTCCACCTCTGAATTCAGCACGCAAGCGGGCCAACATAACCCTTGGCAGGCTGCGTAGTGGCTGCAATATACTCGCCTGCAGGACGATAAGGCCACCACCTTCTGCTTCTGGGACATGCCAAGTGATGTTGCTAGGGCTGAGGAAGGAAGATGACTCACTGGTGCTCTTCCTTGTATCATCGTCACTGCTAGATCACTGGCACTGTAGCCTGTAAGCTCAGTACCTTCCTCTTTGATAATGGGCAGTCAAAGTGCTAGAGCCCAGAATATATATGCAGCTCACTCTTTTGACAGCCACCATGTGCTCTGTAGTCGGCTTTCTCATGAAACGACTAACTATTCCCCACAGATATGCCAAATCTGGCCTTGAATTCACGAAGTATCTCAGAGGACGCCAAACAATGCTCTCTATTCGTTGGCATCAACAGAAGGTGCAGCACTGGACTTAGTGAGTTTTTAGCGATAGGCTCCAGGGGGGCGTGGCTTGGGATTGCATCCTTCTATGCCAGTAGTCTGAGAATCTTCGCTGCATTAGAACTCTGACAGACTGTAATGCCCACCTTCAAACTGCATCACCTCCATACCAAGATAATACCGCAGGAGGCGAGGTAGCTCTCTTGAATGTCGCTCATCTCTTCCTTGAAGGTGTTGATGTCTTGTGGAGTGCCATAGTGATCACCAATTCATACGGTATACGCCCACATGAGGCGCCGTGCGCCCACACCGCGGAGGTAGACAGGTAGACAGCGTGTCTCCGACGTGCTGCGTGTGAAACCGAGCTGCTAGCAGGCGAACTCGGTCCAGCTTGGAGATTGTTATGGTCGTCGTATAGGAATACGAAGTAAAGAATAAGCCACAGAGGGAGACACACGATATAACGTGGAATACCCCTTCGATGTGAAGGGGAAAAACACGGGCTCCAGCAGCAACAATCTCACTATCTCAAGAGTTAGGGTTACAGCTATGGCGGCTTACAAGAGAATCAAGTCACCACGGAAACCCTAGCAAGGGTATAAATTACCGTACACCAAGCCGTCGTGCCGACGGGCCTTTGCCTCCGCTCCATCAGAAGCCCGTCCTATATCTGGAGTGATTAGAAAATCCAACAGGAATACCACGGCGCGGGGCTTGACGAAAGTCCAGACAGTGCCCTTGATCAGATTGCAGCACCCTTCTTCTCTGGCCACTTTCATCACTGAATACCCCGCTCCGCGGCTGCTCGACGTAGACATCTTCCAGCAACTTGCATTCAGTGAAGGCGGACTTGACGTCATATGATGGACGGCCCACACTTCATTGCAGCCAGTGCCAGCAGCAGCCTCACCGCTCCAGGCGGGCTACTGGGCGCGAAGATTCATCAAAGTCGACGCCTTGGCGCTGCACGCAGCCCTGGCAAGAGCCGGGCCTTGTACTTCGTCACAGCCTGGCTTCGTACCTCTGGGTCTTGAACACCCACTTGAGGGCGATTGGGCGGGGACCCATGCACCTGATCAGCCAGTCCCTGGTGGAATTTGCCTCCAATTGAGGTGAATTCGTCGAGGCATCGGTGGGCGCCAGTTCTGTACTTCATGTTTCTCGAACGACGTTGGCTCGGCCTCGCATGCCAACAGCAGCCGCTCCTCAGATCACGTGCAGCGAGACCCAGGCTGGTCGTTGGCGTGAACGAGTATGGTGTCGATGTCTGCGGTACCGCAGCTGGCACGTCTTCGTCATGATCCGCGTCAGCTGCTCCGAACACCCCGGGAGGCCTGGAGGTGGACACGGAACCCTGCTGGGTGCGCCGGAGGTGGAGGTGGAGTTCTCGGCGTCGCCAATCCCGGCGCTGAGTTGTCGAGGCACCAGATGGGAACTCCCTGTTGCCGAAGGTCGGTGAAGCCTGGGATTGTGATGCGACAGTGACGGGGCTGCTGCAGTGTGACGAAGACTGTGCTTGCCTGTTGTCGTCGTGGTGGCCGGCCGGGCTAGTGGCAGGTTTTCGACCGTGAAGTCGTTTCAGCCCGCTGCTCTGCCCCTGGGTCCAGGATCACGGCGCCCCCCTCGTTGAAAACTAGGTCCGGCTCACGTGTACGTGGCCGCTGCCACCGGATCGTAGACTCGGTTGACTTGTGCCGGGCTCGTAGCGACAAGGATGGTCTGCCGGCTCCTGTCCATCGAGTTTCCTCAGAATTGGGCGCGGTAATTTCATTTGTGCGCGACGCAGCGAATGTTTGCGTGGGCTGGACGCCGGGACGCTGCCTGTCCAGAGCTTCGTAGGGGTCTTCCTGCCTATGCTCTTGGACGACGAGCGGTTCAGCAAGTAGACGGCCCGTGGTGACCGCTACCCCAGAATTCTCCAGGGAAGGGCCCTTCGCCTTGAGCATGACTCCGCGCAGGGTCCCGACACAGACTGGTTCTTCACTCCAACCACCCGGTTTGCTGAGGCGAAGTTGCGGTGGGCAGTGAGCTGGCGATGAACACCGGAGCCTCGCGCAGTAGTCGACGAAGTCCGGCTTTTTTTTTTGCGGTGAAATCACCTCGCTGTCGGTTACGCAGGCGTGAGCAGCTTCTTCCCGCTCTTGCGCTCGGCCGCTGCTTGAATACGACGAATTGATGTCGCGGAGGCGTCCTTGGTGGGCAGCAGAGCAAGCCACATGTAGCGAGAGTAGTCATTACAGCAGAATAATAATACGATTTCCACTTGGAGTTGCGGCGTGATGGGGGCGCAGAGAGGTGCAGTGGAGAGTTTGGAGGCCTCGTTATCGACGCCGGGGGCCTCCTGCGGGGGAACGGCATGCGCTGTTGCTTGCGGCGAGGCAGGCTTCATAGACTGCTCCACTGGTCCAGCAGCGGCATGCCCCGGACGAGCCCTCTCGCCCCATTTCCTCAGAGCCGCCCAAAGTTAGGTGGCCCGAATTGAGCATGACACCCACGCCTCTTCTTCACATGGGGGTGTGTGAGGCAGGACGGTTTGAGCGATGTTCGATGTCGCGAATGTAGGAGCGGCCTCCGAGTTTTGTTGGTGGTGGATTTTGGCGAGCATAGTCGTCGTTCCTCATCGCGCACGCGCTCACACCGCCTTCGACAAGGGACTTGGGGAAGCCGATCTCGTCGAGTGCTACGAAATAATGTTGGGATCAGTCGGTGCAGGTAGTAGAGTTGGAGATGGTGCGGTGCTCGCGTTCTTGCAGGCAAAGGACGGTGCAACCCCTTCGATGCTAGCGACGGACGTCTACGAAGGGAGGAGCAAGGACGCCGTCGTCGAGGTTGGGAGGGATGCCGCCATCGAGGTTGGAGACGGAGCGTGTGCCGTGCATATGGTTGGACGCGCCTGTGTCAGAAACCCATCGCTTCGGGTCTGTTCGCCGGAGTCGTCGTAGGCGGCGAAGACATTTTCTAACGAGTGTGGAGCTCGCCGTCGTCGTGACTCGATTTGGCAGCAGCCCGGGGGTTGGATCCTGGCGGCGGCAGGGGGGAGAGGGAAAAGGTCTGCTCACTAGAACAGCGTAGTCGCGCATGAGGGTTGGCTCGTCGGTCTGGGCCCCATGGGCCTCGGTTCTTGTTTCTTCTTGCTTCGGCAGTCCTCGGGCCCTTAGTGCCCTTTTTCCTGCAAGCCTTGCAGGCATTCATCCGCGACACCTTGGCCTGTGTTTTTGTTCCGGCCGCTGCTCGCATGCCTCCACCGGTGCCGCGACCTCGGCCGCGACCGTGCATTTTGCCGCGGTCCGCCGGAGCTTGGTCCGCCCTGACTCGACGTCCCTCGTCTGTGTTACCCTTAGCCATTGTTCCTCCGGTAACAGGAGCTTGCGGAGACGTCCTTCGTCCAGCGACAGCTCGTCGGTCGGTCGCGCTTTGAAGCCGCCCGCGTGACCTCCTCTTCGGACAGGGGTGTCGATGTCGAGGAGAGTTTCGATCGAGCGTCGAGCTGCTTGTTACGTGTACGCGCGACGCAGAGGTACTTCGCACCACCTTCGGTTCCGGCTCCGGGTTCCCGAGGACGCCAGACGCTGCACAATGTTGGACAAGCGCAAAAGCGAAAATCCTCAACGGCCTCACCGTCGCGGACCGCAATTTGTTCGTACTCCGCGGCGAAAGGCACTCTTACGCCGTCGACTTGGCACCCGTTCGTCTCCGATGCGCATCGATCGGATCGCCTCCCATAGCCTCCTTGGTGACGGCTTGGTCGCCAGAGTGGGCACATCTCTTGGGGAACGCCGGAGAGATCGCTCCAGTGCGCTGCGATCGTCGTGGAAGTCGATTGTCTCGTCCTCAATCGCATTCCCAGAGATTAGCGAGCTTGCATCTTCAAACTTCATCAACAACGGACCACGAGTCGTTAGTCGTGCTTGGTGAGCTGCGGCCAGTTGCCGGGAGCCGTTCGTCTCCCGGATCACCCCGCTCGTCGGACGCCATCACGGGGGGGGCCCAGTTCGCGACGCCGTCCGCCCGAGTGCGCGAACGAAGCGGGCTGGCGAGTGTCTTGTAGGACGGCTTGGAGGCGGAGTCTTGCTGCGGAGCCGCTGCCCTTCTCCTTCTTGCCCGCGGCGGCGGGCGTTACGGCCACGACCCTTCGGCGAGTCCATGTTGCCGCGCTTAGGCCCTCTCTTATGTCTTTGATGACCATTGTTAGCTTGACCAGTGTTCTTGTATAGCCGGCGAGCTTTGCATCTGTAATCGCAAAACACAATCACTCAAACACAACACGAACAAATGGGAAAATGGGGTGTGGTGCTGCAAACAAACTGAGCAGCGTTTTCTAGTTTTTCTCTTCACTATTTATTCTCTGTACAGACCACCGAGTGGCCAAGCACGCACCGCGCAGCGAGCACGTCCATCCCGTGCCACGATGCCGCGAGATTCGGTCATCCTGGAATGTGGCGAAGCTTTTCCGCCACGACTCCTAGCGGCTGGCAGCCACAGGTTGGTGCTCATCCGCATGCACTAAACTGAAAAACTGACTAACACATGCAGCTACAAGCAGGCTAACTACCGAAGGGCTAATGCGCTAGGATTATAACATTTTGACCAGCCGGCGAGCCCTGCGTCTTACTTAGACCCCTACTCTAACTTATAGGTGTTTGGATAAAATTTCAACTCCAAATAGAGTCCCTTACTTGGGCCCCATTTTACATGTCCCTCAAATTGTAATCTCGGTCCGCAGCTCTAGGAGTCCTATCGGTGGGGCCCACCCTTTTCCCCACCCAGCAAGAGTGAGACCGCGCCGCCGCGCCCGCGTCAGCCGCGCACGCGCCGGGTATTGGCCCCTCTCTCCTTGCCTTTGGCTGGTCATGGCCCCTGCCCGACCACTGCTTAGTTGTGTACAGAAGAAAAGGAGGAGGAAGATGAAGACAAGGACACCGTGGATCCATGGTGAGGGCTTAGATTTTGGGTGGCTGTTTGTGGTTGGAGTGGAAGCACAAAAATTGGGCAATAAAAATAAGGAAACCCTTTAATGAAAAAGTAGGGGCTTAATTTGGGTCATGGCTGGAGTTTGCTCTACAAACCTCGGTGACCGATGGAATGGAAATCTATCTCTTTTTCTTTTTCTTGTTCTTTTTTTTGATTGAGTGGACGGTGGTAAGGAAGCTGGGTTCCCTTTTCGGCTCGGATGGCTTTTCTGACCAGTCGGATGCGATCCTCGCGCCGATCACCTCGACTCCCACGCGCTCCTTCTTAATTTTAGGCCGAGTTCTGTTTCAGCCCCCGCGCTGCATTTCGTTTTGTGGCCAGTATCTATTTCTGCCCATTAGCATGAGATCAGTGTTTGGGCTGCTGTGGACCCTTGCCTCCCCAGCGAGTCGGACGAGAAGACATCCGTGTGTGACTTTGTTTTTTTTTCTTTCCTTTCCTTTTTGTTTTGGTTTTTGTTTTTTTCTTTTTCTTTTTTTTCTTTTTTTATTTTCTTTTATGTTTTATTTTGTTATTTTATTTCCTTGTATTCTTTCCTTTTCATGATCTGTTATTTTATGTTTTTAGTTTTCTTATTTTTATTTCCCTTTGGCTTTCTTCTATTTATTATTTTATGTGTTACCTCTTTTTATTTATTTTTTTAGATATAGGACCACGTGTGTGATGTTTTTATTATGTAAATTTTTTAATGTACACGAGTGAAATATTATATTTTTTCTATATTAGTGAGGTCGTGTAGTGTTAATGTTGGTATGTTGTCCATTGTTTTTATGTATTTTGGTGTGGTTCGCTAAGCATTTTTTTTTTATTTCACTATAATTATTACTTCACTATTTAATTTTTATTTTTAAATATCATGATATATTGATTGTTTTTGTATGTTTCTATGCTATTTTCTATGATCTTTTGTAGTTTATTGCGTTGTTTACTAATGTATTTTGTAATGTTCGCTACTATTTTGTTGATTTTTGCTTGATTATAATATAATTATTTACATTACTAAATCTTTTATATTTTATATTTTATTAATACATTATGTTGTTCATGTAGTTATACATACGTAGTTCTATACTATTTTGTTTGTATTGTTCGTGTAGTTGTGATATGATGTTCGACTATTATTTTCATGCAGTATAAGGTTTTATCATGATTATAATTATCCATTAATTTTTTTTATCAAAAATATATTCTGTCTCGTCTAGTTTCGAAGTTCAGCCAGTTTATTGTAAGGAATATGATGACGCAATCGGATTTTAATTAGCGACAGTGGGTTTAGAAAGATTATACTTTTTTACCTTAGGTGTATCTTTGATGGCTTCCCAAAAACCCCTCTCGAAAGAAAAAATGTGGGGCTTGTTATCGGCTTGTGGTGTGAGGTGCTATCCCTAGTGATAGTGGCCCAATGGCGTAAAAAAAGGGGTGATTTGAGGCTTGCCGTGCCGATGGACTGAGAGCGGTGAAGGGGGGGAAGCGGGGCTCGGAAAAGGGCCCAATGGGCCCCGGCGGACTAGCTGTGGTGGGCTGTATTTGGCACCGGGGGGTGCGAAAAGACATGGGGGTTTTGGGACCGAAGTTGGGCCCAAATTCAAGACGGGGGAACGCGGCGATTTTGAGCGGAGGCTCAGGGGACTCAGATTTTCCAAAGGGCGAAGACAAGGGGGCCCCCAGTAAAGGGTGGTTTGGTGGTTTCCCCCAAAAAAAACCTTTCCGAGGACGGTTTCCGAGTTTGGCCCTCAAAATCGGGTTCGGTAGTTGAGCTTAAAGCTACCGGGGGGGGTTTTTTCCTGGGTTTGGGCCTAAAAAACCCTAGGCAGAGTTTCCCAAGGAAGCGGGGAGGGCACGTGGGGGAAATCCTGGGGTTTGGGTTCGGGGCGACAAAAAACCCCTTTTGGCAGGAAGCGGGGCCGTCCATTCAAAAATGGGGGGAAGATTTTTTCCCGGAGTTTGGGACTGCAATGCTTAGGCTGGGGTGTTCGTCAATGTATTAGGGGGGTCTTTGGGTAATACCCAAAAAACCCGGGATAAGTAGGGGGTAAAGGGGGTTTATCCCTAATCCTATCTCTTGAACCCTAATCTTTTTCCCCCCCTCTCTTTTCTAGTTCATGAGACCCCTAGGTTGTTTCTCCCAAACCCTTTGAAAAAACTTGGATTTGTTGCGGGGAAATCGAAGGGCCCGGGAAACCCCGGGGTAACCCAGGGTGGTTTTCGATTTTTTGGTTGGGTCCCCTTTTTTTGCTTTTTGTTCTTTGGTTTTGCTTTTGCCCCCTTTTTTTCCCGAGAGATTTCTTTTTGTAGGGAGTAGCCCCTGCAAATTTGTCTGAACCAAGTTGTTCGTAATCTGAGGAAGCATTTTCCCACCGAAGGAACCCCCCTAAAACCTCACAAGTGCTTTAGATCGGGTGATTTTTTAGGGTGTTCTTTGTTCTTGCCCCTTTTCCCCCCAAAACCTCGTTTCCCTTTAAAACCTCACCAAATTGAGCGATGATTTCTTCGGGTTGATCCTCCAAAGTACTAGAATCATGCTACCAAATTGGGTTGCTAGTGGGGGGATTTTTGGGAAAGATTTGGGAATATTTGGTGGAGGGGAAAAAAAAAAAATTTTTGCCCAAAATTTCTGGCGTTTTTTTCGGGGGGGGTCGGGGCGCCCCAGGGTTTGCGTGGACGCTGGTAAGTACTAAAGTCAGCGTCCGTTTGCCTGCTTTTCGGTGTCCTTCGGTTTTGGCGTGGCGCTCTCCAAAAGTCCATCGCCCAACGTCCGTGCGTGGAGTGCCCCTGTTTTTTTTGTTTTGCTTCGGGTGGGCCCCACGGACGTCGTCCAAGCGTCCGTCACCAAGCGTCCGTGCCTCGCATTTTTAGCTTCTGTTTGGCTTCTAGAAGGCCGGGCGGACGCCGCCTAAAGTTTTCCCTCCCCAGCGTCCAAAAGCCCCGCCCTGGAGCGTCCGTCGCGTGTCTTCCCGCGTCCGTCGCCCTGCTGTCCAAAAGGGCCCAAGCCTGTCTTTTGGGCTGTTTTGCATGGGGTTCTTGCCTCTTTCTTTATATGGGTTGAGAACTTGTTCTTGGGGGTTTCCCGGGGGTTTTTTTCCAAATGGGGTGGGCTTTCATTTGTTCGTTTTCGTCCCGAATTTTCTGCTCGCGTTGCTTTGGGGGAGGTGAGTACCCCCAACTGGGTTTTTGGGTTTTTTGGGAAGGTGGGCCCCAAAATTTCGAGGGGGAAAATTTTAGGCCCCCATTCCCCCCCCCCCCTCTGGTCCCCTTTTCCGGTCCTTCAAATTTGGGATCAAAGCCGGTTTAAAGGGTCAAACCACCTTACACGGTTCTTGATACGCGAAGGCGACATGGAGAGAGGTGCTGGGGAAAAACCCCAATACTTCGATGGAAACCCAAATTTGCCCATTGGAAGGTGCGCATATCGGCTTACCCCCAAGGGGGTTGGGCACAAAATTTTGGGGAGATTTGTGGGGAATGAGTTGGCTTTGGTCTTACCAAGTTTATGGTTTCATAAAAACCCGTTTAAACCGTCAGCGTGGGGCTCAGCTGGGGGGTGCACCATTGGGGTGATGAGGTAATTCATCGCAACTACCCAAGAAATTGAGGTGACTTCCCAAGCGCAAGGAAAGGCGAGCCCCACTTGGGACAAGCACAAGCCCAAGGGTGCTACCCCGAAGGCCCTCCAAGAAGGTGATCGAAAAGGTAAAGGGCCCAAGCACCCAAACCTTCCTGCCTCCCCCATGACTCGTGTCTTGATGGAGGTCTTTTTGGCGATGATGAGTCCAAAGGGGAAAAGTGGGACAAGTTTAAGGCCTATGTTTTACACTGACGCCAAGCACGGTGGCTTTTGCACCATGGCGATTGAAGAAGACAAGGTTGGCAAGCGCAAGGATGGCCCGCTACGATACGACTCGACACACCGGGACCACCACCATCGCACCCTTCTCTTGAGATTTTCTTTTAACGACCCTTGATGAGTCAGGTGCTTTGCTAAGGGCCCGTGCGAGGGAACGTTTCAAGGCTAAGTACTTAGCCCCAGAGTGGTTTGCAAAAGGGGTTGTGGTGGTTTCAGGAGGTGGTGTGGATGTGCCTTTCCCCTGTTTTGTTTTCACTCTTAGGAAAGTTGGCCTCCTTGAGGGGTCGTGAGTGAAGGTGGCCTGCTTATTTTGGGGGTGAAGCTTGTTGGCTGCGTTCTGTGCCAAAGAGTGCTAGGTTGTTTCCCCGGAAGGTCGCTCGATAGCCTAGAGGTGGAAAACTTTGGGCTTTGGGTTTAGATGGGGTGTGAGAAAAAAGAGCGTCCCGGAAAAAAAAACACTCCTTTGGGGCCTTGAGTGGGTGTTTGCCGAGAGACGTTGGGGATATGCTCACCATGAAAAGGGGGAGCCGGGAGTAGGCTTTTTAGGGGGGAAAGGGGTTTGCATTTGGGGAAAATCGGTGAGTTTCGGGTTTTGGCGAGAAGGAACCCACAAACCCCAAAATTCCCCAACACCCACCTAACCTAAAACCCTTTAGTTTCTTGGAGATGGTGTGTTTAAGAGCCCCCCAAAAACCCACCCAAAAAGCAAGTGTGGATTGAAAAAACCAAACCTCTTCGAACCAACTTTACCCGCAGCTCTCTAGTGACCCCTTCCAGAAAGCCAGACCCCCCCAACCCCAAAAAAGAGAGTGCTACCAAAGGGGCGGTGAGGTCCATTGGGATATTGTGAGGGGTGGGCTTTTGGGGGGTTTTTTTAGGGGAAGAGAGATGATCAAAAGCGTTTGATTTTTAACAACCGGGACATGTAAAACCCCTTTTGGGGCCCGGGACGGAATTTTAGAGGCGCATACTAGGCTGAGGTCAATGCCTAAAGGGCTAGGCCCCAGGGGTGGAACCCCTTTGGGGTCGTGGCCGGGGGGTACGGTCGTGACCCTTTGGCTATGGGGGCCGTGGCGGGGCTTTTCTCCACCCTTTTTAGGGGAACTTTTTCCCCCCGTGGTGATCGTATTCTTGGGGCAGGATGTTTTTGGGTTTTTTTTAAAATTCTTTGGGAAGTGGGCAACATGGGGTCCTTCAAGTTTCTAACCCAGTGTTGGTCCCTTTTCCCCCTTTCTTTTTTTGATGTAGGGGAAAGGGGGCTGGAGTGATTGGTGGTGGTTCCCCGGGTGTTCACGATTGACGGAAGTGCCAAGTGGTTTTCCCGCCCCGACCCCGTGCGCCACACCGAGTACATTACATTCGGGACAAGAGGTAAAGGTATGGTTGTCTCCGGGGGTCCATCCGAGTCAATTCGTCTTTTGTCCTCAAGGATGTTGCTTTGGTTGTGAATTTGCACTTTAACCCCTTCTTTCGGTTTCGCAACTCCTTGAAACGGTTTTGAAGTGAGCTTTGAGCCAAACTTGTTGGATTTTGGACTTTGTGGTGAGCTTGTTTCCCAGATTTTACCCTTCGAGAAGGTTTTTCGTGCGGATTTTTCTATCTCTTCCGGACCTTCTAGTTGTCTTTTTGGGCGGGTTTTTCCCTCGAGCTTTGGAAGTGGCATAGGAGATTGGGACATTTGAGTTTTGACTTTCTTGAAAGGCTTAGCTCAATGGACCTTATCCAAGGATTGTCAAAGCTAAAGTTCGAGAAGGATTTGGTTTGCCATCTTGCATGCATGGCCAGATGGTTGCCGCTTCCATCCTCCTGTGACGGAGATCATGACACAAGACTCGGCAAGCTCTTACACATGGACACAGTTGGTCCAGCTCGGGTTAGGTCAGAGGGGGGAAATGGTATGTGGTTGTAGTGTTGATGACTACTCGAGGTACTCTTGGGTGTTTTTTTGGAGAGTAAGGATGAGGCTTTTCCACTTGTTCGAGATCTGATTTTGAGATTGCAAAATGAGCTACCTAAGAATGCATGAGAGCTATCCGCAAGTGACAATGGCACATAATTCAAGAATGCTCAATTTGCAACTCTTTGCTCTTCTTTGAGTCTCGATGACCAGTTTTCCTCACCTCACACTCCCCAGCAGAACGGTGTTGTTCAGCGCAAGAATCGGACCCTTGTTTAGCTTTTGCGGCTTCTAAGGGTTTTAAACTTTTTCAAATGGATGTTAAAGTGCTTTCTTAAACGGCTACATAGAGGAGGAAGTTTATGTTAAACAACCTCCCGGTTTCGAAAATCCCAAGCTTCCAAACCATGTTTTTAAACTTCACAAAGTTTTGTATGGTTTGAATCAAGCACCTAGAGCATGGTATGATAGGCTGAAAACCTTTTTGCTTGCTAAGGGCTCTAAAATGGGATCTGTAGATAAGACGTTGTTTCTCCTCAAGCAAGGCAAAGACACTCTCCTTGTCCAAATATACGTGGATGATATCATCTTTGGTGGTTTTTCTCATGCTCTTGTGCCAAGTTTGTAGATCTTATGAGCAAGGAATTTGAGATAAGCATGATGGGAGATTTGACTTTCTTTCTCGGGTTGCAAATCAAGCAAACCCGGGAAGGTACGTTTGTGCACCAAGGCAAGTACACAAAGGATATCTTGAACAAGTTTGACATGGGCGAGGCAAAGCCTCTCTCGATGCTATGTCAACCACTACTGCCTTGGATATGGACGAGGAAGGAGAGGCGGTGGACTAGACGAGTACCGAAGCATGATCGGGTTGCTTCTGTACTGACAGCGACCCGGCCAGACATTCAGTTCGCGTTTGCTTGTGTGCACGTTTTCAGGCGTCCCACGGACTTCGCACAAGCAAGCGGTGAAATGCATCATGAGGTACTACGATTCACTCCAAAATTTGGTCTCTGGTTTTCACCTCTTCCTCTATTGTGCTTTGTGGTTACTCTGACGCTGACTTTGCTGGATGCCGTCTTGATCGGAAATCCACTTCTGGGACTTGCCAGTTTCTCGGGTCTTCGTTGGTTTCTTGGTCTTCTCGCAAACAATCTAGCGTGGCACAGTCGACGTGCGAAGCTGAGTACGTTGCCGCGACTAGTTGTTGCTCTCAGTTGATTTGGATGATTGACACCTTGAGAGATTTCGGTCTTGAGCTTACTAAGGTGCCTCTGCTTTGTGATAGCACGAGTGCAATTAGTGTGGCTAAAAATCCAGTGCTTCATTCGAAGACCAAGCACATTGAGGTCCGCTTTCACTTTTTGCGTGATCACTACGAGAAGGGCGACATTGACCTCCGGCATGTCGAGACCCAAAACCAGCTTGCAGATATTCTCACTAAGCCTTTGGATCAAGCTGCGTTTTGTCGCCTTCGGGGAGAGTTGGGTGTTTGCTTTCCTTTTTAAAGGAGGAAAGTTTTGTGTATCATAAGTTCCTTTTGTTTCTTTTAGTCTTTTCTTTGTCCTTCTTCTCTCTTGGTGTCTTGTTTGTGTTAGTTGGTGTCATTGCATTTTGCATCTCATTTGCATTTGTGACATAGTTCATTTTAAGCTTAATATCTATAGCCAATATAATGATTCTATGCTCTGTTTGAGGTGTTTTATGTGTCTATGGTGTTGTCTAACTTAGACTCTTTTTGATCTTTATGATATTCAATAGAGCTAAGTTAGAAAAGCTTTAAAACTGAATTTAAATTCCCATGTCACCTCTGAAATGGCACTAGCATGAGTAGACTTTTGAAGATCCTTCTTGGCTGCTTTGTATATAGCTTGTAACTATGGCTCTTCATTGTTTCATTCACTACCTTTGAGCACCATGATTAATATCTAAATTGAAATTGCTCTCTGTTTTGTGAATTGGAAAGATCGAGTTGGGTCTGCATTGTGAGCACTTCACCGTGTGTTCGAGGCTGCTTCCCATATGGGCCGATACTTGAGCGGTGTCGTGTATGACCAAAACCGGTGTGTCAAGTCCTTTGACTTCGCCCGGTTGGTAAGCAGTGGCATCACTTTGCTTACAAACCACTCGCATACAACTTAAATGTGCCTAAAACTGAAAACTGGCTGCAAAACTCTGAAATTTGGAAAATTCATTCAGTTGGGTCATTGGTTTGTTGTATGAACTTTGCTAAGGGATAGTTTTACTTGCTATACATGAGATTGCTTTGAGATAGATTCTATCTTGCTTGCCATGTCTAGCTGTCTATAGGAGGTGATACCCTTTCTCTACTCTCACATGATATGCTCTCTAAAATAGCTTCTAAAGTGATCTTAAGCTCAACTTGAGTCTTTGTTGGGCACGTAGAGCTTTTCCTATTATCACAGGATCACATCACTTAGATCATCTATTCATTGTCTTAGCTCTAAGTATGAAACTTTTGCACTCATTTTGCTCTTCATGGCATTTGTAGCCGGATCTTGAGTTGTTGATGTTTGATGAGCTACATGTGTCAACAAGGGGGAGAGATGCGCATTTCATTCCATTTTCAGCCATCTACCTCCAAGGGAGAGAAAGAGTGCATATTTTTTGTTTCATTGGTTTAGAGCTCATTTGGTATCTTGAGTGTGCTTTTGCCCAGGGGGAGCTTTTGCTAGATGTGTTGAGCCTTTGCCTCTTCTGGAGGGTCTAGCTTGCTTTGTTGGCTCCGACAGGTTTCGATTGGTTCTTGAGCATTAGGGGACGTAAGTGGTTTCAATTGGTATCTTTTGAACTACCCTAGTGTTTAAATTGGAAGTCTGAGCTTTGAGAGCGGTGATTGGTATCTTGGACTTGCTAGCGGTGTTTAGCCCGTTTCTGCCTCTTCTTGAGGGCGAGCTTTGTTTCGCTTGGTTGCGTTGAGATCTTGCCCATATGCTTTTGTTTGGCATCAGTAAGTGGCTTTGTCATGAGGTGTTTTGAAGGATGCTTTTAATTGGTATCATTTTTTGCCTCTCTCTTTTAATTGGTATCGTGTTTGCTTCTCTCAAGTGACCCTGTTTTGGCTTTGGTAGCTTTTTGGTCATTTGGAGAGCTTTACCTTGTGGCTCAAATCTGAAATGCACTTGTGTTGACAATGCACTCATCAAGGGGGAGATTGCGAACACATGGTGGATAAGTACCCATGTATGTTCAGCTTTGATGATGAGTGATCATCCAACACGTGAGTGTTTCAGTTTGAGTGGCTTACCCTAACCTCTGCGAAAGCAAAAATGTGTGTTTGTCTATCGGCTTGTGGTGTGCAGGTGCTATGCCACTTCTTCAGCTTCTGTTAGGCTCTCTGGAAGGCCGACGGACGCTCACCTAAGCATCCGTCGCCAGCGTCCGACGCCAGCGTCCGACGCCAGCGTCCGACGCCCGCGTCCGTCGCCCTGCTGTCCAGCGTCCGACGCCTGTCTTTTGGGTTGTTTTGCTTCGGGTTCTTGCCTCTTTCTCATAGGGTTTGAGAACTCGTTCTTGGGGGTTTCCGGTGAGTTTTCCTCCATTGTCGGTGAGCTTTTATTTGTTCGTTTTCGTCTGAATCTCTGCTCGCGTTGCTCGGGGGAGGTTGAGTACCCAGCAACTGGGTTTGGTTTTTGGGAAGAGTGGCCCGAATATTTCGAGAGAAATTTGAGGCTCCCATTCACCCCCCCCCTCTGGTCGCTGTTCTCGGTCCTTCACTCGCACTTGTCGATGCCAAGTGCTAACCACCACGGCTAGTCCTCTAGCCCTTCGGTTCGTCAGTCCGAGACCTGCTTCCGCCCTTCACTGCTCTCAGTCCATCGGCACGGCAAGCCTCTACTCGACCTTCACCTCACCTTTGACTACCGTCTCTGGACTCATCTCCTGCACACCACAAGCCGATAGACAATCACATTTTTGCTTTCGCAGCAAGATTAGTATAACACACTCAAATTAAATTACTCTCATGCTGAGCAATCACTCATCACAAAATTGAACATCATGGACACATATCAACCATGTGTTCGCACCAGACAATTGTTCAAATCCATAAAGTAACAATTTTATATTCTTTGCTAAGTTGATGTCATGGTATAAAAAATAAATGTATCGTTAGCATACTGCAAAATTGACAATCTATCATCTATTAGATGTGGGATTATTCCTCGAATAACATCATCCTATTTTCCCCTGTTTAAAATAATTTCCATCACATTTACAATTATGTTGACTAAAATTGGAGAGAAAGGATCTCCTTGCCTAAGGCCTTTCTAGGTGTGGAAGTAAGGTCTCAAATGATAATTTATTTTAATTCCTATGTTTCCTCCTTGAACCATCATTTTGATTCATTCACACCGTTGGATGGAAACCTTTTAGTCTAAGGGGTTGTTGCAAAAAGTTCCAATTTACTTAACCCTTCTCAATATCGATCTTAAAAATTACTCCATCTTTTTTTTATGTATGGAGATCATGTAGTGTCTCATGGAGAATCACCGCCTCCTCCATAATATTTCTACCAGGAATGAAGGCTATCTTGGATGGCCTAATTATTTTACCTGTAATTTTAATAATTCTATTGGTAACTTTGGTAAATATTTTAAAGCAAATATTAAGCAAACAAATCAATCTATATTGCTCAATTTTGATTGCATCTTTATATTTTATCAATAGGATTATTGTTTCGAAGTTAAGGCTATAGAGAAGTAACAATTCACGATGGAATTCCCAAAAAAGTGTCAACAAGTCATCTTTTATTATCGTCGAGAAGACCTGATAGAACTCATAAGGAAAACTATCTAGACCTAGCACAGAGTTGTTTCATTTGAAATAACACCTTCCTAACCTCTCTTCTTCCGAAAATTGTACAACTAGCAACTCATTTTCCTCATTAGAAACTTGAGGTATGCCATGACGGTAAGATTCGGTAAGATTCAGCCATCATCACGAGAGGGCTAGATGTTGGGCTAAACAAAATTCACTCGAGCGGCACCCTACAAGTTTTGAGTTTGATTCCCTATGGGAGCGAAATTCAGCTGTGGTTTCTTGGATTTGTTTCAGGATTTACCGGTGCTTTGCATTCAGTGGTAGGCAACGTCCTCGTCGACAGCGAGGCGTCTATGTTGACTTCGTGAAGCTCGAGATCTGCCAGCTCAGTCCTTCGGAGGTGCTCATAGGGGTAGGGTTTGCTTACGTGTATTCATAAGGGTGAGTGTGCGTGTGTGTTGAACGTCTACGTTGTACTGTGTAATTCTAAAAAAAGTTCTAATAATATTTTTAATATACTTTTCAGATCTACTTTTGATGAATAATTTCCTCCTCCTAATCTAACTGGAAAATTCGTATTTTCCTGCGCTTTCCATTAGGCACCAAGGTGAAAGTATTTCGTTATACTGTACCCATCTATATGTTTTTTTTTGACAAGAAAAGACTGTGGGGGAGATCCCCACAGCACTGCCAATTTTCATTTACTTTTAAAAGAGGATAGGAAAATACTTACAAAGTTCAACTGAAGACATCTAACCAAATGAAAAAGGATGTTCTAACAACATCTTTAAGCCTAGCCGCTTGCAACAAACATTGACTCTTAAAGTTACAAAACCATAACTGTATGGTTGGGTGATGACCATCAAAGACCTTCCTATTTTTGATTTTCCAGAGTTCCCACGCCGCTATGAAGGCTTCAAGGAAACATGGTGTGTTAGAGTTTCTCAAAGAATTACTGATTCATTGAGCCAAGTTCTTTGAATCATCCCAAATGAAGCCAATTTTTTGCCAACAATTCTTGGCAAAAGTGCAATCAAAGAACAGGTGGTCGATTGTCTCCGGTTCACCTGCACTGCATAGCACACAGTTCTGTCCACCTTGAATGTGTAGTTTCTGTCTGAAAAGCATAACCTTGGTATTTAAATGGTCCACCATTACTAACCAGATGAAGAATTTAATTCGTGGAGTGCATCTTGACTTCCAAATTTTTTTGAAGATTGGATGTACTTCAATGCCTTTGAAAACATGCCTGTAAAACTTATGGGATGTATATTTATTCCCCATATATGTGACCAAGTGTCACTAGAATCTAGATCATAAGCTCCACCTGCCAACGGAACCTGTAAATCATTAAGTTCATTCAGCACTTGGCTTGATAGTGGCAAAATAAACAGGCTGTCTAGATCTTCAGCCTGCATGGCATCCGACACAGAGAGTGTGTCGGTTCTTGCAAAGGAGGTCAGCCTTGGAAATTTATGTGCTAGGACTGTAGGAATACGAGGTTGCTACGCTAGCCGGAAAACAAAACTTTTCGACCTCATAAACCAGGATCTACTGCTAGTTACAGGTTACGGGATTACCACTAGACGCGCAGGTGCAGCGGAAGACGACTTGATGTAGTCGTGCGCGTCGCAGCAGGCAGTGCAGTTGCGTGGTCGTCCGTCTCAACGTCCCCTTCGCGTGGTTCGTCCTTGTGCTCCAGATGCAGCACCTCCGAGGAATCCCACACATGCAGGGAGGAAGCGTTGCGCCTCCGGACTGCTAGGTCCGCGAGGAGCAAAAGGCGCGAGCGTGGGGAGGCGACGGCGGCTGCCAAAAGGCGTGGATCAATTCGCCCCGCGCCCACCCCTTGCTTATATAGGCGTCCTAACGAGCTCCCACGGTGGAGGCCCATTAGAAACCCTAAACCTAGTCTAATTCGGGTCCAACCCGAATTAGGCTTCCAACCCCTTAAGCGTGCGACCCTATGGGCTCACGCATACATAGACATGGCCCAAGTACTCTTACTCGACCAATAGTTGATAGCGGCCTCTAGCAAGACGTGTCAACTCCTATGTATACGCTATGATCATATCAGACGAACCACTATGATCATGTACAAGTTATTCCCTTCGCCACTCGATATATGGTTCAACTCGTGGGTTAACACTTAACCCAAGCATGGCCATGCATTTGTTGATCCAATCACATGAGTGATCCAGTGATATCTCTCTCACGAAGAGAGGGGCAAATTCCATCTTGATTGTCTATGTCTCATAGCATGTTTCCCAACCACCCAAGGACCACCTTTATAACTACCCAATAACGGAGTAGCGTTTGATAGTCTCTAAGTAGATCGTTTCATATCTTGAGTACATACCACAATCTCAGGTCTAAGGACATAACGTACATGACATGAATAGAGACTTTCTCTTGTTGGGTCAGTCCAGCCTACATGTCTCACATGTGCCCACATTATTAGTTTGACATCTCTATGTCTATGACTTGTGAAACATAGCCATCAACTAATACATGTGCTGGTCTAATATTCAAGTGTGCTCTTACAAGAATGCCGACCAGGGACTACTATTAGAATAACCATTCAGGTAATTGAGTTCCACAAACAATTCACATAATTGTCAATCAATACTAGTTGTCTATAATGGATATTCAAAGAACACTTTATTAATCATGGATACAATCGGAATATAATCATCTACATGATTAGCTCTAGGACATATTCCCAACAAGGACTTCGTCTAGCCACAGATCATCCCAAAAGCAAACTGAGTCCCCTCTGCCTATTTGGCATGTGGCTGTTCCTCTGAAAATGGTGTTAAGTTTGAGGATGTCCTTCCACCAGAAAGAACCAATCCTGTTGCAGGTGTGTGGAACTCGTTGGGTATAGTATTTGCTCCAAATAAGCCGCACCCAAGGCAGGTCCACCTTATTATAGAACTTGCTCAGTTGCTTCATAAGAAGAGCATCATTTTGTAATCTGAGGTTTATGATGCCACAACCCCCCTTATCCTTAGGCAACAATACAGTTGACCAAGCAACTAGGTTTCCCCCTTTATTTTTAGTTGAGTTTCCCCTCCAGAGACACTGTTTCCTTGCTCTGTCAATACAATTGACACCTTTTGGAAGACTGATGGTACACATAGCATAGGTTGCAATTGACGAGATGGCCGAGTTAATCATTTGCAGCCTACCACTATAGGAAAGCTAGGTGGAACAAGCTGACAGATGATGACTACCACCCTATCCATCAGTGGCGTGAGGTCTTCTATCTTTGGTTTTGTTGTCCCCATCGGAAGTCCCAGATAAGTGAAAGGAAAGGATCCAATTTCACACCTGAAAGTAGATGTCAAGTGAAACATTCTCTCAGACGTTATGTTAATAGGGTACATCTGTGATTTGCTGTAATTGATGTGTAGTCCTGTTGATTCTGCAAAAGACTGAAGTAAAGCTTTGAGAAAGATCAGCTGCCGACTATCTGCTTGCAGTAGCAATAATGTATCATCCACATACTGCACAATTGGGAAATCTTCACCATCTATTGGTAAGGGCCTTTTCAGTTGGTCAAGTTCAACAGCCTTGTTTATTAGTATCTGCAACAATTCCGCTGCCAGCACAAAAAGCAAGGGAGATAGGGGATCACCTTGTCTCACCCCTCTTGTGCATCTGAAGAATTTTCCTACAACTCCATTGAGTAAGACAACAGATGATGCCGAAGAAAGAATTGATTTGACCCATTGGATCCAAACTTCAGGCATACCAAGGTGTGTCATCATAAGAATTATGACAGAGTGCTCCACAGTGTCAAAGGCCTTTTCAAAATCAAGCTTTAGGATCAAAATTTCTTTTTTGGACTGGTGGCACTGATGGATATATTCATAGCTCCAAGCTAGGCAGTCCTGGATCGACCTAGATTTGATAAAACCATACTGGTTCTGATGAATCACCTTGATTATAATTGATTGCAGCATGTCTGCCATAATTTTCGTTATCAGCTTCAGGGATGTGTTCATCAAGGATATTGGCCTATAATCATTTGTGCTCTCCGGATTCTGCTTCTTAGGTACTAGAGTGATGTAAGATTTGTTGATGCTTTCTAAGTCAGCCTAGCCCTGTTGGAAGGAAGAGCAAAGGGAGTAAAAGTCATTCTTAAGAAAACTCCAACATTTCTTAAGAGACCATTAAAGTCATCAGGCCCAGAGGCTTTATCAGGAGGCATCCTTTTGACTACTGCATCAATTTCTTCCACTTGAAAGAGGTCACCCAGAAAATCTAAACCGTCCACCGGTTGGATCAGGCTATTAAGATCAAAGAGCATCTCTGGGGAAGAAGATTGGCCCATTCTTTCCCTGAATGCAGACCAGAGTAGACCAGCTTTACCTTCATGATCACTGACCTAGACTCCATATTCATTCTTCAGCTGTGAAATGACGTTTCGTCTATATGAAATTGTTGCCATTGCATGAAAGAACTTTGTACATTCATCACCAAGTTTGATTCTATTAGTCGTGCATCTGTTACGCTAGTAGACATTCTGACATCGCAGAAGGTATTTGAGGTGATTCTTTATGATAAGTCTGAGGTTGGCCTCCGGATTATATAGGCTTCTTTGGTACTCTACTTCATCAAGCACACTGATAACTGAATTGCAGTTTTCTATTAACACTTTAAGATTTGAAAAACTTTTGCTCCAAGTTCTGAGATTGGATCTGAGGAGTTTGAATTTGCGGGTAATATTCTTGGCTGCATCTGTTCTTGGAGTGGTATCTAACCATGAATGCTCAACTATTTGTAGAAAATCAGCTCTTTCAGCCCAGAAGTTCTCAAAACAAAAACAGTTTGCCCTTGGAATTTTGGTTCCTATCATTATTTTACACGGGACATGGTCAGAGGTGATTTTTCCCAGAGGAAGCACCTCAGTGTTCAGGTAGTCAGTCGTCCAATTTACTAAGGTGAAGAACCAGTCCAATTGCTCTAAAAGCGGATCCTCCTGCATATTGCTCCAGGTATAGACTCTCCCTTTAAGTTGCAGCTCTACTAGTCCCAGTTGCCCTATAACATCATTAAAGATAAAAGTGTCATTCAGATTTCCACCCGGTCTGTTTCTGTTGTTCAGGGACCTGTAAAAATTGAAATCACCTATAAACATCCAATTTTGGGTATCCTCAATATCATGACTCTTGAACCAGTTAATGAATTCTGTCCTTGCAGGCTCATCACACGGGTCATAAACCGTTGTCAAATTCCAGTTGTCACCACTGTGCCTGGATTCAAACTTGACTGTCAGTCCAAACTGTTGCCTGTCAGTCACATCTCCTTTAAACATTGTTCCATTCCACAGAACAAGAATACCACCAGAGGCCCCTATCGAGGGGATGAAATCAAAACAATCAAATCGACGAGGGGCAAACTTTCGAACATAAGACATGTCAAAAGTTTCTCTTTTAGTTTCCTGTAGACAAAGAATGGAACAAGAGCTCTCTTCTATCTTGTTTCTCAGAGCATCCCACTTGCTTGTCGCATTAATCCCCCTAATGTTCCAGCAAAGCACGTTCCAGGATCGTGTCCCCATTAAGAAACCGCTGGAGAGAAAAGGTTCCCAGGTACCACTAGGATAACCAAAAGGGGAACAAAAACAGCATGATAAGGGCAGTGATTCAGATAACGACGCTGAAAGAAGTGCATACCCTGCCCGACAAAACAACCAAAAACAGTATAAGTCCAAGCTTGATAGTAAAGCTGAAAGCTAAACCATCGATCCGAAAAGAGTATTAAATAACTGAGATGTCGCATCCAACATTTGCAGACATTGTTTCCACTGCTTACAACTAGTTCCGAGAGATTATAACTACAAGCAAAATAGTGTATGGCTAAAAGACAGCGCTTGGATTCCTTCATGTGCTTGTCCACCGCGCTCCTCCCAAAAGATTTAGGCTTCCTCTTCATTTTCCACGACGTTGACAGCAGGGAGAGGAGCCTGCAAGAGGGCCTCATCAGTAAGGTCGCTTGGGTCTAATCCACAGGTAATGCCCCAGCTTTGGAGTGTGGCTAGAGATATGGGCAGATATTCACCTGTTATACCGTCCACCTCTACGACCCAGTTCCTGGATTTTTTGGATGGTTCTTTGTCAAGCTGCACTTGGCGTAAACCTTCCTTGACACTAGAGAGTCTGGTGCTGCGTCGGACAGAAGATTGAGATAGGGGAGTACGAGGGTCTGAAGCCGAAACAAGGTGTGGGAGAAACATACCCTTTCTCTTCTGCTTTCTTGGGCCGATTTCTGTCACATGGGCTTCTTGCATAATGCAGCCCGACATAGCTGGGCCAGACTGGTTAGACTGTTAGAGAGATTGTCTCCTAAACTCATTTGTTGTGGTAGTTAACTTTTTTAGTCGTTAGTATGACACGAATATAGAAGTTTTTTTCGTGAACAACATGAATATAGAAGTTGTGTACTTATATCTCTGCACTATATAGTTCTAATAATAGTAGGATTGTATCTATTATTTGTTTAGGGGAAATTGGCTCCTAGACACTCAAAGTGACCACCCTTTGTTGTTGGATACTAAAAATTGAGCGATTTGTTGGAGGACACTCTGGTTCTTGGTAAATTTGTTGTAGACACCGTGTCTAATAAAACATTCTAACAAAATAGATATAAAATCATATAAATGCTCAAAAATTATATAAAACTTCCTATGCTCCACATGATGAGAACTATATAGTAAAAATAGTTTTTTGCTCTAAAATGATCATTTTGTCTCTCTTCATAAATAGACAAAGTTGACCATAGTTAATTATTTTCATATATTTGTAAGACACTAAAATCTTGGAAAAAACATAAAATGTGTACATCACCAAATCATGACTATGCTAAAAATATTAGCTCAAAATAATAAAGTTTAATATATCAATTAAGCTTGACAAGAGATAAATCTATAATTCAGTGATGCTAGATATACCCATTATAAACTTTATTATTTTGAGCTAATATTTTTGCCAAGATTTGGTGATATACGCTTTATGTTATTTTTCCAAGATTTTTGGTGTTCTACAAATATATGAACAAATTAACTATGATTAACTTTGTATATTTATGAAGATGAGAAAAATGATCATTTTAATGCAAACCAATATTTTTACTTTATAGTTTTCATTATGTAGAGTCTAGAAAATTTTATAGTATACTTTTTGGGTACTTATATGATTTTATATCTATTTTATTATGTACGGTGAATACCGACAAATTTGCCAAGAACCAGAGGGTCATCTAGCAAATCGCTCTATTTTCAGTGTCCAACAGCAAAGGGTTGTCACTTTGAATATCCAAGAGCCAATTTTCCATATTTTTTTATTGCTGACCCTCCTTAGGCAGTTATTTGATGTCTATGTGTCTTTGTTTATTAATATACTTTTTTTAATAATGGAATTAGGATTCCAGCTTCAGCCCTCTTCAGTCTACACTTGATACAAAATAAAAATCGACTTGCACACCCAGAAGTTGTAGGTTTAAAATTCAATGCGAAAAATAAAATGCCATGTTGTTTAATTATTTTTCTTTTAAAAGTGAATGTTTTCAAGAATACGTCCAAATAGCAAAACAAGCTCTACCTATATATAAAACAATTACCCTGCCAAAAGAAAATTTGAACATTTTTTTTTCGAATACATATTTGCACTAGCATTCGTATTTTCACTAGTCCATCAACCCATACTATCTTATAGGCTAGAATTTTAGGAGATATAAGTATTAGTTAATGTTTAATAGTCCCTAAACCCGTACTATCGCATAATGGGTCCAATGGCTTATATCAGTGATGATGATTAAGTCTACCAAATTAAAAGACCAGATGTTAATGATTATTGTGATTTGATCTTTTTTCCTAGCATGTTTAGTGAGAATTAACATGATATCTTTATTGAGGCCTCTAATTAGTAATAGTTGTATGGTTATGAGGTTGCTACGCTAGCCAGAAAACAAAATTTTTCTACCACATAAACTAGGAACTAGTGCTAGTTATAGATCACGGGGTTACCACTAGACGCGCAGGTGCAGCGGAAGCGACTTGATGTAGTCGTGCACGTCGTAGCAGTGTCGTGCAGTTGCGAGGTCGTCCGTCTCAACGTCTCCTTCTCCTGGTTTGTCCTTGTGCTCTAGATGCAACACCTCCGAAGAATCCCACACGTGCAGGGAAGAAGCGTCACGTCTCTGGACTGCTAGGTCCGCGAGGAGTACTAGGCGCGAGCGTGGGGAGGGCGACGGCGGTTGCCAAAGAATGTGAGTATCTCGCCCCGCGCCTACCCCTTGCTTATATAGGCGTCCTAATGAGCTCCCATGTTGGAGGCCCATTAGCAACCCTAAACCTAGTCTAATTCGGGTCCAACCCGAATTAGGTTTCCAGCCCCTTAAGCGTGCGACCCTATGGGCTCACACACACATAGACATGGCCTAAGTACTCTTACTCGACCAATAGTTGATAGCGGCCTCTAGCAGGGCGTGTCAACTCCTATGCATACGCTATGATTATATCAGACAAACCATCACAATTCAATATACATGTTATTCCTTTGCCTCATGATATTTGATTCAATTCGTGGGTTAACACTTAACCCAAGAACGGCCATGCATTTCATGATCTAATCATTTGAGTGATCCAGTGATATCTCTCTCATATGGAGAGTGGCAAATTCCATCTTGATTGACTATGTCTCACAGCATGTTTCCTGACAAACCCGAAAGCTACCTTTATAACTACCCAGTCACGGAGTAACGTTTGGTAGTCCTAGGGTATGTCGTTTCACATCTTAAGTACATACGACAATCTCAGGTCTAAGGACATAACGTACACGATGTGTATAGAGACAATCTCATGTCGGGTCTGTCCAGCACCATGTCCTACATGTGCCCACATTATTAGTTTGACATCTCATGTCCATGACTTGTGAAACATAGTCATCAACTAATAATGTACTGATCTAATATTCATGTGCTTTCTTGCACGAACTCCGATCAGGGACAACTTTTATAATAACAATACAAGTAAAAGAGTTTCACAAGCAATTCACATAATTGCTAATCGATACAAGTTGTCTTTAATGGATATTTATAACATGTCATGGATACAAGGAATACATCATCTCTATAATTACCTCTAGGACATATTCCCAACAGTCTCCCACTTGCACTAGAGCTAATCTCAAAGATATCTAATACCCATAGCTTTCACGTGCGCCTCATGCTTGGGTTGTGGAAGAGCCTTTGTCAAAGGATCTGCAACATTCAAATCTGTATGTATTTTGCACATCTTGATCTCATCTCGACCGACGAACTCTCGAATGAGATGAAACTTCCGCAGTACATGTTTGTTCTTTTGGTGATTCCTAGGCTCCTTAGCCTGCGCTATCGCCCCATTGTTATCACAATACAGATTCAATGGGCGAGACAAATTTGGAACCACACCAAGCTCGATGAGAAACCTCCTCATCGAAACACCTTCCTTTGCAGCGGCAGAAGCTGCAATGTACTCGACTTCTGTTGTAGAATCGGTTACCATCTCCTGCTTGGAACTCTTCCAGCTTACAGCACCACCAGTTATTGTGAACACAAAACCTGATTGAGATTGTGAATCATCCACGTCAGTTTGGAAGCTTGCATCGGTGTAACCATTTACAACGAGCTCCTCCTCACCTCCATAGATTAGGAACACATCTTTAGTCCTTCTCAAGTACTTAAGGATGCTTTTAACAAGCGTCCAGTGACTCTCATCTGGATTAGCTTGGTACCTGCTCGCAACACTTAGAGCATATGAGACATCTGGGCGAGTACATATCATGGTGTACATAATGGAACCAACGGCCAAAGCATATGGAACCTTACTCATGCGCTTCTGCTCATCAGCTGTCGTAGGACACTGCTTCTCGCTAAAACGCATACCATGTGACATAGGCAAGAACCCTCTCTTGGATTGTTCCATGTTGAACCGTTTCAACACCTTGTCAATGTATGTATCTTGGCTTAATCCTATAAGCCTCTTTGATCTATCTCTATAGATCTTAATGCCCAAAATGTATGTTGCTTCCTCTAAATCCTTCATAGAAAAACTATTATTCAGTGGAGTCTTTACGGATTGTAACATAGGAATGTCATTCCCAATCAATAGTATGTCATCCACATACAAGATTAGAAATACAATAGCGCTCCCACTTTCCCTCTTGTAAACACAAGGTTCTTCTTCATTCTGACGAAAGCCAAACCCTTTGATCACTTCATCAAAACGAATATTCCAACTCCGAGATGCTTGCTTTAATCCATAACTGGATTTCTTTAGCTTGCATATTTTTACAGCATTTTTAGGATCAACAAAGCCTTCGAGCTGTATCATATACACGTCCTCTTCCAAATTTCTATTTAGAAAGGCTGTTTTAACATCCATCTGCCAAATCTCATAATCGAAATAAGAAGCAATTGCTAGAATGATCCGGATAGATTTAAGCATCGCTACCGGCGAGAATGTCTCGTCGTAGTCAACTCCTTGAACTTGCCGAAAACCCTTTTCAACAAGTCGAGCTTTATAGACGTGAATGTTTCCATCCATATCCTTTTTCTTTTTATAGACCCATTTGCACTCTATGGGTTTAACCCCATCAGGTGGGTCAACCAAGTTCCAAACTTGATTGTTTCCCATGCAATCTATCTCAGATCTCATGGCACTTTGCCATTCCTCGGAATTTGGCTCCATCATTGCTTCCGCGTATGTCGCAGGTTCGTCATCGTCTAACAACAACACTTCCCCACATGCCTCACGGATTCTTGCTGACCTTCGTGGTAGTGGTGGTGTTTCTCTTGCCACAGGTATCTCAACTTGTTCTGCTACATTAGCATCACTCATAGAGTTATCCCCTATTGGCTCATCTTGAACTTCTTCAAGATACACCTTTTGTCCACTCTTCTCTTTATTGAGAAACTCTTTCTCTAAGAAGACACCGTTCCGAGCAACAAAAACTTTGCCCTCTGATCGGTTGTAGAAGTAATACCCTAAAGTTTCCTTTGGATATCCCACGAAAAAGCATTTGTCCGACTTGGGTGTTAGTTTATCTGACATAAGTCGTTTGACATAAACTTCACAAACCCAAATCTTTAGAAAAGACAAACTGGGACTCTTACCAGTCCACATCTCATGTGGTGTCTTAACTATGGACTTAGAAGGTACCCTATTCAATGTGAAAGCGGCTATTTCTAGAGCATATCCCCAAAACGAGAGTGGTAGGTCTGACTGACTCATCATAGACCGAACCATGTCCAACAAAGTCTGATTACATCGCTCGGATACGTCGTTTCTCTAAGGCGTTCCAGGTGGCGTAAGCTGTGGAACAATTCCACAACTCTTTAGATTACTGCTAAACTCATGGCTCAAATATTCGCCTCCACGATCAGATCGCAAGGCTTTAATTTTCTTGCCATGTTGATTCTCTACTTCATTCTGAAATTGTTTGAACTTTTCAAATGTTTCAGACTTATGTTTCATTAAGTAGATATATCCATATCTACTAAAATCGTCAGTGAAGGTTATGAAGTATTGAAATCCACCTCTAGCTGTCGTACTCATTGGTCCACATACATCAGTATGTACAAGTTCCAATAAGTCTACCGCCCTCTCAGAAAAACCTGTGAAAGGCAACTTGGTCATCTTACCCAATAGGCAAGCCTCATATGTCTCTTATGATTCAAAATCAAACGAAGTTAGAAGCCCATCTGAATGGAGTCTCTTCATGCGATTCTCACTTATATGACCTAAACGACAATGCCACATATAAGTAGGACTTAACTCATTAAGCCGAGGCCTTTTAGCATTAATATTACAGATAGGTTCATCATCAAGATTTAAAATAAACAACTCATTCACAATGGATGCAAAAGCCACAAACATGTCATTCTTTGAGATCACACAACCATTGTCTTTACTCGCAAATGAATAACCATCCTTCATCAAACATGAAGGTGACACAATGTTTCGACTTAAACTAGGAACAAAATAACAATTATTCAATTCCATGATAAATCCTGACGGGAGGTGAAGTTGCATCGTCCCAACGCTCAACACAGCAACTCTTGCATTGTTGCCCACGCGGAAATCAACTTCTCCTCTTTTCACGCTTCTACTTCTTATCATTCCCTGCATCGTATTGCAAATATGAGCAACCGATCCGGTATCAAATACCCAAGAATTAATATAAGAATCAGCGAGAAAAATGTCTGTAACATAAACAACAAGTGTACAAGCAGCGGGAGTACCTTTACCACCGCCATCCTTCAAGGATTCCAAGTACAACTTGCAGTTCCTTTTCCAGTGACATTTCCCATTACAATGAAAGCATTTAGCTTCAGCAGCTTGTCCAACAGCCTTGGGCGCAGGAGGAGAGTTTGGCTTAGAGATCTGATCTTTAGCCATCGCTTCTTCTTCTTCCAAGCCCTCTTCTTAAAGTTAGGCTTGTTTTGGACTACCATCACATGGTTACTGCCAGCACCTTTCTTGATATCAGCTTCTGCTGTTTTAAGCATGCCGCACAATTCATTCAAGCCCTTCTTCGCCCCATGCATATGAAAGTTCTAAATGAAGTTCCCAAAGCTAGGCGGAAGAGACGCAAGTATGAAATCAGTGGCCAACTCTGGGCCCATTGGGAAGCCTAGCTTCTCCAATCTATAAGTGTGACCAACCATCCTGATCACATGTGGGCCAACTGCTGCGCCTTGTGCAAGCTTGGTTTCGACAAAAGCCTTGGAAACATTGAACCTTTCAGTCCTGGCTTGAGTCTGAAACATATCATTAAGCGCCACGATCATATCGTACGCTGTATGATTATTATCAAATTGCATCTGGAGATCTGGCTCCATGCAAGCGAGCATAAGGCAACCCACTTCAAGATCAGCATCACATGCTTTCTTGTAAGCGGTTTTCTCTGCAGCAGGTGCATTATCAGCAGGCTCATCTGGTATTGGGGTGTCTAGAACATCTTCCTTTTTCACAGCCCTGAGAACAATTCTCAGGTTGTGGATCCAATCCACTTAGTTTGTTCCATTCAACTTATCTTTCTCAAGAATTGAACGCAAAGTAAATGGTTGATTACTGGGAGCTATCTACCACAAAAGTAATGCAAAATACTAAGACAATGTATCCAAGATAGAGTAAATCATATTAAACTTTTAATAGAATCTACTCCCAATAAAATCAATATCCCTCTATTGAAACTTAGTGATTCAAGACCCGCAACTAACAAGTCTACTAGTGAGCTTTAGGATCACCGCTAGGAGACATGGTAGATCGGTAAACAACTCCTTACTAATCATATCACATATGACTCTTGTTGTTGGGTGGCATCTCTATGCTTGTGTTACCAATAACTAATGCTCCAAGGTCCCTAACCATTAGGATAACCTTGTTCAAGTAACCAAACCTTCTGCTTGTAAGTGTCCGACATAAACCTGTCTAGTCAAGGAAAACCAGTGGCACCCTAATTTCATAGACCCGCCACCGATCGTACGAGACATGTGACAGTGCAAGGTTTGGGGAAGCATTATGACTTAAACATTGTTGAGGGATCGTTCTACTTCACTACCGCATATGTAGACAAAAACATTATCGCACGTGAAAGTAGAACATCGTAAGAACGACATAAACACATATTTGACTTGATATAGCCCATTATTCCTTTGGAGATCTCCATCTCTATCAATCTGTTCATCATGGTGATCGCCATCTCCATGATAGAAGTATGCCATCCTCCGTGATGAGTCCACCAAGACTATCTATCACTACCGCAGGACAATGAGATAAAATTATATGGTCGCGGATAGGAACATCACAGATTGGCACGCAGGCCATTACATTTGAATGGAAAATATCTATGGCTCCAACCATATTGTCTTGAACATGACGTGCAAGCCATGAATTAATTACATACATGCATCACATACACATAAGGGCTATACCAATCACGAATACCTGCAAAACAGAGTTAACCAATTCCGACGTCTAAACTTAAAAAGCCGAAAACTCAATTTTGCAAGTTGTTTTTCGCAAATCTAATTTTCGCCAAAACTACCAAAGGCTATCATTGACGAATGTGAAATTTTCCGACGCACGATTTTTGTTTAAGGTTTTTCTCGTTCCGAGGTCGTATGCAAAAGTTATGACCGTTTTACCGAACAACACTTTTCTGCAAAATCCCCCTCCAACGGCGGATCCAATCCGTCGCCGCCGCGCATTGTATGTGCCTGGAACTTAACCTAGGTTCGATTCGACCAATCTTATTGATCTCCAAGTCACCATAATTGGGTTTACATGTATCACTTAACTCGGATGGCGGAATTCCGACCGGTACGACTAGATCGTTACAATACCAACGTGGCAAGATCACGAACCATGATCAGAGATTGATCTTAAACCGCACATATCACCATATGCTCGTACCCGAATGTATAACGAGGCAACTAACGTCTCTGATACCACTGTAGGGTTATGAGGTTGCTACGTTAGCCAGAAAACAAATTTTTTCTACCCCATAAACCAGGAACTAGTGCTAGTTATAGATCACGGGGTTACCACTAGACGCGCAGGTGCAGCGGAAGCGACTTGATGTAGTCATGCACGTCGCAGCAGTGTCATGCAGTTGCGAGGTCGTCCGTCTCAACGTCTCCTCGCGGTTTGTCCTTGTGCTCCAGATGCAACACCTCCGAGGAATCCCACACGTGCAGGGAAGAAGCGTCACGCCTCTGAACTGCTAGGTCCGCGAGGAGTACTAGACGCGAGCGTGGGGAGGACGACGACGGCTACCAAAGAATGTGAGTATCTCTCCCCACGCCCATCCCTTGCTTATATAGGCGTCCTAATGAGCTCCCACGTTGGAGGCCCATTAGCAACCCTAAACCTAGTCTAATTCGGGTCCAACCCGAATTAGGCTTCCAGCCCCTTAAGCGTGTGACCCTATGGGCTCACACACACATAGACATGGTCTAAGTACTCTTACTCGACCAATAGTTGATAGCGGCCTCTAGCAAGGCGTGTCAACTCCTATGCATACGCTATGATTATATCAGATGAACCACCACAATTCAATATACATGTTATTCCTTTGTCTCATGATATTTGGTTCAACTCGTGGGTTAACACTTAACCCAAGCACGGCCATGCATTTCATGATCTAATCATTTGAGTGATCCAGTGATATCTCTCTCATATGGAGAGTGGCAAATTCCATCTTGATTGATTATGTCTCACAGCATGTTTCCTGATAAACCCGAAAGCTACCTTTATAACTACCCAGTTACGGAGTAGCGTTTGGTAGTCCGAGGGTAGGTCGTTTCACATCTTGAGTACATACGACAATCTCAGGTCTAAGGACATAACGTACACGATGTGTATAGAGACAATCTCATGTCGGGTCTGTCCAACACCATGTTCTACATGTGCCCACATTATTAGTTTGACATCTCATGTCCATGACTTGTGAAACATAGTCATCAACTAATAATGTGTTGATCTAATATTCATGTGCTTTCTTGCACGAACTCCGATTAGGGACAACTTTTATAATAACCATACAAGTAAAAGAGTTTCACAAGCAATTCACATAATTGCTAATCGATACAAGTTGTCTTTAATGGATATTCATAAATGTCATGGATACAAGGAATACATCATCTCTATGATGACCTCTAGGGCATATTCCCAACAATAGTATCTCCTTGCATCCCAAGACTAAAAAAGTTGAATATATATGTGTGCATTATTATTATATATCATAAAGTGCATAAAATAAAATTAACAATATTGATATGACATAATGTTTTAGTAAAAATATGTAAACTTATTTAAAATAATAACATAAAATTTCTTTCATGGAGTTATCTTTCATAATGACAAAATTGGGTAATTCATACAAGGGGTATTTTGAATTAACCTTTTATAATGGTAGTTGTGGGTAATTCGGATGGAAATTTAAGGTGTTATTTTGAATTAGTTTTCATAATAAGTAGATGTGGGCAATTTATAAACAAATATAGGATATTATTTTAAATTATCTTTTATAAGGATAGAGGTGGGTAATTTACATGCCAAATATTAGGGAGTTACTTTGTGTATTTTTCGTAATGACAGTGGTGGGTAACTTTTTAATAACCTATAATAGATCCAATGACTAATATCGGTGATGACCCAAAAGCAGGTTACTTCCTCCGTCCCAAAAAAATACAATTCTAGCTACAAACCTGGACAAAGACCTGTTCAGATTCGTAGCTAGAATTACGTTTTTTTTTGGACGGAGGGAGTAGATATTTCTTATTATGCTGAGAATTTTTAGGATTTAATCTTTTTTTAATGTGTTTGGTGAGAATTAAAGTGGTGTCGCCATTGGGGCTTTTAATTAGTAATCCCCGTTCTAAATTATAAGACTTTTCAAGAATCTTGGAGAGTCAAAACATCTCAAGTTTGACCAATAATTATAGAAAAAACTATCAAGATTTATGATATTAAATAGACATACTATAAAAATATAATTGATAACGAATCTAACGATAAATGTTATTATATTGTCATATAAGTTTGGTCAAATTTGAGATAATTTGACTCTCCAAGATTGTTGGGATGTCATATAATTTGGAACGGAGGGAGTAGTAAGAATAAGATGACATAGTAAGAGTAAGATAACATAAGATAGCGCAATGGCACACATCGATCGGCACATAATCTGCTCACGTAAACGATAACTTGGCCGGCCTCCATCTGCTGTGCTGATGGTCACGTGCCATGCCGTACGGGAGAAACGCCGTCGCTAGCTCGTATGTAGTCCTGCTCGAGGTATAGGATCAATGTGGCCACGACAGATCTGTCAGAATCTGACGTGCCATGACTGGCCACTCCACTCGGGCACAAGCTTGGCCGCTTGCTGCTGTTTCGGTTTGGCAGATGGTTGACGTGTCAAAGAGGGCCAGTTTATGCATTGGATAATATTGTCCTATACTGATGAACTATGGATTTTGCAGGTAACCAACCCAGACTAGAAGGTAGAGAAGCTACAGAAAAATTATCGACCGTACACGAGTCGTGCTCATAGAGTCATAGCCAGGGTTTTACTAACCGTTTTGCTGTCGGGAACCGGTGGCCGGCGGTTTGCCGGTTACCGACGGTAACCGCCCAAACCGGCCCCAAACCGAACGGTTTGGATTTTGAATTCAAATGACGTAGTTCAAACGGTCAGCAACCGGTAACCGGTCGGTTAGGGCCGGTTACCGTCTGGTTTGGTCGGTAACCGCTCCAAACCGTCGGGTACTCTTTTTTTTTGCTTGAAACAATCTATTTTTTTGCATGACCTTTGCACATAATGATGTAAATAGAACACACAATTCAGGGAAAAATAGTGTGACACAAATGGACAACTCATCGAAATATCATAGTGATGCACTAGTCACAAATTCACGACGAAAATAACGTAGTTCACCGTTGCAACAAGAAATCGTCCATGGAAATACCTTGTGTCGAGACATGCAAACATTATGGTCATTGGCGTAGAATATAAGGGAAGATCCCGTTTCGGCACGCCTCCTCATACTCCGCGGTAGACATTAGAGCGATACCGCGCGTCTGGAGCTAAGCCTTGTAGTCTATCCATGATTGGCCCGTCCAATGAGCTGTGGTCTCCCATTCCTGCACTAACATGTTGTAGAAATCCGGGTCTTGCCATTCGTAGACCCATCTAGTGGTCAGCTGCGTGCTGATGTCAGGAACGGGGTAGGTATAACCACCACCGTACGATGTATCACTGTACGAGGAAGAGGAGTACTGTGGCGTGTCGTAGCAGTCCGTCGGGTTGTAAGCTCTCCTCTGGGATTCCGGCTGTCCATGGTCGCAGTCCTGAGTAGCATGTGTGAAGTCCATCTCGCCTGCAGCCGACCATAATTAGTACTAGTCAATAGTCATAGACAGAAAAAAAATATCTATAGCAATTGATACATGTGAAACGAAGTCCACCAGCATCACCAAGACCACTACCATCACCACCAACTGCAGAACCCCCAGCCCCACCACCACCACCACCACCACTAGCAGCTACAGTGTCATCGTCACCACTATCACCGTCTCCACTGTCATGTTCTGAGATGCTGTCATCGGACTCCTGGTACGGTGGACTTTCCTCACCCTCCTCGCCATCATCTGTCGAAGCATCGCTGGTGACAGGTTGTTGCACTTGCTTCCCCTTTCGTTTCTGGCTTTTGGGTTCTCCTGTCTAGGTCCCGTCTGATATTTCCTTTTGCCAAGATGCGTGTCACCCACATGTCTACGGGCCCAATCACTGATGGGCCCAAAATCGTCAGGGTCCACTTGGTCTCTGTCATCACAAAGAATGAATCATATTATTAAAAGTATGGTTTGTTAGTGGCTAACAAAGTACATCAACGTACCTCACAATACGAGACGGAAGAGGGATGTCCGTTTCTTCATCTTCTTCGTCGAGAACTGGAGCCTTGTTGGATCTGCCATACTCCATCCAGTCTCGAACCGGATTATCCCTATCATAAAAGGATATCTGCGTGAACTGATCAATGAAGTCTTCTTCCTCACGCCTAGGTGGTCTGGAGGCATCCGCGAGTCGTAGACGAAGGTTGTAGTTCACATACACTAGCTTGTTCAGTTTTTTGTGGGACAAGCGATTACGAACTTTCGTGTGCAATAAGGCAAATGTACTCCAGTTGCGCTCGCATCCACTGGAGGATACACATTGTGCAACAAGCCTCAACGCAAGTTTTTGCAAATTTGGAGTGTGCCTGCCGAACAGCAACCACCACGACGCTGCAAGTGGAATCCATTATGTTAGGTATGTGCTCAAAAAGACAAAAAAATGAGTTCAAAAGGACTCTTACATGAGGATGTATTGGGTCGATGGCCATTTTCATGGCCAGCTCAGTGCCAAACTCCCCAAGGTGTTGGCGGAATGTTTCTGCCTCCTGTAATGCCAAGACAGCGGTATGCATATCCGTCATTTTCCCAAATGCTTCCTTGAGGCCACCAAACATTTGTGGAGTTGGATTGTAACGATATACAATCCTTGGGTTCAGGACAGCAGCTGCAACATATGATGCACGACAAATTAGCATATGGTAAATACTCAATATGTAGAGATTGCTATTTTAACAATGGTTGTGATCGCACCTGGGCCCACATACGTGCCATAGTACACGTCCACAATCCTGTCATCCATGATAGCCTTGTGTTTGGGCATTTGTTCCAAAGAAGGTCTCCATCTTCTTTTTGCACTCTTGGAAGTTGTACACTACTTCACACAGGTTAGGTCGCTTATCTTGATCAGCGAACCGAAGGAACCTGTAAATTGGTGCCACTGAATCGATGATGTATTTAAGTCCATCCCACCACTGTATACTAAACAATCTTGCGTGAGCATAATGTCCTTCCCTGGATTTTCCCCACCTACTATGCAAGAACTCGGGAGATCCCATCCACTCCATAAAACGATCACGCTTCCGATGGAAGCTCTCCATGAACATGTAGTTGGTCCCAAACCTAGTGACATTCTATTTGACCAACTCACCACCAATGGCTTCCCTCATCATTGCATTCAACTGGCCATGGTTGTGTAGCCAAGTTGAAATGCGCTTACATACAGAGATCATACCTGCATGCTCCGGCCTTTGACCAATGTCCTTCAGCATCAAGTTGATGGTGTGTGCAAGGCAAGGTGTCCAAACAATATGCCCATACTCCTCGTTCAATCTCTAGCATGCTTTCTTGAAGTTGGAGCCCTTGTCCGTGACGATATGCTCAGCACCTATCTCCTCAACCACCTTGCGAATCAGCTGCACAAGTAGGCACAACATTTAGTGGAACCGAGAAAACATAGTGCATGTGAACTGGCACAATATTTTGGACGTACCCCCAACAAATAAGATGAATCTTGGCTTCTGCCAGTCGCATCAACTGACTTGTGGAACCACATGACGCCATTTCTATAGATAAAAAAAATTGATGACATTCATTCTTGTCGGGCCCGTCCACGAATCACACATCAATGTGACCCCAAACATGGGCCACTCCTCCTGAAACTTTGCATACCGGCTCTGCAAGTCCGCCTCGTTCTGATCGAGGTACTTCCCATCTATATCCCTTGCACTGGGTGACGCGATGCCTTCACCTGCAATCGTAAGCGAATCATGAGAATAGAGAAATATACGTAATGACATAGGTCTCCAAGTATATGTACTTACCCCACTTCTGCGTCTCCCTGACCGCACTAACAAAGTACGGATTGTCCGCCTGTCTCCTGGGGATTCCTGCAGTATGGAAAAACTTTCCCCAAGCTTTCCCAATTGCATCCTTCACGTTCCTTCCCCTCTGCGTCCATGACCCTGTATCAATCCTTGTCTGCTTCAGTCCACCCCTCGTACCGACTGCCAAGTTGTAGTCATCCACCGCCGCAGGGGTCTGCCTCTGTGAACCAGACCTCCGAAACATCCTCTGCAAAGGATTGCCCCCCTGCTGCGAAGCAGTACCACTACCACTGCCACCTCCACGCTCGTAAGCACCTCCTCTCCGCTGCACCTCTTCTTGGTACTCATATTCTGCTCTGGACTGATTAATGGCTGCCTGAAACTGAACCTCGTATTCGTCATCGTCAAGGGGGTGGTTGCCCTCCGCTGCAGCAGCCTCTCGTGCAACCCTCTGCCGAGAGCGATCACTAGTTGCCTGCCTAGTTCTATCGATGTCCTGCTGAAAGTACTCCCGGAGTTCTTTGGGTACCTTGCTGCAGTGGATCACCTCCGTCCCGCGCGCAGCCAAATGCTGCTTCAATCGGGAAGCACCACCCCCGGCTTTTTGCGTACGGCAGTAATTGCATCTCCAACCGGGAGCAAGATTCTCACCATGCTCGCATACCACGTCTTTCGGCATTGTCTTCCTGCACAAATGGACAACACAAACAAATCGAACACATGCATCAAATCATACCGCAAATAAACATAAATCCTAACATACACCTAAATCCTAAATCCTATATAAAAAAATCATAAATCCTAAATCCTACATACATCCTAAAGCAAATCCAACCGCAAATCCTAAATCCTAAATCAAATAAACCTAACTCCTACATACATCCTAAATGAAATCCTACCTAAATCCTACAATAAATATTTTCTACATCCTATACTCCATCAATCCTACATCCTAGAGCTTGTTCTAATTAAATCCTACAACTAAAACAACTACAAATGCAAGGAAATGAAAAAAAGCTTACCTTCGTGCCCGGTCGGTAACCATGCGCCCGGTCGGTTACCGCTTGCGTCCGGTCAGTTACCGCTCGGGGGCGGGGGATCTGGCGGCGGGGGCGGTTACCGACCCGTTCCGTCGGTAACCGACGGCTGCAGAGCGGTTACCGACTCGCGGCGGCGGAGCGCGCGACGCACGGGCGAAATGGGGTAGGGCGCGGGCGGATAGGGTTGTGGGAGCCGACAGCCCCCCCCCCCTGACGCCCTCTGCCTGCCTTGTATGAGGCGCCTGGACGAAATGGGCCGCATGGGCCCTTAACGGGCCGGCCGGTTTTTTTCTTTTTTATTTTTTTCAAACTTAAACATGTCAAAATAAATAGCAAACGAACTCCAATTTGAAAAAAATTTATACCATTCGACTCTATAAATCATGAACTATTTTTAGAAATTTTTTCAGAATTTTTCATTTTTTGAAATTCAAATTTAAAATTTAAATTCAAACCGGTACCGAAACCAAACCGGTGATGGGCGGTAAGTTCGGTAACCACGGTAACCGACTGGTTACCGAACGGTTCAGGGAACCCTGGTCATAGCAGGTCCCTACTACGCATGCATCCATTGAACAAAAACAAATTGGATGCATGCGTCGCAACTCGCAACTTTGTGTCGAGATCAGCTGCTCTGAGCCTGCCCTGAGGTGTCGCTTACCCGCCCGTGTTGTCAATCGTGCGCGCGTGTCCTTCCTCCCCTTCCACAGTACCGGCCGAGAAGAACACTGTACGGTACTGTACGTACGAGTGTCACCGTCGCAATCATACCGTTAACAGCAAGGGACAACTCCAGCGATACTCAGCGATCCAAAGATCGGTGGCGACGAGACTGGTCGAAGGCCCCTGTGGCCGTATCGAGACGAGCGAATATCATTTTCTACCGGCCTAGACTACGGGGCAAAAGAATATCGATCTCCTTTTGGCCTCCCTACTGATTTTTTGTTATAATAATAATATAGCTCCCTGCACCGTTGCTTGCCATTTGTAAATCCTTGTGTTTTCCACCACCTAGAAGAATGGACGCAGATCTGAGCTTATGTAGCTTCAACAATTTGTTGAAGTTAGTACTTCGTGTTCGACAAATTTAGTTCATGTAGCTGGAATGGAAGGTATGGAGGCTCTATTGGCTTCAACTATTTCCAGCTTGTTTCAACTTATATTCTCTCTTATAGAACACTATTCAATTAGCCAATATCAGTTGACTTTTGTACGGGCCAAACAGAGTTACATCGAGCCTATGGGTCTTTATAAATAGTTAGTTCATGCATTTCAAAATATAAATCGTTTTGACTAGCTAAATTATTTTCTAAAGTTAAATTTGGTTATTGTTAAAAAAAATATATCCAACATATTCTATAAATGACTTTCTAAATTTAGTTGTTCTTTATCCCATCTTATTCGCTCTTAACTTTTTGAAAAACCTACCTCACTAGCCATTCATCTTTTAGTTTTACACGGTCTATTGGAGTACTTTGATTTTATCTATTTTGGAGAGTAACAAAATCAGTAAATTTAGCTAGTTTTTTTGGCTAATCTCTTGGGATGTTGTAAAGATTGGTAGTAACTTATGATGAGTACTCGTCGTTCCAATGTAACATACTTGTAAATCAAAATGTAAAAAATACTTGGAACACTTGATTGTGTTTAATATCATATACTCAGTACCCTTGAAGAATAAATTTATATGCAATAATATGGTAAAAGAATGTTCTAAAAAAAATGGTGAAAGAATTTAGCTGTTGAAACTCTCGAAGACTTTCATTCAAGAATTAACATATCTCAAAAATAAAAGGACATGACACCTTACTTTCCTTGCTAAGGAGGAAAGAATCGAGTAGGGTACGGTAGCACCGAAGGTTTTTGAAAACATACTGGCGATAAAACAATCGATTGGTTTCACTTTCACCGAATCACCGCAGCTTTGGTTCCACTTTCCTTTACCATTTTTTTTCATTCTTTCCATCCATTAACCTTTTGCCTTTTCTTTTTCCTCTAATCACTTCCCTCGTTTTAGCTACCATGCATGAAGCTCATCTCGATCTAGAGGGCTGTCGCGCGGTTAAACTTAACTCGAATCTTTCTCAATAGTTGATAGCCTTCTCTACGCCTGTCGACTATAAGCTCGAGATGTTGATGTGCATTCATATATATCCACCTCTACCCTAGACAAAAGGAAAAGGATCGGAAAAAGCGACAACTAAACCTACACAAACAATAACCTGAAATGTTATCAGTGAGCCATATCTATATATTACTGCTAAATACGAATTACAAAACAATATTATGCGGTTTCTGCATTAGCAAAATACGAGATCATATTTTGCGGTTCTCATTCTAAATTTTAGTTACTTTAGATTTTATAAAAGTCAAACATATATATAACCTTGACAATTTTCTTAGAAAACATAATATCTACATGTTCAAATAATTAATTTTCTATCAGTACATACATATTTTGTTGGAAATTTAATGAGAATGCTTTGATACTAGTTAATTATTCTATAAACTTAGTGAAAGTTGGAAAAGTTTAACTTAGGGTAAAACTAATTTAGAAAGATGTATTTAGAATTAATCCTGGAATAGTTGCGCAATATTCAGAAGTACCAATGTGGCACCATTAATTAAAAGATTTGTTTGGCTATACTCATGTGTTCGAGTAAATTAAGGTCGAAACTAGTTAATTCTCTATTTTGATCTATCCTAATACATGTAGACGATTGAAGTGAAGGTGAATACAACTAAACAAGCCCGATTAGGACAAGCGGTGTAGTTTTAAGCCCAAAAGTATTGTTAATCATATGGATCATGAGAACCTTACCCCCAATTTGTTAATTTATTTACCAAACGCTAGGTAGAGGCTGGGCCGCTCGGTTTCACTCCGTGGATAGGATCGAGATGCTCTTTTCTTATAAATTATAAAGGACTTAATTAAAGTTACTGTAGGCGGCTGTATCTTTTCCTCGAGACGCACGCGCGGCACGCCTGCATACATACAAATCCTCGATGCCTCCTGCTTAATTAGCCACCGTGCTCATATATAGTCCTTTTGTATACAAAAGAAAGAAAACACAACAATGGTCCAACGTCAACAAAAATTGTAACGATGCATGTTACACAGTGTGTTAAACCTTACAGTATTATTAGATGATTTAGATATCTGGTCCCCTTGATACTTGATTAATCTATATTCTAATAATTGGTCTGATTCTATCCAATGATAGATGAAGCTGGATATTTAATATCCTTTATCTAAAACAAAATGTCCATCTATAATCTATATTTATATCATCACCTAATATTACAGAGCCAAGGGATTCTTTCATCTGTCTTTTTTTTACTTTCTTTATATATATATAGTGCCCTCACGCTTTTGGTTATTGTCTCGTTAGACTCGTGACATCAGTGCCCATATGGATTAGAAGACTAAAGTTGAGGGCACTATATATACAGTATTCCGTACATGTGAGTTGTCACAATTTCAGAAGCCTGAGTTCTTATCTACCTAAAATTAGTGGATTGGAATCATTTGTTAGCACGCCTAGCCAATTTCTCGTTGTTAAAGGTCACAATAAGTTTTACTGGTCTTTGCATCCGAATGGACAATTCTTGGTGACATCGGCACATCGAATTATAAGGCAATGATACAAACCACCGTTCTTATTATAAATAAACGGTTATAAAAACTAAAAGCACCTCTTAAGCTAATTTTTTCTATGATATCTTAGAAGGGTGGTAGTGTTAACAAAGAACAATCTAATTAAGTGTAATTGGCATGGAAACAAAACTTATTGCTTTTTTCACGAAGAGGAGACAATTCAACACTTGTTTTTTTTTACTATTGTTCCAAACACTTTATTTGGAGTTTTTGACAGGTAGCCTTTAACCTAACGAAACCCCAAAGTATAGAACATATGTTTAGTGGCTGGCTAAATGGAGTTACAAAACATCTAAAATCTAGTCCTGCTTGGGGTAGCTATGACTTACTGGTCTATTTGGTTACACAGGAATGATTTTGTTTTTGAAAAGGAAAAACATAATTCTCCTTTACAGATTATCTATGCAATCTCCCATAGACTCCGTTCGTGGGTCATCCTTTAGAATTCGGAATTCCAGGATATAGTTGTGGCGACATCATAACGTTTAGAGCAGGTGGCGAAGTATATCTTTACCGGCCATATGTGTGGTGATCTAGTCGTAGGATTGAATATCACTAAAGTATGTTTGATCTTTTATCTTAGCTGTGTGCCTATCCTTTCGGCAGAGGCTAGAAGCTTTTCGTTCCAAAGTCATGTATCACTGCTTCTGGATGCAATAAAATATTTCGTTTCCAAAAAAAAGACAAGATACTGTTTTGAGTAGTACAAACATTTGAATACACACGACGTAGTAATAGAATAATTTTATTCATAAATATCTTGGTATGAGGCACCTTGACCATGATCTCCAAGACCCTGCTAGCTTATTGCAGCAGGAGATTACTCCTCGTACATATATACAGTATACAAGTAATCCAACGGCTATACTATACTTACCCAATTAATCTCCTAGCATTAAACACCAAACAGAACGAAATTAAAGAGGAAAAAAAAGGTTTATTGAAAGAAGAAACACGACGAAAATTGAAACTGAACATTAATAGGCACTGCGCGCTTTGCTCTTGTGCCTTTCAACCTCCACCAACCTTGGCCGCCCATTCCCGTGCACTCGCCCGGCTCACCAGCCGGCGCCGCAGTTCTCCTGGGCTGCCTTCACGGGCCACACCAACCTCGATTGATGACGATGACCAACACCTGCCATAATCCACCTTGCTCCGATCATCAGACTACTGTACGTGCCTACACCAGCCTGACAGGCGCCGCGGCAGCCGCCACGGCCTCGACGCCCTTGCAGCTGAGCGACCGTATGAGCCTCCACGGCGCCCACCCCGCGGCGGACGCGGAGGACGGCGGCTGCTCGTTCCCGGCGCCGCCGACAGCCAGAGGCTGCTGCTGCCGCGCCCTCAGTCGCCTCCTGATCTCGCCCATGTCCATGGCCGCCGGCACGCGCACGGACCCGAACGCCATGTCGTGCCACCGCACCTGCTGCTTCCTTGCTGGCGTCGTCGCCGCCGCGACGCTTGGCGCTCCGCGGCGCGCGCGCTGGGGAGGCTGCGGCTGGGCCACGACGACGTCCGTAGTAGTGGCCGCGACGTCCTGGACGACGGTTCTTGGACGCTCGATGCGCGCGTTGATGCGCTGGCGCCGCGGCCTGAGGAGGAGAGGCGTGAACTCGAAGTCGTCGTCGTCGGGAGAGCACAGCTGGTAGCGGTGCTCGTGGGCGTCTGCGGTGGTGAGCACGGCGACAGACGACGCAGGGAGAGAGGACCCCATCTCTCTCTCTCTCTCTCTCTCTCTCTAGCTAGAGCCTAGAGAGAGGGGGAGATGTGAGCTTGAGGTGTGTGTAGAAGTGTGCGCGCTTTTGCGTCGTGTGAAGGCGTGTTTGTGGTTGCAGCGATGGAAAATATAGAGAGGAGAGGAGAGGAGAGGAGAGATGCCGTGATGGCTGGTCATGCCTTTTCTGGATTCGCCGCTGAGATTGTCGTTGAATAAAAGCCGGGCCTGGGTCGAACGCTTTGCTTTCTGCGTAGGTAAGGTACACCACCAGTCACCGGTGTGGTCGGTCTTTGATGACGCGGATGTGGAAGAGCATCGGAAGGCTGCATAATCCTGACCGTGCACAAGATTGTACTGTATATATAGTACGTACTTCCTCCGCAAATAGAAATAAAACACAACTACAGTATAGTAGCGACACCGAAGTCACGTTGTGCTAACTTCATTAATTTTGAAATCTTGCCTTCTAATCTCTCGCTCGAGGATAGGGGTGAAAACTGTACGAATATTTTCTGACCGTATTCAAGTTCAAATCCGCTTAGAGGGATTTAGATCCGTCTGCATCCGCGTCCATATTTAGCATTCGATACTGTATCCGTATCTAGATACTTAAATCGCATATTTATGATGTCGATATCAAATCATATCATATTCGGCATTGTTGACACTATTCGTGTTCGAATCTGAATCCGGACAGAATTATGCTAACAATTATTAGTAATATCCGCCCATATCTGATCTATTTTCATCCCTACTACTCGAGTAGCCAATAGGGGTAGTGGTGAGAGTAAGTGAACAGTTCGAATGTATTCAGACAAAATAATGTACAATTCTTATATATATGTTATAATTTATCTCTACCTTTTTCAAGAAGATTTTATAGTAATATAATTAGTTAGTTGCACCATGGTGGACACCTAACTACTCATTCATCCCATAAAAAAAGCTGCTATGGGATCCAAAATTGGTCAAACTTTCTTAAGTTAAACTAAATTTATAGAAAATATTAGTAATATTTGTATCTCAAAATAAGTTTATTATAAAAATATATTCAACGATCTATCTAGTAATACTAATTATGTATTAAAAAAATTTCTTTGATATTTGGTCAAAAGTCGAAAACATTTAACCTCTTAAGGAGTAAGACGGGCACTTTTTATGGAACTGAGAGAGTATATATATATATATATATACAAATCTTGAGTAACTTGCATTCAACAACTAGAGTTAAAGCATCATTTTACCTTTCTAAAACGATTATTGGCTTTGATATGTAAATGTAAATGGCGACGAATAATTTCTTGATTATGACGTCTACACAAATCGTGCACAAACTCTACAGTAAGGTTTACTCTTCGAGGGAGTACTGGGCTTAACAAACACACGTGTGCACTAAACGAGCCATCATTTTAATTCAACAGTTTCTAGATGCTCTATTGACACAAGTCGATCGAGAAAGTGACCATACCCGAAAAAAGATGTAATAAGCCAAGGGGATGGAAAAAGGCAGATAGAAGACAGAACAGGAGTTCAACTTTCTGTGATGTAGGCTATTAGCTCTGGAAGGTCTTCTCTCAACTTATATCATACGTACAATCAGTTCAAATTTTCAAAGACTTAGTATATGCTGACTCGAGAATGGGCTCCTAATTAAGGAGATAATGTATCTCCACGTTCTCGAAGCTTAAGCTTTTCATATATATAATAAAGATAGAGCTTTATTTATTACCTATAGACGGCGCATAATCTTGAGCAATCAGATGACCGATCGACGCAGTGAAGAGCCTGTATACACCGCACTACTGTATTTGTTTCGCCAGCTGTGCCAAAAACATGTGCAATAACATTCCTATCTCACTTTACACCGTAAACTAAGCTTTTTAGTAGTATGTCTCCGTGCTTACGCTACTACAAAACCCAAAACAAGATCGAATTCATGTGACAATTTTCATATTGACACTTTTCAGACAAACAAACATAATTTCATAAATATAATTCTCAACTTTTTACGCTGCAACTACAGCTTAATGATGATAGGTCTTCTGTCTCATCAGAGCAAAGCTCCACACTGGATATACATACATAAAGCTGTCAAACTCATGTGAACACATTATTTACAAGCACGATGTGGTTATTTAAATAAACTTAGTGCAGTTAGTGTAGCTTTCAGTCAGGCCAGTTCACTAAAAAAAGAATATATTAAAAGGAGCTGAATTAAGGTGTCCATGTTTATTGAGCTCAGACATCTTCTCTTTAACAATACTACCTTGAAGCTTGTGATCCCAATAGGATATAGAGAAGAGCCAAAACATATATTACCTGTAAAGCAATAAAAGATATCTAAGTTCAACCGAAACTTAGGACAGCACTGAGTTATGCATGCAGTTTGCTTGTAGCATACCAGGTTGCAAAGACGAACACCTTAATTGAAAACAAGCAGGATAGTCAATCCACCACTTAGGAGAGTAACCTGTAGAAAGAGCCCAGGATCTCATTAAATGCATTGGAAGGATCAGAAACTCTCAAACAGAAGGGGAAGTTCAAGAAAAAATCAATTACAATCCTTAGGACTTTGTAAAAAAAAATTACAATCCTTAGGTAGCAACATGAGTTTTCTAGACATTCAATTGAACAACTCATCACCAGAACCTTGCCCATGATCATCACAGTTGCTGATGGACAAAGGATGACTATTGAAGGAAAATGTCTAGGGATAAAGTGGGGCAGGGACATAACTTTGAATTCTATTTGAGAGTGATTGAACTAGAGTCCTATGACATACATGGTTTTGGGCATGGATTGGCTGAGAACATTAAGTCCATTTACTTTAGATGTGAACGCTTACACCGGGGTAAAATTGCATAAGATAGGCACACCACAATATAGGCTTCTAGCTTAGCAATACCGACTCATATACGGAAAGCCCATCATATTTTACGCCCTCAGTCGGGTTTAGATGGTTATTTTGCTACAGTAATGGTAGTTTTGCTACAATAACGATGGTTTTGTTTTTTTTTAATTTGTTTCCGCTAAATCTTTGAAAAATCATAGTAAATCATAGAAAAAGTAGATCATGCTAAATAGGTGAGGAGGTTAAGTAGATTGTTTTCTATTCTCTACATATCTAAGGAGTATAGACTCAACAACTTCTAATTATCAAAAATCACTCTAAGACTGGTTAATAGTTACTTTTTTTTTGGCCTACAACAATATAGAATTCCTCTGCAGCAAGAATAAGTTGACTAACAGTAAGTGTTTTAATTTTAATCACTATATGTAGCGCAGATTTCTTTTGCAGAAAGTAAGTGTCCAAGCCAGCTTATCTATTTCAATGTAACTTCAGCGGTCAATAACTATCATTACTTTTTAGAAAATAGCAAAAACTTACTGTTCTAACAAGGTTGAATCACAAGATCAGCAGCAAAATCAACGCGCTATCTTTCCCTACCATTCTGTACATATTTTTCGACTTATAAAGGTGCAGTAATTATGCAAGAGCTTCTTGAATGAGACATCACAAAAGAATAAATATGATAGCAGCAACTAAAAGAAACGCACCCAGGTCCAGCTCCTTGTGGCCGAGGCCTCCACTCCTGCCATGCGTTAGGGGTCATATGGTGGGATCCATGTTAGTTTTAGTTTAATCATATGCAATACACAATATCTGTATTGGATACACACCATTTATTTTTTTCTATATCTTTTGATGGATCTAGACCATTACAATCTGGATTTATAAAGGTGCTTTTGGTTGGGTTTTTGGCTTCGGCTTTTGGCCCCAAAAGCCAAAAGTCCAACCAAATAGGGTGTTTTGGGAAGCGGCTTTTTAAAACAGTAGTTTTTTCGTAGTATAGTTTTAAAAGCTAATTTGACTCTGCTTTTGGCTTTTGTATTTTCTAATTTTGAAAATAGGTGAAATAAAAATCTCTTTCGTAGTTGTTTCAAAAGAGATAAAGATAAAATATACTTGTTTAACCAAACAACTTTAAGCTTTTCTATAGCTCACAGTCCATCCACAGCAACTTTTTTGAATAGCCACAGCCGGACCCTAAGATCAATGGTGATAGTTTTTAGCTCATAAGAGTGAAAGAGACTACATTTTTTAACTTCATTTATAGTAAAACACTAACTTGTTTTATTTAAATGTTGGATGGCCAAAAGTAGACTTGTCGGATACCTAATTTAACGACAAACTTTCAAAAACAATCAACGAACTAAGTACCCATCAATGACCATCTGAGAAAGAGTAGAAGGCCCATCAAAGCCAAGTCGTCACAGGCCCACGAATGGAGAAGCGCGTGACTCACAACCTGGCCGGCCCAGGTAGACAGACGTGCCCTGGGCAGACGTGACTCCGCCTCGCCCGACGCCGAAAGCAAGGCAGCTCCGCAACCCGCAGAAGACGTGAGGGGTGTCAGAGGTAGAAAGGCCCATTGTACCCCCATCCATAAGGGAGCAGCCGCCGATCCTTAGCCGCTGACAGTGCACCCATCACAATATAAGAACGGAGGTACACAACCTCGAGGGATAGTACGTCCCGTGTAATCCAGGGCTCAGGATAACACCCTAGCCCCTACAGAGACATGTCGCGCTCCCCAATCGAAGACGAGATGGAACAGGACCCCTGGACGGGTGGAATCACGCCTCTCACGGAGCGGCGTCAGTCCCTCACACCTCCGGGCCCCTACGTGAACTCTCTGAACGGAGGTACATCGGGTACCGGGGGCCCACAGAGTAACGAAGTCCATTGGCCAGGTATGAAGGAATCTACCGTATACTAAAAGAATTGGGAAAAGGTACAACGGTGTACCCGCCAATGGTACAGTGGATGTCCATGCCTCTATCCTACTACGGGCTCAACCGGACCCCCCCCCCCGTATTCTTCGGCGATGCAACGAGGGGCCGACATGGCGCCCTGCCTCCGACCAAGTACGAGGGCAATAAGAATATAGTATTATGAGTGTCCAACATCCTCCTCGATAAGGCACAACCTCCCAGGTAGATCCTCCTCGACGCATGCTTGAAACTCCCCTGATCCCCTTGCGACTATAAAAGGAGAGCGGGGGGGGGGGGCAACGCCAGACATCGAACAACACAACTAGCAAGTAGCACACTCACCCAGCGAAGCATTCAGAGACATGGGACTCATACTCCCTCTCTCGACCCAGCTTGTAAACCCCCTCCAAGCAGAGATAAGGAACACGAGAAGCTCCACACTGGGCGTAGGGATTTATTGCCCAAACCAGTATAAACCTCTTGTCTCTTTGTCTCACCATTCGGAACTTGACACATGTATAAATTTACTCGTTGGTAGTTTTCTAAATAGCGATAGTTGGCACGCTAGGTAGGGGCATCGCGTGTCGCGACACCTTAGTGGTTCCGAATGGCCACCCCCAACTCTGACAACCCTGGGCTCTCCTTCATCCGCTTTGGGAGCCTGGAGTTCGCTTGCTCTCCGGACGGGACCGTCACCCGCGTGCTGTCTTCGTCGGACCAGGGCGTCGACACCCAGGCACGGTCGGACGAAGACCACCTTGCCCCCCACAGGGACACACCGGTTAAGGCCCTAGGGCCATGAGGCCCTGGAGCCAACCTTACCGGACTTGGGGAAGAAACCCTCCGGAACGACGACAGAGGACCCCAGCCGCTCGAAACATTCATAAGCGGCGTGGGGGACTCTGATGACGGTGACCACGAAATCGATTACGTGGCTGAGCATGCCGTGATACATTTTGTGTGTTCCTAGTATGACTACCTCTTGGACTCGGACCCTAGTTCCAACGGCGACGAAACGCCGCCACTTGACAGCGGCCCCAAGGCCGTTATCCCAATGGAAAGGATCCACCAGGACATCGGGGGTGCATCGGCAACCTTCTCTCCATCTTCGACGTGGGGAAAAGGTCTGCCGCCAGGCGAGTGACGTACTACGCCTCGGATGAACAGTCCTCCGAGGATAGCGACCGCCCACTCCTCCGTACGTGCAGGCTACGTCAGCACGCTGAGGGACGCAGGGCGCCGCGGCCGTCTCCGAACCGGGTATAGAGACATGCGCTCTCTTACATTGACGCCGCCATCCAGATCGAGGGAGGTGCACCGCTGGAATAAGGTGTCCATGTGACATACCCATTTGGCCTTGTCAGCACTACCTCCATCCTCGAACGGCTCACCACCCTGAAGATGACCGACACCCCCGAGGACGAGTTCGTGGGAACCATCGATTCATTTTATGACCTACTGACCGAAGAGGACCTGGCTCTCTCCGGCACCGACAGCACGGGGACTAAGCACGTCACTCCCGAGGTCAGCGAGCCCCCCTCACGTGAATGCTTCATGTGCGACGGGAGGGAGGCCACCCCCGAGGGAGCCGTGCGCGACCTCGACGAAGATGGCAACGAAATCCTCCCTGAAAACCAACAAGCTCTCACGCCACCGCACGTCAACCTAGACTCCATGCACTCTCGGCAGAACGAGCTCAACGACGCTCGCCACCAGATCGATGACGAGCGTGCCCTCCTCGAGGAGCAGTTGCACCCGGGGCCGGAAATCGATTCCCCGAGCTCGAGCTCGAGACGCGCAACGCCGCATAATCAAGGATGACGTGTCTCCACCGACCTTCCGAAGGGCGCAGCAGAACATAGCGGCCACAACCATGCTCATGAGACAGTTTCCAAAGCCCACGACGCCTGAGGAAAAGGAGCCTAGGGGAGAGCTACGCTACCTCCTTGACCGTGCGGCGGCTCAGCAGGTGGAGAGCTCAGCATGACAGAGAGCAGGGGCTCTCTCCAGCGTGCCAAACACGCCACACCCGCCCGAGAACTCAGTTGGCCAGAGGCAGAGGCCAACCCCCGCAAGAGACCAGGAGCCGGTTAGGCGTCGCCCCGGCCATGGGGCGCGCTTCGAAAGCGACGACCACGGGCAGAGTGACAACGATGACGGCGATAGGCGACGTGGGCGACACCCGCGCAGGGGCGGACGACATGACCCTGACGAGGACCGGGACTCTAGCCCGGAGCCCACCGGACCACGATGTTTTTCCGCACGCATACATGTCGCGCGGATCCCGTCGTGTTTCCGACCACCGACTTACATCCAGAAGAACACGGGGCTCACGAACCGTGGCCTATGGCTAGAGGACTATCGATTCTCCTGCGAGGCGGGTGGGGCGAACAATAAGAATTTCATAATTCGTCACCTGCCGCTCTACCTTTCCGATACGACGCACGTATGGCTGGAGCACCTCCCAAAAGGAAAAATCCGGAGCTGCGGGGACCTGAAGGAATCCTTTGTCGTAAACTTTCAAGGAACCTACATCCGTCCTGGGAACTCCTAGGACCTCAAGAACTGTAAGCAAAAGTGAGGCGAAACCCTTCAAGAGTACATTCAACGCTTTTCTCAATAGTGCAACGACCTCCCAGATATAGCCAACGGCGACGTTGTCACAGCATTCCTGTCGGGGACGACGTGCGAGTCCCTGGTTCACAAACTAGGGCGCAAAAAGCCTAAGACGACGAAGGAGCTGCTCGACATCGCCACCAACCACGCCTCAGGCGAGGAAGCAGTTGGCGTCGTCTTCCAGGGCACAACAAGCCGCAGCAAGCACGATGAAGCGGAAGCTGAAGGGCCCTCAACTCGTCCGCACAAAAAGGGGTGCAACCGGCAACGTTACGATCCATCGTTCGTCGCAGCGACAGAGAAAGGCGAGGAGCAACAGGATGGACCGGTTAACGATCACTTCGAAAAGATGCTGGAACGGACTTGTCCGAACCAAGCGACCCCTGTCAAACACCTCCTCAAGGACTGCAACCTTATGAAAACGTTTCTCAGAGGCGGCGCAAAGAAGAAGAGGTGGGCGAAGAAGAAAGAGGACGATGGAGAGGACGGCGGAGGGAAGAACGATGGCTACAACTCGGCGGACGAAACCTTGATGATTTTCTTGCGGCCCGGCGTCGTGCAGCTCCAGGCGTCAACAGAAGGTCGCCCGCTGAGAGGTATATGCAACCACCCCCGTTGTTCCCACCTTCCTCAAGTGGTCTAGGTCCCCTATTACTTTCAATCGTAACGATCATCCCGACTATGTACCATACCCTGGGCTATACCCGTTAGTTGTTGATCCCATCGTTGGCACAAAACACCTCACTAAGGTCCTCATGGATGGCGGGAGTGGGCTAAACATCCTTTATGCTGAGACTCTCGATGCAATGAGAATACCAGGGTCACGCTTGCAGCCCTCGGGGGCTCCGTTTTTTGGGGTAATCCTGGGCAAGAAGGCAGACCCCATTGGTCAGATTGATCTACCCGTCACTTTTGGCGGGCCAGGCAACTTTCATAAAGAGACGCTGACCTTCGAGGTCGTCGGCTTCAGGGGCACTTATCATGCCATACTCGGGCGACCATGTTATGCAAAGTTTATGGCTGTCCCAAATTATACCTATCTAAAGCTAAAAATACCGGGCCCGAGGGGCGTCATCACGGTGGGCACAACGCCCCGACGCGTGTGGAGTGCGACGTCGAATGCTGCACGTACGCGTCGGTTGTGGTAGAACCGCCCAAATTATAAGAGATCAAGAACCAAAGTACCCGATTTAACGACCACTTTAAACACTTGAGCCCATATAATCTCGGTAGTCCGGAAATCTCGAAGGATTTCTAACAATCGTATCTCCAACCAAGATCGCGCAAACTCAAGTATGCACATTCGAACGAACCAACAATTAAACAAAAAGATTGAAGTACGAAATAAAGTTATTACAACACTTTGTTCCAAATAAAGTAGTACTCACGCCACAACACATGTGGCCAAATAAAACATTGTTTTATAACTCGAACCCAAAGTTTCACTCCACACTAGTACCATTAATAAATAGGGGTGCCACGAGATCACGTCCAACAACAGCAAAAGATGAGCTCATAGAAGACCTTGCCCAAAGCCTACTCCTCTTCTCCTTCAACAGGATAGAGGCAGTGCTTACAATAGCCAATGTATACTTGGCCATCTGCAACAAACGGGATAAACCCTGAGTACGGGAATGTACTCAGCTAGACTTACCCGTCTAACTGAAAATAAAGACTCCAAGGATATGCATGGCTATTTATATGGATCTCGATAAACTTTGCTTTTGCAGAAGGCGAGAAAGATGAAACAACTAAGATTCTAAGAGAGCAACCATTTTCCATCCTATTATTTATCTCTAGGTTTTGCACATGTACTAGAGCACTCACTTGATCTAAGCAATCAATAAGATAATACCATATCCAGTTCATTTGTCCATATTTTAGTAGAACCATTATCGATATCACATTGAGTTGTACCGTGGTGAAGCTCAGCATAATCCCCCACTATCTGGTGGGAGGCGGCGACTCAAATCGATATACAACCAGCTGGCAAGATTGCCTTTAACACACGCCCACATTTTCCCCGTCGTGTCCATGCATTGGGTTACCGCTCAATAAAGTCCAGGTAGTACCGCCGCGATCTCAGAGTAACCCACCCAATTGGAGAAATCAGTTGGCCACCATGGGGCAGGTCGTATCTCCAAACTAGTAGGAGCCAGAAGTAGGCTGAGAGTCGGCCCGGACAGTGTTTACTCGGCTTCGGGTCGATACTCGCAATGACCCCTATGTGAAAGGACGCATTCAAAGATGTAAGAGGGCCACCATCGTATACAAACCTATACGATCCAATGGACGGACTGCCCCCAAGTCTAAACCACTTGGTGCACTTGCCTTCCAGTTGACCGCATTTTATTACTACCATTGGTTCTTTCCCACGATAGCAAAATATAGCCAACCGTGATTGGTATTACCCCCATGGGATAATACTATAAGTATAAATGTAACCATTTGTTCTAAACAGGCTAAGCAGTTGCTTTTACTTTTATTAATAGGGTAACAAGGTAGGTAAATTCAATATCAAGGAAGGTAATGCATCAAGTGGGATTCAATCAACTCCTGTCACCTAATGCATCACAATATAAAATACTCAAGTAGATTAATTATAAAATACTGGGAGACTTAAGGATGCTCCGGGGCTTGCCTTGAGTGAAGGTGGAGGGCTGGTGGTCAGGGCACTCGGGGAGGTTAGTGTCGAGCTCGTGGTACTCCTCGTTTAGCTCCTGCACCTCCTGGACTCCTTCCTCTGGAAGTGGCACCTGGGGTTCCTCTACTGATCCTGGATGTGTGCAATGCATATAAATAAACTTGATGGTGCAGGGATGATGCTTGAACAAGAATTAGACACTCAAAGATTGTTTTTAGAATTAACCTAAGTATTCATGGTAGTTCCACTTTACACAACAAGCCTAATATAAACTATTCAGAAAAATCTACAAAAATTACAGAGGACAGAACAAGCCTACTGGAAACTACTGCAGAAAAATTACTTAAAGTAAAGCTACCAGCTAGCAGATACAAAAAGATGAATTTAAATGTAGAAAAAACACTTAGAACTAGAGCTACAATCTAACAGGGTGAAACATGCTATATCTTATTTTTAACATGTTCTTTACTTGGAAACATATTTATCTAGAAAGTTCCATGTTCAACACTACTAGATTATTTTCTATAGGAATTTCCAAAGGAAATCCTAGAAAAGAACACTTGAACTACAAGTATCTTTTATTCCATACAATATACCACATAATATATTTTTCCTAGATAGATCATGGTTTACAAAGACTACACAAAAAGTTTCATGATTTATCTAAGTACAAATTTACCACAGGAATTAATCTAAGAAAATAGCTAAAACACATTTTAATAGGTAATAAATAAAATTTACACAGAAACATGGCATGTTATATTTTTCCTAGCTTCTACACAGGATAACAAAGCTAGAATAAAAACTTCACATTTTTATTTGACCATTTCAAGTAGGAACACAATTAATGTTGATACATGCTGAAAAGAACTATTTAAACATTAGTACTGAAGACATTCTCCAAAAATTACTTTTATATTTTTAATAGAAAGATCTACATTTATAGAGTCTAACAAAATTGATTTCACCAAATTAGGATTTACCAAACTCCAGATATGAAATAACAAGCATTATCACATTTACTAAAAATGAAAAAAGGAAATGCACCCACTGAATCCGGCCCATGGTGAACGGTATGTGGGCTCGGCCCAGTGCGTGAGAGTGGACGAGCTGACAGGTGGGACCCTGTGGTCAACTCGGGTCCAGATGTCAGTGAGTGTGAAGCAGAGCTCGTCGGCGGCGAGGGTGGCTGCGCTAGGCTCGGGGTGATGACGCGCATCGACTGGTGGGGTCGGTTGAACCGGCGCGACCTTGTAGCGAGCCGGCGGCGTGCGGTGGCGGGGAGAGGTGGCGGTGCGAAGCGGCGGGGCTCTTACCGGCACGGTGTTGCCCGGCGAGCGGGTGCGTGAGCACCACGGTGATGCGGTGAGTGCAGCGCAAGTCTCGGTTGAGCCGGAGGGCTCCGAGGAGGTCCGGCCACGTGCGAGCTCCGCAGCGGCGACAATGGTGCACGGCTAACGGCGCTGTGTCGTTTCAATGCGCGAGGGTGCTGGCGGAAGGGTGTTCTCACCTCTACTACCTCCGGTGAAGCTTCCACAAATATGGAGGCAACGGAAGCGGGTCGGAGAGGGGTGAACGGAGTTTGGTCGTTGCGGTGGCAACTGCGGGCCGAGGAACGGCGACGGCGTTCTGGCAACTGTGGAGCTCGGCTGGCGTAGGCAAGGCGAGCAGTGCGTGTGCGAGGCGAAGGCGAGTGGGTGTGCGAGAGGGATCAAGAAAGAGGCGCTCGAATGGCGACGAACGGGCGAAGGGGGCGCTGCGGTGCTCTCGGTGCGCGGCGCGGCGAGAGCAGAGGCAGAGTGAGTGAGAGAGTGAATGCGGTGAGTGCTGGCGAGTGTGGGAGGGAGAGGGGGGTGTAGGCGCTCCCTTTTGCGCGGTCATGGCCGACCGGCGTGGCCGGTGGGGGCCGTGACGCGACGACGCGGTGGTCGGCAGCGGGGAGGCGTGTCTGCGGCGCGCGGGCCAGAGGCGGCAGCACGCGGGGCAGATCGCGCTCTTGGTCCTAGCGCCGTTAGGGCGGATTCGGCACTTGATCGCGAGCGAGACGGGGCGAGCGGCTGATCGGAGGCGGAACTGTGGCAGCGTTATGGCGACGCGACGGCGAGCAGCGCGGCAGCGGCGCAGCGCTGCGCTCTGTGCGACGCAGAGGCGAGGAGTGGGCGAGTGCGTGATCGGCGCAGAGCGGGCAGGGTGCGGCGCGACGCGAGTGGCGCAGAGTGGTGTCGGTGTCCACGCGCAGGCATCGGCAGCCACGCGGCAGCGACGCCGGCGTACGACGCGGCCGCGGTCAGGCGCGGGTGCTCGCGCGTGAGCGGCGCGTGCGTTGCACGTGCACCGTGCGTGCGCGGGGCGCTGGCTGGGCTGTGGGTAAGGCCAAGCGGGCCGAAAGGGTGGCGCTGAGCCATTTCAGTTTTCTTTTCCCTTTATCATTTTCTTTTATTTTTTTCAAACTGAAATTGGTTTAAAACAGTTTCAAAAACTCAAAACTAGGTTTTTGAAATAAAAACCAAAGTTGCTCAGAATAAAATGCTCTACATTTTTCATGTAGGTCTCATTTTCTGAAAACCATTAATTTACAGGGTTCTAGATTAAAAACCAATTAAGCCATTTTAAGAAAAGAATTACTTTTATTCTTAACAAATAAACTAAGCTTAACTAGGCAGGGTAATTAATTATAAAGCACACCATTCTTTATTCTAAACATAGCAAACTTATTTAAACTTGTTAATCAAGAGTAGAGCACAAAACACCTATTCAATTCTAGTGTGAAGAATATAACCAAACACACATGAAATGATGGCATATATAAACATGAATGCAATGCAATGCAATGCTTATGCTTAGTGGCTAATGATGATCCTAATGCAAGCTTGACACAGGGTGTCACAGCCCTTCCCCCCTTAAAGAAATCTCGTCCCGAGATTTTGTGTTTCGTACCACTCATTATAAAAGACGGGATAGTTTGCGCTTAGGTAGGCCTCGGTCTCCCAGGTTGCATCATTCGGACCATGATTACTCCAAAGAACTTTGAAAGTCTTCACTTCTCGGTTTCTGGTGACTCTGGTCTTGGCGTCCAATATCTTTTCTGGTTTCTCATAGTACTCCAAATCTGATCTGATCACAAAGTTAGAACTCTGAACTGCTTCTTCTTCCGGAACTCGAAGACACTTCTTGAACTGAGATACATGGAACACTGGAAAGATAGAACTCATTTCTCGGGGTAACTGCACTTGGTAAGCTACCTTGCCTTTCTTGGCAATGATCCGATAAGGTCCCACATATCGGGGTGCTAACTTCTTCTTAATTCCAAAACGACGGACACCTCTCATAGGTGATACCTTAAGATACACATAGTCACCAACTTGAAACTCCAAAGGTCTCCTCCTTTGATCTGCATACCCTTTCTGTCGAGACTGAGCTGCCTTGATATGTTGTTGAACAGTGCAGACTATTTCTTCTGCCTCTTTCACATAATATGTACCATAGAATCCCTTGTCTCCTGATTCAATCCAATTGACAGGGGTTCTGCACTTTCGTCCGTACAAAGCGTCGAACGGTGCCATCTTAATGCTTTTTTGGTAACTGTTGTTATACGAGAACTCTGCCAAAGGTAACCATTTCTCCCAAGATCCTTTTGCTGACACAACACACGCTCTCAACATGTCTTCCAACACTTGATTCACACTTTCTGTTTGACCATCTGTCGGAGGGTGATAAGCTGAGCTTCAAATTAACTTCGTTCCCAACTCTTTGTGCAACTGTTCCCAAAAACGTGCGATGAACGGAGATCCTCTGTCTGATATGATGGTTTTGGGGATACCATGTAACCTTAAGATATTCTGAACATATAACTCTGCATACTGATGCGGTCGATGGGTAACCTTGACTGGTATGAAGTGAGCTACCTTGGTTAAGCGATCAACGATAACCCATATTGAGTCATTCCCCTTGGAAGTGGTAGGTACCCCTGTGATAAAGTCCATACTGATATCTTCCCACTTCCACTCAGGTATAGAAAGAGGTTGTAACAAACCGGCAGGCTTCATGTGTACGACCTTAATGCGACAACATGTATCACACTTTGCGACATACTCCGCAATGTCCAATTTCATCTTAGACCACCAATACCTTGTCCTGAGGTCATGATACATCTTACTACTACCAGGGTGAATCGATAGCTTTGAGTTATGTGCTTCGTTGATAATCCTATCTCGCAGGGCCTGATCCTTAGGAACTACCAAACGTTGATTGAACCATAGGACTCCTTTCTCATCCACTTTGAAATTCAGAGACTCACTGGTTTCCAACCTTTGTTTGGTTTGCATAAGCTCTTTGTCTGATTTCTGTCCCTCAATAATATCACTATCCAAGGTGCATTGGATAACAATATTATTTAACACCAAAGGATGCATTAGATCGAATCCATCTTCTAACAGAGGTTGCAACAAGTTGCAATGAGATTTGCGGCTCAAAGCATCTGCTACCACATTCGCTTTTCCAGGATGGTAGTGCACTTCCAAGTTATAATCCTTGATTAACTCTAGCCATCTCCGCTGTCTCATGTTCAATTCAGACTGGGTAAACAAGTACTTCAAACTTTTATGATCGGTGAAGATGCGACACAAGTTACCCATTAGGTAATGTCTCCATATCTTTAAAGCATGCGCAACTGCTGCTAACTCCAAATCATGTATCAGGTAATTCTCCTCATGAGGACGAAGTTGTCGTGAGGCATAAGCAATGACTTTTCCATTTTGCATTAACACACAACCCAAACCAATGGTTGATGCATCACAAAACACATCAAAAGGTTCCTCCAAGTTTGGTTGTGCTAAAACTGGTGCAGTTGTTAACAGTGTCCGCAAGGTACGGAACGTTGTTTCACATTCTAGGCTCCATTCAAACTTCTTATTTTTCTGAGTTAACCTTGTCATAGGTTTAGCTATCTTGGAGAAGTCCGAGATAAAACGACGGTAGTATCCGGCCAAACCTAGAACGCTGCGAACTTCGTGCACGTTAATGGGTGCTTTCCATTTCATGACTTCTTGCACTTTTGAGGGATCTACAAATATACCTTCTCCTGACAAGATGTGACCCAGAAAAGGCACTTTATTCAACCAAAACTCACACTTGTTGAACTTAGCATAAAGCTTATTGTCCCTTAACCGTTTCATGACTATCCTTAGGTGTTCGGCATGATCCCTCTCATTTTCCGAGTATACCAAGATGTCGTCGATGAAGACCACAACAAACTTGTCCAACTCTTGCATGAACACGGAGTTCATCAAGTACATGAAATGCGCAGGCGCATTTGTTAATCCAAAAGACATCACTAGGTACTCATACAGACCGTACCGGGTGGAGAAAGCGGTCTTAGGTACATCCTCCTTTCTGATTTTAATCTGATGGTAACCTGACCTCAAGTCTATCTTAGAGAACACCTTTGGTTTAGACAACTGGTCGAACAACAAATCAATCCGAGGCAACGGATATTTGTTTTTGATGGTAACTGCATTGAGGGGACGATAGTCCACGCACATTCTCCAAGTTTTATCCTTCTTCTTCACAAAGATGGCGGGACATCCCCAAGGTGAACAACTCGGGCGGATCAAACCCTTCTCTAGCAACTCCTGAAGTTGCTTCTTGAGTTCTGCTAACTCATTGGGTGGCATCCTATATGGTCTCCATAATATAGGTGCTATTCCAGGAGCCAACTCTATAGCAAACTCAACTTCTCTGTCCGGGGGTAACCCTGGAAGATCGTCAGGAAACACATCCGGAAACTCGCAAACTACAGAAATCTTATCCAACAACTCTGTTGTGATAGCAAACATGACTCCCAACTGGTTAGGATTCTTAGGTAAGAGGATTCCAAAGGTGTCTCAATTACGTGGGTTGGTGATAGATACTGCACGCTGGGCTATATCTAAATGCACTTCCCAGGCTTTCATCCATTCCATACCAAGGATGACATCTAGACCTAGCTTAGGTATTACGATGAGGCTGACATTGATCGACGTTGTCCCCATGGTAATTTCTACATCCTTTACCATTTTAGGGGTATATAGGACAGCTCCAGCTACACTAATCTGATACTCCTTCTCCAACTCTACCACCTTCTGCTAACTCCGCAACACGAAGTTCCCACTAATGAATGAATGCGATGCTCTAGAATCAAACAAGATAAATGCAGGACACTGATTAACAAGAAACGTACCAGCTGTGACGGGCTCTCCCTCTAGTACTTCCTCCAAGGTGGTGTGGTAGACGTTCCCGGTGCGAGGCTTCTGAGGAAGGTTGAACTGCTTTCTCGACTTTGTGCAGAAACGCGACAGGTGGCCAGTTTGACCGCAGTTGTAGCACGACCCCACCACATAGGACGTCTTCTGTCCTCCAGCTCCAGGTGCTGCAGCTTTATCTTTGTTCTACTGCATGGGTGCAGTGAAGGGCTTCTGGTAGCCTAGACGAGCATGAGCATTGGTCATCTTCCCTTGAGGTGGACGGAATCGTGCACCAGCCTGTGGTGGACGAAACGCTGGCCTTGAAGCATTAGGACCCCTGTTCTGGTAGGATCCTCCCTCTAGGACTCGGCGACGAGTCTCTGCAAGCAACCTATTGTCGTTGGCCTCCTGGTTCAAGCAGTCACTGATGAAGTCGCTGAAGGTGAGGCGGTAGCTGTTGCCCATCTTGGAGAGAAGAGGGGCATTGGGGTGATCTTCTTCATGTCTGTGTTGACGAAGTCTGGAGCATAGCGGGCCAGGTCGTTGAAGTTGGCGAGGTACTCTGTCACTGACCTGGTACGCTGGGCAAGCCTCATGAACTCAGTGAGCTTCATCTCCATCACTCCATCAGAGATGTAGTGACGGCGCATAGCTGTGGAGAACAGTTCCCAGGTGACCACAGTACTAGCACGCAAGTTGTCGCGGTATTGGGACCACCAGATACTCGCTGGTCCTTCCAGCCTGTGCGCAACATACTCCGCCTTTAGCTCCTCTGTCAGGTGTAGAAGTCGGACCTTCTGTGTCATGGAGTGCAGCCATTCATCGGCCTCCAGCGGTTCAGTAGCTTCCTTGAATAACAGCGGACGCGTGTCCATGAAATCCTTGTATGAGCTGTACTAGTTAGGCACGGGCCCTTGATGTTGCCTATGCTGCTGAGCCGTGTTGGCGGAGACGTTGCGCAAGGTCTCGTTCATCTGGCGCTGCATCTCCTCCACACTTCTTTGGCTGCCCAGAAACTGGCCAAAGAATGCCTCCGGTGTGATCGGAGGTGGGGGTGGTGGTCTTCCCTTGCGGGCTCTCCATCCCGGTTATTGCGACGAGTGTTAGCCGACATCTGTATATCCCATTAACAAGCAACAATTAGGTGATGTTATATTGAATAATGAATAAATACCGTGTTGTACAAAATGTAATATTAAGCATACAACCAGATATAATTACTCATCTTTCCACATAACATCACAAAATTAATTACTCGTCATAAGCATACAAATAACATTCCAAATTCTTTGCCAGAACAACGTATGGACTTAAATCCAAATTCGGCTTACACACAACGAGAATCCAAATAAATAGAGTCTTAAACAACATGATACAACAACTCCCAACGCGAAAGGTCAAACTCCTAATCTAGCGTTCAGTTTGCATCGGAGAAGTACTGCTCTCCGTCGGAGTCGTCGAGGTAGGGCTCGTCGGCGAAGGCCTCGTTCGAAGCCATGTCCTCCTCTGGTGGGTCAGGACCAAGGATCACTCCATCCTGTGGCTTGGGCTCCTCAGGTACATGTGCTGCAGCTGCTGCCTGCTGCTGCTGGTGAAGAGCGTGAAAAGCCTCGTGCAAGTTGTTGATGTACTCCTGCTGCCCGTTGCGGTGACCCTCTAACTCTGTGACCCTCTCTTGTAGGCTCTCTGACTCGGTCCAAGTTTCATTCCTGGAGTTGGTGGCATCGAGGAGTAACTGCTAACCAACCACGCAAGCAGCGATCTCCTCTCCCACCCTGGTTTGAGCCTGGTCGTGCTCCAGAGTCATCTGAGCCAACTCTGCCTGGAGGGTGGCGACGGCTGTCTCGAACTCCTGCTGCAGCTGGCTCTTGCTCTCAATAGTAGCATTGTGGATCTCCATTACATCTGCAAGACTGCGCTCCAAACTCTCATAAGTGCCAAGCAAGGCTCCAGTGGCACCCATGGCTGGGGTCTCGCCGAAGAAAAGCTCCTCCTCATCCCCTGTCAGCGTTGTCTCCTCAGACTGTGTCCAGTCTACAGGAAAAGCCTATCCACGGGGAAACACTCCCGGCCAGGCGTCTACAAGGTCTACTGGAAAGCGGGCGATGATATCCTTTAGCACCAGGTATGCTGCCCTGTTGGCACCATCCTTAGCGCAAGCTCCCTTGGTGGTGATTGTCCAGCCAGACCAATCTGGTCTTTCTTCCAGAGCTTTCACCTTGATCTGAACATGGACCAGAGAGTCCTGACCATACTACTGCTTTTGCCAAGAGTACTTGGGATCACTACCCTCGGAATACCCAATGGAGTGCAAAACCCGCCAAAGGATAGTCGGCAGCCCAAAGTACGTCAAAAACTTCCCTTTGGTCATCTTCCTTGCCAAAGGGAAACGAGGAACTCCTGCTCCTCCGGTTGCCTTCCTGGCGGTCAGACGGGTGCGAGGCATCTGTAGAAAAAGGGGTTCAAACTCTCGTGAGACAGATATTAGGTTGGTAAATTTTATCGAAAAGGAACAATTTACAATTTAAGGGGAGGTATGACATGGTGCAAGAATATAAACATGATGCATGAGCGTAATTACGTTCTCACTCGGGGAGGTTAGTGTCGAGCTCATGGTACTCCTCGTTCAGCTCCTACACCTCCTGGACTCCTTCCTCTGGAAGTGGCACCTGGGGTTCCTCTACTGATCCTGGGTGTGTGGAATGCATATAAATAAACTTGATGGTGCAGAGCAACGGTGCTGACCGGCGCGTTCTCGCCGGCAGTGAGCTCGTCGGCGGCGAGGGTGTTGGCGCTAGGCTCAGGGTGATGACGCGCATCGACTGGTGGGCTCAGTTGAACCGGCGCGACCCTGTAGCGTGCCGGCGGCGTGCGGTGGTGGCGAGAGGCGGCGGGGCTCTTACCGGCGCGGTGTTGCCCGGCGAGCGGGTGCGTGAGCACCACGGTGATGTGGCAAGTGCAGCGCAAGTGTCGGTTGAGCCAGAGGAGCTCCGAGGAGGTCCGGCCACGTGCGAGCTCCGCGGTGGCGAAAATGGCGCACGGCCAACGGCGCTGTGTCGTTTGAGTGCGCGAGGGTGCTGGCGGAAGGGTGTTCCCACCTCTACTACCTCCGGTGAAGCTTCCACAAATATGGAGGCAACGGAAGCGGGTCGGAGAGGGGTGAACGGAGTTTGGTCATTGCGGTGGCGACGACAGGCCGAGGAACGGCGATGGCGTTCTGGCAACGGTGGAGCTCGGCTGGCGAAGGCAAGGCGAGAAGTGCGTGTGCGAGGCGAAGGCGAGTGGGTGTGCGAGAGGGATCGAGCAGAGGCGCTCGGATGGCGGCGAACGGGCGAAGGGGGCGCTGCGGTGCTCTCGTTGTGCGGCGCGGCAAGAGCAGAGGCAGAGTGAGCGAGAGAGTGAATGCGGTGAGTGCTGGAGGGAGAAGGGGTGTAGGCGCTCCCTTTTGCGTAGTCATGGCCGACTAGCGCGGCCGGTGGAGGCCGTGACGCGATGCCGCGATGGTCGGCAGCGGGGAGGCGTGTCTGTGACGTGCGGGGTAGAGGCGGCAGCATGCGGGGCAGAGCGCGCTCTTGGTCCTAGCGCCGTTAGGGCGGATTCGGCACTTGATCGCGAGTGAGACGGTGCGAGCGGCTGACCGGACGCGGCACTGCGACAGCGTTATGGCGACGCGACGGCGAGCAGCGCGGCCGCGGCGCATCGGTGTGCTCTGTACGATGCAGAGGCAAGGAGTGGGCGAGTGCGTGGTCGGCGCAGAGTGGGCAGGGTGCGACGTGACGCGAGTGTGGCAGAGCGGTGTCGGTGTCCGCGCGCAGGCATCAGCAGCCACGCGGTAGCGACGCCGACGTACGGTGCGCCCGCGGTTGGGCGCGGGTGCTCGCGCATGAGCGGCGCGTGGGTTACACGTGCGCCGTGCGTGTGCGGGGCGTGCGGGCGTGAGCGGGCGCTGGCTGGGCCGCGGGTAAGGCCAAGCGGGCCGAAAGGGTGGAGCCGGCCCATTTCAGTTTTCTTTTCCCTTTTTCATTTTCTTTTATTTCTTTCAAACTGAAATTGCTTCAAAATAGTTTCAAAAACCTCAAAACTAGGTTTTGAAATAAAAACCAAAGTTCCTCAGAATAAAATGCTCTACATTTTTCATGTAGGTCTCATTTTCTTGAAACCATTAATTTACAGGGTTCTCGATTAAAAACCAATTAAGCCATTTTAAGAAAAGAATTACTTTTATTCTTAACAAATAAACTAAGCTTAACTAGGTAGGGTAATTAATTATAAAGCACACCATTCGTTATTTTAAACACAACAAACTTATTTAAACATGTTAATCAAGAGTAGAGCATAAAACACCTATTCAATTCTAGTGTGAAGAATATAACCAAACACACATGAAATGGTGGCATATATAAACATGAATGCAATGCAATGCTAATGCTTAGTGGCTAATGATGACCCTAATGCAAGCTTGACACAGGGTGTCACATCGGCGCTCGTAGCCTCGAAACAACTCGTCGCCGAGATGGTAGCTGAGGCCAGTGCATCGCGAGAAGAGGCCCCGAACACTAAGAGGGCCGGATCCTTTGAACCTACATGATCTACAAAGGCGGTCGTGCTTGACACCCGGGATGGGGAGGAGAGGACCGTGCGCGTCAGCACCTCCCTCTCTCCGAAATAGGAAGGCGAGCTCGTCGACTACCTCCACGCGGACATCGAAGTATTCGCATGGAGGCCCTCGGATATGCCGGGCATACCCAGGGACGTTGTCGAGCACTCCCTGCATATCAAGCCGGGTTCCCGACCTGTCAAGCAACGACTGCGCCGCTTCGACGAAGAAAAGCGCACTCGATCAGAGAGGAGATCAAAAAGCTCTTCGTCGCAGGTTTCATCAGAGAAGTGTACTACCCCGAGTGGCTTGCCAACCCTGTATTGGTACGTAAAAAGAAAGGGAAGTGGAGAATGTGCATTTATTACACAAGCCTTAACAAGGTCCGTCCAAAGGATCCGTATCCACTACCCCGCTTAGACAAAATAGTCGATGCGACGTCAGGATGTGAACTCCTCTGCTTCCTCGACGCGTACTCGAGATACCATCAAATCAAGATGAACAAGTCAGACCAGCTCGCGACATCGTTCATCACTCCATTCGGATCCTACTGCTACGTCACCAAGCCTTTCGGGCTTCGAAACGCTGGGGCCACCTTTCAGCGGACTATGATCCGATGTTTCAACGAACTCGTGAGAAAAACCGTCGAGGTCTACGTAGATGACATCGTCGTCAAGTCCCAGCACGCTGACGGACTCGTGGCCGATCTCGCCCTCACGTTCGCAAAACTCAAGAAGAAGAACATCAAGCTCAACCTAGAGAAGTGTGTCTTCGGGGTCCCTAAGGGCATGCTCCTGGGCTTCATCGTCTCTGAAAGAGGAATTGAGGCCAACCCAAAAAAATCACCGCCATAGAAAAGATGGGGCCAATCCATAACGTAAAAGGGGTGCAACGGGTCACCGGATGCCTCGTGTCGCTTAGCCGCTTCATTTCCCGTCTCGGTGAAAAAAGTTTGCCTCTGTACAGACTCCTGAAAAAATCCGAGCGATTCTCGTGGACGTCCGAGGCTCAATCGGCTCTTGACCACATCAAGCAACTATTGACCAACGCACCTATCCTGGTCTCACCTCGTGATGAGGAGGAACTCCTACTGTACATCTCCGCCACGAGGCAGGTGGTAAGCACAGTTCTAGTCGTGGAAAGAGAAGAAGCAGGGCACGCACTCAAAGTACAAAGACCCGTGTATTTTGTTAGCGAAGTACTGAACGACTCAAAAACCCGGTATTCCCATCTGTAGAAGTTGGTATACGCGGTGATCATGAATAAAAGAAAGTTGTTGCATTACTTTTGGTCACACAAGGTAACAGTCGTAAGAAACGCGCCATTAGGAGAAGTCATCCTGAACAGGGACGCTGCCCATCGCATCGCCAAGTGGGCGTTGGAGCTGATGGATAAAAATATTGCTTACGCCCCGCGAAGCTCTATCAAATCACATGTCTTGTCTGGCTTCATTGCGGAATGGACGGATGCGACCCTCCTCACTCCAGCTGTTGAGCAGGAGTATTGGACCCTATACTTTGACGGGTCCCTCATGGAAACCGGTGCAGGTGCAGGAATCATCCTGACGTCACCCCATGGGGTGACCACGAGGTATATGGTGCGTTTGTTGTTCCCGTCGTCCAACAATGAGGCGGAGTACGAAGCCTTGCTTAGCGGACTACGGATCGCGATCGACCTAGGCATAAGGCGGCTCGACGCTAGCGGTGACTCCCAACTGGTAGTCAACCAGGTCATGAAGTAGTCTAACTGCGTCGACCCACGCATGACCGCATATTGCCAGGAGGTGCGAAAACTCGAATCCAAGTTTGATGGCCTCGAGCTCAACCACGTACCCCGATGACAGAACGAAGAGGCCGATGCCCTGGCCAAGGTGACCTCAGGCCGAGAGCCCGCGCCTCCCGGGGTGTTTGCAAACAACCAACCAAAGTCGTCCATCAACGCCGGGAATCAGAGGTCTCCAGCTCTCCTGGCACCAGCTCCTCGACGACCTCGAGAGTCACCGAGACCTCGAGCATCCATGGCGACGAGTTAACAGAGGTGATGAACATAGAAATAGAGGAGCCGACGCCAGAACAGAGAGATTGGAGACAGCCGTACGTAGATCGCTTGACCAAAGGCGAGCTCCCTGCGGATCAGGTGGAGGCTAAACGGCTTGCTAGACGAGCCAAGGCATTCGTTCTTATCAACAGTGAGCTTTACAAGCGAAGCACGACTGGCATTTTGCAACGTTGCATCCCGACCGAGCAGGGGAAAAACTATTGCAAGACATCCACCAGGGGGTGTGCGGACATCACGTAGGAGCAAAAACCCTCGTGGGGAACACGTTTCGACAAGGTTTCTACTGGCCGACGGCTATGGCCGACGCGCAGGCCTTGGTCCGCACCTACGAAGGTTGCCAATTCTTCGCTAGACAGATCCACATGCCTGCTCAGGCACTCCAAACCATCCCCCTTACATGATCGTTCGCTGTTTGGGGTTCGACATGGTCGATAAATTCGATAAAGCGCCCAGGGGCTACACCCACCTGCTAGTCGCCATAGATAAGTTCACCAAATGGATCGAGTTACGCCCCATCACTAACATCAAGGCCGAGGAAACCGTTAGTTTCTTCACCACCATCATCTAACGCTTCGAAGTGCCCAACTCCATCATCACCGATAATGGAACAAACTTCACCACAAATTAATTCTTAGAGTGGTGTGACAAGCACCACATACGGGTTGATTGGGCCTCCATTGCGCACCCGGAGTCCAACGAGTAGGTGGAACGCGCCAACGAACTCATCCTACAGGGGATCAAGGCGAGAATTTTTGATCGGCTGAACAAATACGGGAAAAATGGCTTCAAGAGCTCCCTTCTGTTTTGTGGAGTCTCAGAACGACACGAAGCAGGGCCACCAGTTTTTCACCGTTTTTTCTGGTCTACGGCTCGGAGGTCGTCTTACCCACCGACCTCGAGTACGGGTCCCCAAGGGTGGAGGCCTACGACCCTGAGAAGGTAGAAGCCTTCCTAGAAGACGCCATAGATCAGGTCGACGAGGCCAGGGACGCCGCCCTACTACACTCGACCAAGTACCAACAGGCGCTACGACGATACCACGATCGACGTGTCCGACCAAGGGGTTTCCAACCAGGGGATTTGGTACTCTGAAAAATCCAAAGCTACAAAGAGCGGCGTAAGCTAACATCACCCTGGGAAGGACCCTATATCGTCCACGAAGTGATAAGACAAGGGGTTTATTGACTCAAGACGTTCGCTGGCAAAATCTTCACCAATGCCTAGAACATACAACAGCTACATCGTTTCTACCCCTAAAAAACCCTCATTGTAGCTTTCCAGTCAAAAGTTTTTTTCTTTTTTCACATATCGCAAAGTCTTGGGAAAGAGATTTTTCTTCCATACTCGGCATACAAAGAAACCTCTTACCCGGGGGCTACCCGATACACACGAAATAAAAGAAAACATTTGAACAAATATACACAACCCAAGTTCATTACAACCATCCCAGAAACACCAAAAGAAAAAGGGCTAGAGCTCAGATAAGTTGCTCAATATTACAGCCTCATCCTACGGACGCGATACGCAGCCACATCGGAAAGATTCCCAGACCAAAGATTGAACTCATGGCTAAGGCGACACTCCAGGCTACAGTACATGATGAGTCCGGCAAGACCCTCGCTCACCATCCCAAAGTGCTTGCACTTCTCCCAAATACAGGCAGGGGAATCGTCGACTACTATCGGCGGCACGTCCCTCGGGCAATGAATGTCCCTCCTCAGCGCGATGACGCGAAAATCCTGGCGGAAGTCGGAACGGAGTGAGGTTAAACCACGGTTGCCCCATCTGCCACTCGGGAATGCGCCGCCGGCGACTCGGTTGACGAGAGCGAGAGCCTCAGAGTCCGCCGGATTTGCGAAGTACAGCAACATGGCTCGAAAGTACATCACTCCGGCATCCCCGACGAGGATTTCTTGATGGATGAACCCCCAACCTGAAGGGTCTTCCACCCACAGCATCAACCTCTCCATGCCACGAAAGCACAAGGCCTCCCGATGGCTGACTTCAAAGAAGCGTTGCTCAAGATTCATCCCCAGAAATTTGCGGCATGACCGACAGTAACACTGCATCTCCCGAAGGGACAAAAACCGAACCAGTGCACCGTCGTTGCAAATCCTCGGGAAAATGGTGCAGACCTGGCGAAGGCACACGTAGTCGAGAAAGCTACCTCCATGGTTGAAGGCGCGGAGAATGATCTGGAAGAGAAGCTCTTCCGGCAGCATCAGCAGAGCACCAGACGCCATGGCGAGGCGAACGCGGCCAGCATCCATCCCACGAGCAAGGTTGACACGCCTCCTCGACAATGACGAAGCCTCTCCTCTCTTACCCCTCCTAGTTGATGCAAACGGGAAGAAGAAGACTGAAGAGAGCGGCGGGGAGTTACTCCAGGCTTCCCATAATATATAGTACAGGGCCATTGTCTCCCCGTTTTCTACACAAGCGCCCCTCGGGACCGCAGAGGCATGACTCTTCATTTTCCTAGAATGGACAGTACCAGCGAACCACCAAAGGACACATAGGCTGCCTGTTCCGAACAAAACGACTGGCTGCCACAAGGGCCCACGGACCACGAACAACTCCAGCTTCCCAGGAATAGGCAAGCGTCACCAGAACATAACCACTCCACCACGGCTAAAGGTGAGAACGACCGGTAAGTACATCCATTTAAAAACATCCAGTCTTTTATCCCCTTTATGAAAAAAATAGGGACAACAATGGGTTAACGGTCAGAAGACCGTTTTTTACCCGTCATACTCATATAACAGATGAGGTAAACAAGGCCGAGGGATCTTGTGCTGGCCCAAAAACTCACGGGTTCAACAGCCTCCCCGGACAAAATCGAAGAGTGAGGGACGTTGCTAAGCGGGCCTTAGCGGCCGGAACGTAGACATTTTCACGTCGAACGCGCTTAGTAAACGTGTTTATGCTTCGATAGATAATAGAATATGTGGTAAACCCCTCGAGGGGTGGCATCGAGCCCTCGGATCCCAGCGAACGGATCCGGGTACTATACGTATCGATTGTCGAAGATTAGAGATCGGTCCATGATGGACCTCTCCTAGTGCGTGCCTCCACGGATGAGGACCCGGGGTCTCCTCTAAACTACCCGATTGTAGCTCGTCGAGCGCTCGATCTCGGCCACCGAGGTAAGACACGAGGCTTCTCACTTCCACATCCTAGATCATGAGGGTGCGAGGAAGAGATATGGTAGCCGCACGATGACGGACCCCAAACGCATGATCCAACAAACACGATAGGCAAACAGACAAAGGCCTAAGAAACGGAAACGATAGCTAAGAACGACGATTACAAAAACTTAGAAGAGGGGCTCAGGAGGCGAAGTCCACACAAGCAAAATAAAGCACATCGACTAGCGCGACACATCCAAACTCTATGGAGAACTAACGATCACAGGGCCTCCGCCCTCGGCTCCTTCGCCAGGACCTCCTCGACCGGCACGACGGCCTCCGCTGCATCCGAAAGTCGTTCGATGAGATGGACATACTGGTCGACGCTCCGCCCGTGAGGGAACCGGTGGCGTCCACCATGTCCGTCCCAGAACGGACCTCGGCCATGGCGAACGCGACCCCAGCCCCGTGGAAGATGGCCCATGCGACAACATTGCGGACGCGCGCAGGAACGATCTGAAGACGCTCGACCACGGTGCTCCTAGGCACGTGAAGGAGGCCGGTGATGTCGTTCGCAGCAGAACGGAGCGCCTGCAGCTCCTCCTCCAGCGCCGCGAAGAGAGGACAATACGATGCGTCACAAGCAGGTCATAACAACACGCACTTAGAGAAATACGACAAAACTTACCCGCGACGCGCCTGTCAGCTTCGGCCAGCTGATCGCGGAGACGGTAGCCCGCCTGAACGGACCCTAACAGGCTCTGGCGAAAACCTTCGAGCATCCGATAAAGCAGCTCCATGTCCTGAACCCGATGAAGGTTCTACATTGGGCGACTAAGCAGCTCCTCTAGCAAACTCTGGAACCAATGCATGGGAGGCGTAGGCGCGGGCCCCAGCGGAGCCGAGACTACAGCCGGTCGAAGGACACCTCCTGGACTCGCACGGAACACCGGACAGGCCGGCGTAAGCACGTCGGAAGGCGCCGCCCACACCTCGAATACATGAGGGAGGGAGGCGTCATGGGACGGATAAGGCCTCCTGATCAAAAGCACGGAAAATCAGTCGGCCTTGAACAGTAACAAGAAAAAGACATAAGGAATAGCACAATACGAGTACCATCCCACCTCAGTCATCCAGCGACGAAGGCTTCGAGGATCAAACGCACTTCCCCCGACAAAACCACTCTCCATGGGCGCGTTTGCCACAATCCATAGCTCAACAGACAGCCACCCAAGTAGGGAAAAGCCTAAACGGAGAATGGAAACAGAGAAGCAAGATGGAACGAACCAGCTCACCCATTGCACCTCCTTAAATAGGCTAAGGAACGGAGTCCGCAAAACCAGGGTCACTCTGTATCAGGTTGGGGCCCACCATTCCCATTTTCAACTTGCACAAATGGTCAGGGAAGTGTGAAGCGGTGCTGTGATAAGTCTTGTCATGGCGAGTCGGCCGGTACATCGCACGCTGAGGGGCGTGCCACGCGGAGCACCGACAAACGCCACAAGGCTAGGGTGCGGCACGAGTCGCCCTAACCCTTAGGCCTGTCGCGACTGCATCCTGGCCGCTGATAGAGCACTACCGCGGCTCCAACCCCGATTCAGGCACAAATTGATCTATATGGCCCAACCGAAATGACAACGGCAACGAGGGAACCACATGACGGAAGACACTCGGGGGGTTTATTCCACAGAAAATCGCCGTACGCAGAGAGATCGTTAATGGATGCGTGGGAAGGCGCAGCGACCACTCCGTCGCGTCTAATCACGATGGACAAACCGGGGCATCGACAGCAGGGAAGTACTATACGTGGCCATCTACAAGAAGCAGACAAGTTTCAAGGCACACGATATCATGACTAAACAGTGCTATCCGCAGCGATAGCAGATTGTCAGGATGAAAACCAAAATCAACCCAGCCCAGTTCGCACACGCCATCAAAAGATTGCAGTGCGAAGTAATCAAAGCGTATCCACCGCCTACGATCGGAGCATCAAGATAGAAACGACAAATCAAAGCTCGCGCGCACCCTCTCGGCGAAGGATAAAATAAATAAAGGTGTAAAAAAGCCTCAGCAAGGTAATTAGGAACTCTTCCTAAGGCTCGGGGGCTATTGTCGAATACCTAATTTAACGGCAAACTTTCAAAAACAATCAACGAACTAAGTACCCATCAATGACCATCTCAGAAAGAGTAGAAGGTCCATCAAAGGCATGTCATCGCAGGCCCATGAATGGAGAAGCGCGTGACTCACAACCCGGTCGCCCCAGGTAGACTGTAACACCCGAAAATTTGAATTTTTGAAATAGATTAAAATTGATTTAATTTTGAATTTTGTGCTCATAAAAATATAGGAAATTAAAAAAAATTTATCATATTAAAAAGTAACCTAGAGTTTAGCAACATGTTGTGAATTCATGCTCTTTCATATTTCCTTTTTGTGATGAGTGGTATTATAAAAAGCCAAAAAGGTTTCAAAATGTTTTTGAAAAGGTTTTGCAATATCAGTTTGGAAAATAAAAATAAAAAGAAAACAAAAGGAAAAAGATCAAAACCCTTCCCTCCCTACATCCTTTCGGCCTGCTAGCCCAATCCAGCTCGACCCTCTTTTTTCGGCCTAGCTCAGCTGGCCTCCTTTTCCTCCTGCATGGGCCAGTTATCCAGCCCAGCGCGCGCCTTCCCTTCTCCTTGGGCCGTTCAGCCAGGCCGGCCTAGCCGTAGGAGCGCCCCTCTCCTTCTCCTTTCCCTTCTCTCTCTGTGCCGCTGCCAGCCCTGGCCCACCTGTCATCTCCCTCCTCTTCCTTCCCCATCCGACTGGGACTCTGTTCCGTAACAGAGTCCGGCTCCGACCCAAACTCCGCCTCCGCCTTGGCGTCCGGGCCATGCCTGAGCCCCCTCTCTGCCCCTATATATAGCCTCGAACCTCGTGCACCCCTCCCGAACCCTAGCACAAGCTCCGCCGCCTTTTCCAAGCCCTAGTAGTGCCGCTCACCATTGCCGAGGAGCTCCGTCGCCGCCAAGTTCACGTGCCACTTTGTTTCCACTGTAAGCTTTGCACCAAGCTCCAGACACCTACCTCTCTTTTTCCCGGTGCTATCTGTTTGTCTGACCTCGTCATCGATTGCAGGGATCCCGCCGCTGCCGTTCTTTGTCACCGGACGCTCTCGGGCTCCGCTAGTCCCTCTTGTCGACTCTGGTGAGTCCGCATTCACCTCCCCTTTCCCTGACTCCTTTCCATCAAAAACCGAGCACCCTAGGGCCCTATTCGCGTTCGCCGATGAGTCCCCTCGCCGCAGGCCATGGAAACGCCGTGCTGCTGCTCTGCTCTGGCGAGTTCTTTCTCTCCCTGCCCCTTGCTTCTAATTTGGATCGTTAGTTTCGGATCCAACGGTCCCTAATCCTAGATACCCTTTCGGCTGGCAAACTTTCTAAAGAGACCCTCGACTTTCTGCTAACTAACCCGCAGTCCAGTTCAGTTTAATAAATCTGATTTTTGTTATTTGTTTTATTCCGAAAATAATTCCATCTAATCACAGATTTGTCACTGTTTTCAAAAGCCCGTAGTTTGATCGTTTTAGCTCCAATTCGATCCGTTCCAGTTGCGTTAGCTTCGTAATTTCAAGATCTATCTAATGGTATAGTTTTCATCTATGTTAAATACATTTGAAAAATAAAGTTTAGTTAATCTCTTTTAATGAATTAATCTTGTATATGAAATCTTGTTTATTTCATAACTTCTCCGTTTTAGATCCGTTTTAGCCCGTTCGAGTTGCAGTTGTTTCTTAATGATAATATATAACTACTAGTAACAGTATAAAACATGTTTTCTTCCTTCAAATAAAATAATGATTGATTAATCTATAATCTAAGGTTTACCAATTAAAATCAATTAGGGTTTTCATCTCGGTTTTTCATAAACAAAATCTATTTAGTTTAATCTTGATTTTCCAAGCAAAAATAATGTGACTTAACTTAATTTGGGTATTTCTTGGAAATATTCAATATATGCTTTTTATATAGATATAAAATAAATGAAGTCTAGTTCTCTTTTAAAAGCTAATCTTTCGGTAGACGTTTCTTTTCCGTTATAGATCCGATTAGCGTGATTCTCGAGTCTATGTGATCGTAGAAAGACGTAGATCTCTTTTAAACCTTTTTCACTGATTGGTGTATTATTCTAAATAGATCTATTGCATGCTATGTATGTTTGTTCAGCTGCTTGAGTGGTGTTATGATCTTGTCCAATCGGTGAGATCTACGTGGAGATCAAGAAGAAGTTATCTGAAGATCAAGAATCAGTTGAAGAAAGGATCTAAGCGTTTAAGGCAGTTTAACATGGGACCATCCTTGTTACCTATTCACCATAAATCATCTAGTCATCTTGCATGTGTCTGAATTTCATTCCTATCTAGATCTATATCATAGCTTGTTATCCTTTTCCTTGTCACCAAAAGGTTATCATGCATATGGGTAGTTTTGCTATGCTTTACATAATGAATCTTGAATTGAATCTTGACTAATGGATATATGCAACGATGGTTAAAACTGGCTTTTATAGCAACATGGAATAAGACCACAATGTAGGGCAAAAGTTGGGACTTAAATGCAACCATGAGTGCTATATGGCTCTGGCTTTAGTTAAGTATGAAGTTTGGACTAGCATGCTTGTGGTTCATGAAAGTCCCCTTTGCCGAGCTGGTTATGGGGTATAGCTTGTGTGGGGACCGCTACGGGTGGTACCATCGGGGTGTCCCATATACCCCTTTGCATTGGGTCCGTAGGGTCCGCTACATGCTAGAAAGGGCTTTTGAAAGACTTCGTAGTGTACCTTGCTGACCTTCCTTGGAAGTGGGTTAAGAGGTTGATCACCTCGGGCAAAAGGGCAACACGGCTTGTGGGTAAAGTGCGTAACCTCTGCAGAGTGTAAATCTATCATGATAGTCGTGCTCACGGTCACGAGAGGCTCGGAAAACTCACAGTGTTAGTTACTCCTGTTGTTATAACTACTAATGATGGTAAGTTTGGAGTTATGAGATAAAAGGTGGTTTCATTAATGATCATATGGTTATCAACTGGGTAAAGCATAACTAAAGCTAATTATGGTTCAAACGTGACCAAGTTAAAATCAACCGCAGTAAGGCAGTGTCAACCTTTTGAGCTTCATAACCCTATGTTATTCTTGCTGAGTACTTTAAGTGCTCACCCTTGCCTTATCAACCATACCAGATTGCAAGAGTTTAAAGGAGTTAGGCTTGTGTTCAACCAGTCAGTTGTCCCTGTGAAGTTGGAGCCTTCACCTGAAGTTCGGAGTTGTCTTTCTGCTGTTTGCTGTGTTGAGGTTATTCTTTTGACCTTATATGTTATATATTTAAGTATTGTATTTTGATATCACCTTAATTTGTGACTATATGTGAGATTTGACTTCCTGGGCTCACATATGGTGTAAATCTGGTTTTGTCCTTAAAACCGGTTGTGACATAGACAGACGTGCCCTGGATAGACGTGACTCCGCCTTGTCCGACGCCGAAAGCAAGGCAGCTCCGCAACCCACAGAAGACGTGAGGGGTGTCAGAGGTAGAAAGACCCATTTACCCCCATCCAGAAGGGAGCAGCCACTGATCCTTAGCCGTTGACGGTGCACCCATCACAAGATAAGATCGGAGGTACAAAACCCCGAGGGATCGTATGTCCTGTGTAATCCGGGGCTCAGGATAACACCCTGGCCCCTACGGAGACCTGTCGTGCTTCCCAATCGAAGACGGGATGGAACAGGACCCCTGGACGGGTGGAATCACGCCTCTCACGGAGCGGCATCAGTCCCTCACACCTCCGGGACCCTACGTGAACTCTCCGAACGGAGGGACGTCGGGTACGGGGGGGCCACAGAGTAACGGAGTCCATTGGCCAGGTATGAAGGAATCTGCAGTATACTAAAAGAATTGGGAAAAGGTACAACGATGTACTCGCCAACGGTACAGTGGACGCCCTCAACCGGACCCCCCCCCCCGTATTCTCCGGCGATGCAACGAGGGGCCGACATGACGCCCTCCCTCCGACCAAGTATGAGGGCAATAAGAATATAGTATTATGAGTGTCTAACATCCTTCCTGAAGAAGGCAAGGATAAGGCACAACCTCTTAGGTAGATCCTCCTCGACGCATGCTTGAAACTCCCCTGAGCCCCTTGCGACTATAAAAGGAGAGCGGGGGGGACGACGCCAGACATCAAACAACACAACTAGCAAGTAGCACACTCACCCATCAAAGCATTCAGAGACCTGAGACTCATACTCCCTCTCTCGACCCAGCTTGTAAACCCCCTCCAAGCAGAGATAAGGAACACGAGCAACTCCACACTGGACGTAGGGATTTCTTGCCCGAATGAGTATAAACCTCTTGTCTCTTTGTCTCACCATTCAGAACCCGACACGTGTATAAATTTACTCGTTGGTAGTTTTCTAAACACTGACAAGACTTCTTCCATCTAAAGCTGGACGGAAAACTCGAAGCTCGATAGCTCCCTCGACTCGTGGCTAGCTCGGCTTGACTTGACTTGGCTTGTTATCCTAACGAGCTGACCTGAGCTTAGGTTTTAGCTCGTTACTATAACAAGCCGAGCCGAGCCAGCTCGCGAGCTGCACATCTAGGAAACGAAGTCTGCAAACCGCAGCCACCCATCGGCCATCACCAATGTTGCAGCAGCCCACGGCCCTAGGCTCCCAGCCCACACCCACTTGATGTAGCTAGCTTAGCAGTGATGTCGATCAAGTGACATGTGTATTGGTCATTTTGGTCAAATAAATAAAGATCTACATTTGTATTTGGTCAATTTTGCACTTAGTGACTAATTAATAGTTACTAATACTTCTTTTCTATCTTCAAGATTTTGTGACTAATGTTTACTAACACTTCCTCAAATAGAAATATGAACTACTAAAAAAGCATAGATATTGATGAGTTCTAAAACATTTGTACTCAAAAAAAATTCATATGAGGTCATTTAGTGTCTCATTAATAATTTCCTATTTAATGGTAAACTTATTTGTCACATAATTGGACAATTAATGGTGAAAAACAAAAGGATTAACGTTAAAATAATGCATAAACTAATTTTCTGTTGGTAACCAAGCATTTTAGTTTTTTTAATTGAGCAATATACTTTTGCATTAACCAAATACTAATGGTTAGTTACATTTATATTTGATATTATACAAATGGTAAAAGATTTTATGTTATTCATTTTTCTAGTACATAATAAAGCAAAAGGAAATGCAATGGTTATTTTTAAAAAAAATTGTGCCATGTATTTAATTTATACTGATTTTAACAAGAGCTAGAGCAATTTATAAAGATGAAAACTATATACAATACCAAAACCCTGAAATTTGGAAAGTAAATTTGGTTTGGGGCCTAAACATGACTTTAGCCCCGGTTGGTAATACCAACCGCGGCTAAAGGTCCAATCCTATATAAGCTCGGCTCCCTCTCTTCCTCCCTCATAGCTCCCTGTTCTTCCTTCAACCGCGAGCAAGAAACGTCGTCGAGATCTAGCTCATCGCCGCCGCCGGCCGCCACCTCGATCCGTCTCTGCACCGGCGTCCGCAACAGCCCCGCAACGGCCGTCTCCTCGCCGCCTCGCGACGCCCTCTCGCCACCGCCGGCCGCGTCGTCGCGCGCAAATTCTGGCCACCGCCGCCCACGAGTAGTCCGGCCATCATCGCGCCCGCCTCTGCCGCGCCCGAGCCTGCCGCCGGCCGCCGCCATTTGAAGAGACGGGAAAAAGCTAGAGAAGAAAGAAAAGAAGAAAGAAAGATCAGAAAAAGAAAGAAGGAAGAAAGGGAAAAAAGAAAGAAGAAAGGAAGAAAAGAGGAAGGAAGAAGGAGAGAAAGAAAGAAGATAGGGTATTATTCGATTTAATTTGTGCAAAAAAAATGAAGTGGTGATTGTTAATTATATTAGTAATACATTTTAGTTTTAGGAATGAAATTGATCTGATCTATGTTAGTAATGTATTTTAGTTTTTTTAGGAAATTGATTTATGTTAGTAATGTATTTTAGTTTTAGGAAATTGATTTATGTTAGTAATGTATTTTAGTTTTAGGAAATTGATTTAGTTTTAGTAATGTATATTATGTGTGGACCACATTCATGCTTTTGATATATGTATTGTTAGAGAAATTGATCTATGTTTAGGGTTTACACACACATACACACACTTGTTTAGGGTTTACACACAAATCATTATATTGCTAATAAAATATGTATAGAGCCCTCTTATTTGTTAGGGAAATAGATACGTTTAATTATTTGTAGTTAATTGTATAGATCTATCTTTTATTTGTTAGAGTGCAAAACTCTAAGTGTCTACCCCAAACCCTAATTGTATAGATCTTTCATTTGTTAGACCTTTCATTTGTTTAGGGTTTACACACACTCTAAGTGTGCCTACCCTAAACCCTTTTATTAGTCACACAAAGACTAACTGTCTATACCCCAAGTGTGCCTATAAACCCCTAAGTGTCTACCCTAAACCCTTTTATTAGTCACACAAAGACACCGTGTCTACCCCAAGTGTGCCTAACTCTAAGTTTTTAAGTGTACGTCTACCCCTAGTGTCTACCCTAAACCCTTCACACACACACACACCCTAAACCCCTAAGTTTCTAAACCCTATAGATATACATCATAAGTGTACGTCTACCCTAAACCCGGCGGCCTAAACACTTTTATTACACACACACACTTATCATAACATGTATATATATGATTTGATATATAGATGGATTTGTTAGAGAAATATTGACCTTCCATTATTTATATTACTAGATGGATTTAATTATCCCTATAGATATACATCATGAGTGTCTACCCTAAACCCTAAACACTTTTATTACACACACACTACTTAGTGTTACCCTAAACCCCTAAGTGTGTACCCTTTTATTAGCAAATTATTACCATAAGTGTCGATTTGATATATATGCGTCTACCCTAAGTGTTACACACTTGTTTAGGGTTTACACACACACACACACACACACACACACACACTTGTTTAGGGTTCACACACACACACACACACACTTGTTTAGGGTTTACACACACACACACACACTTGTTTAGGGCCGGTTTGTAGACACACACAATCACAAACACACACATACTTAGTGTCTACCCTAAACCCCTAAGTTTCTAAACCCCTATAGATATACATCATAAGTGTCTACCCTAAACCCGGCCTAAACACTTTTAATACACACACACTTAGTGTCTACCCCAAGTGTGCCTAACTCTAAGTGTCTACCCTACCCTAAACCCTTTTATTAGTCACACAAAAGACTAAGTGTACGTCTACCCCAAGTGTGCCTAAACCCCTAAGTGTTTACCCTAAACCCTTTTATTAGTCACACAAAGACACTGTGTCTACCCCAAGTGTGCCTAACTCTAAGTGTCTACCGGCCTAAACCCTTTTATTAGTCACACAAAGACTAAGTGTCTACCCCAAGTGTGGCTAAACCCCTAAGTGTCTACCCCTAAGTGGTTATACTCTAAGTACGTGTTACACACTTATTAGCTTTTATAGTTGCAGAAATGGACGACCCGAATGACATGGAGGAATTCTTGTTTTCAATGATCAACGATGGCACTGATCAAGTAGACGACGACACGAATCAAGTAGATGACGGAAGTCAGTACTTGGCGCCAGATGTTGAGCAAGAAAATATCGCGCAAGACAATGTTGCCGAGGTATATATATGTCTACAATATATATGTCTACAAATCAAAATAATTACAGTTGTATAATTATATTATAAGTTTTGTGTGTCTACATATACATAGCCGTCTGCATCAACGATAACTACGGGGAAGAGAAAAAATGTACGAGACCCGAAGAAGCCATTGGAGGGTCGGTACATTATCACGGAATTCGATGAGGAAACAGGGGAAGTACTTGGACCACATGCACATAGATTTGCCACCAACTGTGGTTACCTTGTAAGGGATAGGCTTCCGATCAATGCTCGTGAATGGCGGCCAAGGAAAGGACGTCCTGACATTAGTTTTGTCTCTGATCGTGACAAGGAACTAATTTGGCAAGAAGTCCTTCAACATTTCTCGCTGGATACAAAAGATGAAGCTTTGAAGGGGAGAGTTAGGGACTGGGCTATGAAGAGGATGGAAACATATTTCCAGGCCTGGAAGAAGAAATTGCATAATGATTTTATCAAGAAGAACCTTACTCCAGATTTCAACAATAAGGCCTACGTCAAGTTGAGACCGTTTTGGGATGACTTTGTATCTTTCAAGACATCCGAAGAGGGCAAAGCACGAGCGCAACTGAACCAACAAAATGCCCGAGAAAAGCAATACCATCATCACATGGGATCAGGTGGCTACAAGACTGCCATTCCTAAGTGGGAAAAAGAAGAAGAGGACCTTCAAGCTAGGGGAATCCAACCAGAAGCAGATGACTGGGCTGAGCGTAGTAAGTGGTGGTTTTTTGGTCACGGGGGAGGCAGGGACCCTCAGACCGGGAGATTAACATATACCGAAGGACTCATAAAAGCAGCAAGGAAACTGGTTGAAGCTAAATCTTTGAGGGACCAAGGAGTATGGTCACCAGATAGAGATAAGGATGAGCTGACATATGCCCTGGGGACTGCGGAACACGATGGGAGAACGAGAGGTCATGGAGCGGTGTCGTGGAAGCATGCCTTCCCTTAAGACAAAGATACATATAGAAGCCGCCACAAAAAGAATAAAGAGGAGGAAGCTATGAAACTTAGCATGTCGCAAATGCTTAGTGAAGCACGCGAAGCAGCTATTCAAGCAAAAGAGCGAGAAGAGAAACTTGAAGCGAGAATGGCCGAGGAAATCAAAAAGCAAGTGGAGTTAGGAATGAGCCGAATGCAAAGTACTGTATCAGTACCGCAAGTCAACATCAGCCCATCAACTCAGTTGAAAAGCAGTTGTGCTTCCACGGAAGTGCCTCAACATGTTGATGACGCAAAGCTACGCTTCCCCGTGGATGACATCACAGAACCAAATACACCATGTGAGCTGCACATTCCAGAGGGGGGCTACCACAATCATGGTGGCTACCGGTATTGTATCTCCTATCGACCCTACGAAGACACCAATATGCCATGGGTCAAAAGTACCAGCTGGATATGCTCGCATCTCGGTGGATAGAGTTGATAAAGGTCATCGCGATGTTCCGCTTGACATTGAAGGAGGTGATGGGGAGACGACTTTAAGACAAGCGGAGAAGACATTTATTTGTTGGCGCAAGCGCTATATCATTTTTCCTGGGGCATCACATCCTATTGTACCGTCGCCACCTCCTCCTCCTCATCCCAGAGACCTAAGTCAACATTCATCACCTGCTGGTCATAGTGTTGTGAGGGATGATGATGGTGAAATGCACGACACGGCTTCCTCCCCAGAACCTCCACGACGTTCTCCAACGCCGACACCGGCCCCAGAACCTCCACGATGTTCTCCAACGCCGACATCGGCCCCATCGCCTCCAAGACGGTCTCCAACGCCGACACCTGCTGCCCCATCGCCAAAGAAGAGGACCGCCACAAAAGCAAAGGTGTCGGCCGCCCAACCAAAACCAAAGAGGCAAGCTATAAGGAAAGTTATTGTTAAGATTCCTCAAAAACTTCCATATGAGATGACTGACGAAGAAATAGACGCTTCAGTAAAGTCCGATGTGCAAGCACATTTCCAGAAAATGGAAGACGCCCGTAAAGCGAAGAAAGAAGTTGCACAGCCGTTCTTCGTAGCTCAATCAGTTCTAAGGCAGAAGTTGGAAGAAAAGAAGAGAAAGCTACGTGATGCTCAGAAGAAATCTCCAATATCGGACTATGACCGCACTCTTGAAAAGATAATTATCGAGAAGAAAAGAGCAGGGAAGGGTGTCCCACAGCTTGAGGAACAATCAAAGCAATCAGTGCCCCCGCTAGTTGTTGGGAATGAATATGGTTCAAACATGAGCGTGCTAGAAGACTACAGTGGCCCCAAGTTTAATTATGATGGTCTGGAAGATTTCTTGAAAGGAGCTAATATAACCGTGAATGAATTTTACGGAAATGCACTGATCGCAAATGCCACTGTAGTCGATGAGTTCAAGAGAAGTTATGTACGTGGCAGAAGACTGTACAGCCCATCAGCCCTCAAGGATCTTGGTACGCAAATGCGCAAGTTAAACTCGTGGTACATGGACGCATGTACCAAAAACCCAGATGACGAATGCATTTGCGTCAGAATTAGACAAGAACATTACTTCCGGGGCGATGACCTTATATTTGTTCCATATAGTGAGCTCCACCAACTATGCCACATGGACGCTCTAGACAAATCTCTGATGAGCTGCTATTGTCTGTAAGTGATCATTTCTTTTAGTAATCGGACTATAGCATATGTATATGTATATGTATAGTAACTAACTATCCTCAAACATATATATATATGCAGATTCTTGATGTTAATGCTCAAATGTAAGGGAGACAGGAAAATTGGTTTCATTGATCCATCAATCATATTCTCGGATCCAAACACTCCCCACGATCAATGGATACCTCAAACCGAGCGGAATTTACGGAGGTTCTTCGTTAACCAAAAGACCAGACAATATATACTCTTCCCCTACAACTTTGGGTGAGTGTTGTTATCGTTTGCACAATTTGTCTTATTTATTACTCAATTCAGCATAAAGATATATATGTTGACTCTATAAACAAATGTAGTTTTCACTGGATACTCATAGTCATCGATATGAGAAGAAGTGCATATATAATCTTTGACTCATTGAGAAAACCATCGGGAGATTACCAAGATATGATAGACATTATCAAAGGGTAACTTTGATCTTTAAATATGGATTCCTGCTCTTTAACTACACTGCAAAAGTTAATTAAGTAATGATACAATTATTGAGCAGGGTTTGGGCTTGGTTCGTCCCGAAACACCGTCCGGAACTAGAAGAGACACTACAGGGTCCTCGTATGTTACATGTAAGTTCTACTAGCTCTCGTAATATGTTACCTTATCATGTTTTAATATATGCGTATGATGACGATGGTAATCTTTTCATATCTTACAGTGGATTTTAAGGCAGCCACAAGGCAACAATCTGTGTGGATACTACGTTTGCGAGTACCTCACGGTGTATGCAAGAACAAATCTTACAGAGAATCTAAAAGTATGTGATATGTATATATAATACATCCATTTTATTTATTTGTTGCTATTAACTTAATCTTATGTATATTAACACTTGTTTCTTTATAATGCAAATTGAAGACGCTATGGTTGCAGCAACAAGTGTTGAAAGAAGACCGCCTTAAAGGAATTCAAGAAACATTTGTTGGATTTTTTCTTGAAAAAGTGGTCAAACCTGGAGGCGACTTCTATTACGACCCAGCCGTCCCACTCAAGCCAAATCAAGACGAACATCTGTATGATATTTAAGTGGCGAGAGCGTTCGTGTCTTAAGTTAAGTAACAATGAATAATGATGTAAATTTTATGTGCATATATATATTATACTTATAGAGTTTCATAGTTTATTTATGTTTAATGTTTGAAAGTAACTTATAAGTGCGTGAATACATGTATTAACAGCGAATACATGTATTAGAAGCGTAGAATACACACATTTAAATACCTAATCTAATTGAAAAACCAAAATAAGAAATAACAAAATCAGAAAAAAAGGGGGTCTTTAGCCCCGGTTAGTAATACCAATCGGGGCTAAAGGGTGCTGCCACGAGTGGCCCGCCTGCGCCACCTGGCGCACCCTTTAGCCCCGGTTGGTATTATCAACCGGGGCTAAAGGTCGAGCTTTAGCCCCGGGCCTGCGAACTGGGGCTAAAGGGGGGACATTTAGTCCCGAATCCTTAGCACCGGTTCAGGCACCGGGGCTAAAGGCCCTTACAGACCGGGGTTAAAAGCCGGTTCTGTATTAGTGCCTAAGAGCAACTCCAACAGTTTGATAATTTTGGTTTGGCAAAACATGAAATTTGTCAACTCTAAAATAGATATGCTAAACGAAATAATATATCATCTTCAACATTTCTCCATAATTAATGACTTGGCAAAAACAGAAATTATAGAGCAGTGGATCCGGTCGTTACTTTTTGCCGGCGTTTTCCTCTTTCTCCATTGCGCGCACACAGCTGCACACGCAAGTACACACACGCAACAGCAGATTTGTCTGCCACCCAAGTACACACACGCAGCTGCACAAATCACTGTTGCTTGCACAATCACAGAATGCCATGCACACCATGCGCAGCAAAGCAGAGCAGCGTACACAGACAAACACGCAGCAGCCGCAGCAGCTGCAATGCCATGCACACCATACACAGCAAATCAGCCGCAGCAGCAGCGAAGGGAAGCACGCGCGAAGGGAATAGACTGCCGCGAAGGAAAGACGCTCGCGGGAAGGAAAGAAACACCGCGCGAGATACAGGTCCACGGGCGATCGAGGCTTTGCCTCTTTTTTCACAGTCATCAAATTATCTAGTACGGGCTCCTATTTACAACTTTGGTAAAAATATTAAGTTCAAATGTCAAACTGTTGGCCACCAAATTTTTATGTTTTTTAGCAAAATTAGATATGTGAAGTCTAAATGTCAAACCGTTAGAGTTACTCTAAGCCTCAGCACTCACGCAGTCACACACGCACCTAGCCGCCGCAAGCTCACGACCGGAGCCGGGCCAGCAGTCCACCACGCGACCACGGCGAGCGAGACGCCCGACGCTATGACCGCAAATCAGGTGGACATGACTAGCGCCTCTCCGTCCGTGAGCAGGTTTGGTTCGGATTCTTACTCGGTCAATCCTCTCTCCATTTTCCTCTAGATCTTCCTCTGCCTATTGCCGAACTAGTACTGGCCTGCTGGTTGTTGTGCTCCAGGCCCTCACCGCATCTTCCATGGAGGGCGAGAATAATACCATCGCTGTGTTTTCCAAGTTTAGATGAGGAACTAGCATTCGGTCTTCATTGAAATGTACGTAGCCTTTTTTTTCTGTCCCTGGCTCACGAGTCAAACGAGCTGGCTCGAGCTTTTTCCGTAGCCGAGCCGAGCTAGCTTTTTAGCTCGTTAGGTATAACGAGCCGAGCCGAGCCAGCTCGTTATGCTAACGAGCCTGACCGAGTCGAGCCAGCTCGACATCCAGCTTTAGTTCCATCCAGTTAAATTTTGACTTCACTAATATCATCTATTTAAATATATTTTCCAACTCATATAAAAATCTCAAATTGCTATGTTTCTTTAATTAAGCTATTGTAACAGGAATGAACTCTGCGGTTTAATATAAGCAGTTAGATCATCATAGAATCTAATGATATCCTTTTCTAAAAAAGAATTATAATTTCTAGGCCACGTGAAGCGATGGCTTTTTTAACACTAAGAACATCTCCAACGATTTTTTGCATATTTTAATTGGTAAATTTAAGAGTTTGCAAAGTCCCAAATAAATATAACAAAGATAAAAAGAGTCAATCTCCAACAGTTTGGCAAAACTGACTTGACAATTAACAAAATTAACTTGACAATTACCAAAATTGTAGAAATTGTTGCGGCGATTACCAAAATTGGTCGAGTGCGGAAAATGCCAAGCGCGGTCCGCTAGGCATATATGTCAATCCTTCTCAGAAAATTGTCAAGTTAATAAAAATGTAAAGTCTATTTGTCAAACCGTTGGATAAAAGTTTTTAGACTTTTTAAAAAAAAACAAGAATGCAAAGCCCATTTACAAAACCGTTGGAGATGCTTGGGAGTAGTTAATAATAGATATTAGACAGGAAAGACGAATAATGCTTTTCAATATTATTATTAATTTTACTTCCTAGGTATTACCCCTTTCCATTCGATCTTTTCCTTTAACGTCTCAACTTTTGCATGCAATGCATGCGTGAGACTGATCATAATGAGTGGCGATGACTAGCTAGAAACAATCATGAGAGCGAACTGAACATTAGCCAATTCAAATCCGCATCCGTACATGCACGGAAAATACGAGTGCCGCCCTGATTCATGATTGCGCCATATGCCTACAATCTCTTCAGATGATAGCTGATGAGCTTGTTTTGAGGAGATAGCATTGCTTTTGATTGTGTGCTAATTTTTATAAGGGGCTGTTTACATCCTTTTATTAGGTGGAATTAAAATCTATTATAATAACTTTGGTTATTTGGCTTGAAATTTGATATTTCATCCATTTCCAAAGTTTATGTATAAATTTATCTTAAATTCATAGGGTGAAAGATGGAAATTGATTCTATAAATCATCATGATATGTTTCTCTTCTACAACTACAATTATCTTCCTTCTATAGCTAATAATAGTATCTCCCTTTTAAGATAGTAAATGATTTCAAATGAAAAGTTCATCAACAAAAGAATTATATAATTCACAGAGATCTACAACTTTTATTTTGGTCATTTCTCTAGCTAGTATTTTTAAACAATTTGAAATTTGAATTTCAAAATATAAGGGTTTGGAACAGAATTTAGGATAGTAATTAATTTCAAATGATAAAGTTGTTAACAACAAAGTTGTATAACTCATTGAGATGTGGAACTTTCGTTTTGGTCATTTCTCTATCCGACTTTGTTTAAATAATTCAAAGTTTGAATTTCAAAATACAAGAACTTAAAATAGGATTTTGGGATATTAAATTTTTCTAAATGAAAGAGTGGTGAACAACAAAGCTGAAGAACTCATCGAGATCTAAAACTTTTGTTTTAGTCATTTATCCAACTGATTTTATTTGAACAATTCAAATCATGAATTTTAAAATATGGGAACTTCCAACAAAATTTTAGGAGAGTAAATGATTTTAAACGGAAAAGTCATAAAAATGAAGTTGTAGAACTCATCAATAAGTACATCTTTGGTTTTGAACATTTCTTTATCCAAGGTTGTTTGAGCAAAAAATTATAATAGTTCTATAGCTTATGAAGATCAACAATTGTCATCGATCTATGATCACAAAGTCTGTGTAGAGTATATTATGACAATGTTTATGACAGAGATACAACTTAGTCATAAATAGTTGTTATCAATTCAACAGTTTTCATAAACAACCTTTGTTTGTGATAAATAAGTGTTCTCTCATCTGACAGTTATCATAGAAGCCCAGATTTCTTGTAGTGATAATTATTAGAATAAATTCAATTCCAAAAGTTCAAGACTGGGAGCCTAAATGGAAAGGGAGAGACACACAATGCAATAATGCCAAATATTTTCAAGTCTCAACACAAGCCTCCACCGCTATATATAGTTTCACTTTAACCATTGCAAAACCTTGCCGAACATTGTTCCCTGTTGTTTCTATTGTGTTGCGTGTGTGTGTTGTGGGTTGTTAGCACAGAGATAGGGAGTGCGGGGTTGTCCGCGTCGTGTGCATTCGTGGGTCGCAGAGCGTGACCCAGTATTAGCGCCCACGTTCTGAGGCTGTGGGATGGCGCAGCAAGAATCGGGATGTGGGCGGAGGTGCGGGAGATCATGTCGAGCATGTAATGTGTCAATAAATAGAAGAGAAACCCAGAAAAGCAGCAGTACTTGCGTTGCACCAAATTCAGTGTCCATCGAGTTCATGCCAGTTCACTTCGCGTTTTGAGTGTGTTCATCGAGTTCATCGAGTGCAAGCGGGTGTTCTAGCGACGATTGATCCTGAGCAAATTCCAACAAGTGGTATCAGAGCTAGGTTTTGTCGTTGGGATCGTCATCAAGCAATCACAGCCGCGTTCATGCCTCGCGACACGTCGCCGCGGCGTCGGCGCTCGATGTTGCCCTTCGGCAGTCGCTCAGGTGGGAGCGGCGGGAGGGACCGTGGCCTGGTGCTTCACCGCACGGTCAAGGAGATCGGCAACGCGGGGTGGCCAATGCTGACGAAGACGAACTACACCGACTGGGCGGCCCTGATGCGCGTCATGCTCCAAGGGCAGCATCTCTGGGAGGCCATCAACGTTGGCAGCGTCGAGTTCACCGACGACCGCAACGCCCTCGAGGCATTGTGTAAGGCAGTCCGGAGGAGCTGCGCGGAACCATCGCCAACAAATCAACCACAAAGGGGGCGTGGGAGGCCCTCAAGACTCGGTACATCGGCGTCACCGTGTACGCAAGGCGAAGGCACAGACCCTGCGCCGGGAGCTCGACGGGATCGCCTTCAAGGAAGGAGAGTCCGTCGACGACTTCTCATTCCGACTCACCAAGATCACAGACCAGCTCGCGATCCTTGGCGATGGGCGCGAGGAGGAGGAGATCGTGTGTAAGTTCCTTCAGACCCTTCCTGATGGTTTCGAACAGATTGCGGTTGCAATCGAGACACTCCTCGAACTCACAGCTGTGTCTCTAGACGAGCTGGTGGGGCGTCTCAGGCGGCAGCAACGCCGGGAAGGAGATCGACGACAAGCTGTACTTCACCGAGGAACAGGTGTTCGCCCGCCTCGCGCGCCTCAACGTCAACGGATCGGTGGCTCGTGGAAGAGCACCGTCGGATCCAGGCAATCGCCAAGGCAGGGGAGGCCGTGGCAAGGAGCGAGGGAAGGATGCGCGCTCGGGGACGCCGAAAGGCGGCGACGGTGGCGAGGATGAAAACTCCACTACTGCGGCAAAAGCGGACACTGGAAACGTGAATGCCGCAAGAAGAAGCGCGATGAGGAGAAAGCGGCGACGGCAGTTGCCAATCAACCTCAGACGAATCTAGCTCAGGCGGAGCCGGAAACGCCAACCCTGTACATGGCGGTCGTGACTTCCCCGAAGGCGGTTGCCTGCACCGAACAAGTCTACCTCAACGAACACAAGGTCATGGCGGACTTGGACGGCGGTGACAAGCCCGAGGAGATGCAGTGGTACCTCGACATAGGAGCGTCGAACCACATGACCGGTGACGCATCCATCTTCTCCGAGCTGAACGCCGGCGTCATCGGCAAGGTGCGGTTCGGGGACGGTTCGATTGTGGAGATCGCAGGGCGTGGAACCGTGTTGTTCGCGTCCAAGAATGGCGGTCACCGAGCGTTCCACGACGTCTATCACATCCCTCGACTCCGGAGTAGCATCCTCAGTATTGGCCAACTCGACGAGCATGGCTGCAAGATCGAGATTGAAGAAGGCACTCTGCGGATGTGGGATCGTGCAACTCGTGAATTGCTCGCCAAGGTAAAGAGCACACCGAACCGCCTGTACATTCTTCCGCTCAAGCCATCACCACAGGTGTGCCTGGCTGCATCATTCGGCGACGAGGAGTGGAAGTGGCACGCCCCCTTTGGGCATCTCGGCTTTCAGGCGCTGAACAAGATGGGGCGAGAAGGGATGGTGCGAGGCCTTCCACAGATCGACCATATCGAGCACGTCTGTGACGCGTGTTTGGCCGGGAAGCAGCGTCGAGCACCGTTCCCGCAGGCTGCGAACTACCGCGCCGTCAAGCCGCTGGAGCTCATCCATGGGGACTTGTGCGGCCCCGTCACGCCTGCGACGCCCGACGGTAAGCGCTACATCATGTTGATCGTCGAGGTACATGTGGGCGACACTCCTCACCAGCAAGTCCGACGCCGAGGACGCCTTCCGCAAGCTACGTGCCAGCGTCGAGGTCGAGTCCGGGCGGAAAATCAAGGCGTTCCGCACCGATCGTGGAGGGGAGTTCATCTCGAGGAGCATCATAGAGTACTGCTCTGAGCGCGGCATCAAGCGGCACCTCACCGCGCCGTACAGTCCACAACAAAACAGCGTGGTGGAGCGCCGGAACCAGACTGTGCTCGCCATGGCGTGGAGCATGATGAAGGCTAAGGCGATTCTGGCCTGGTTATGGGGGGAGGCTGTGATGACGACCGTCTTCCTCCTCAACCACGCCCCAACGAGGAGTCTGGTGGGGCGCACGCCGTATGAGGCATGGTTTGGCGAGAAGCCGGCCGTGCACTTCCTGCGGGTGTTCGGCTGCGTGGCGCATGTCAAGGTCACCAAGCCGAATGCCGGGAAGCTCGACGACCGGAGCAGGAAGATGGTGATGATAGGCTACGAGCCCGGCTCGAAGGCCTACCGTGTGTTCGACCCTGTGGCGAACCGTGTACACGTCACACGCGACACTGTCTTTGAAGAAGGCGCGGCGTGGGAATGGAGCACGCCCGACAACAGCGGCAACACGGAGGGGTTCAACTATACTGCCGGGCAGGATTCGCTCATCATGGAGGATGAGTGGTCTGAGTTCCAGCCGGTGCAGGTGGACGAGCCGTAGCCGGGGGAGCAGAACGACGTAGCACCCGATGGGGTACATTCCCCCTCCCCCCCCCCCCCCGCCCCCGCAGGCTGCGCACACGACGCCCCTGGGAAACCAGGGTTCACCTTCGTCGAGCTCTGCGGCATCTTCGTCGGGTACGTCGTCTCCACGCACACCAAGGGTACACGGAGGGCCAATCCCATGGCAAGGTGAATTGCCAAGAAAAGGGGATGTACCTGTGCAGTTCGTGTCCCCTACCTCAGGGGCACTGGAGACCCTGTACGCGGACGCCGACGTCGACATTGCTCACCGCTTCAGGGTGGTCGAAAACCTTCTATACGATGACGACGAACTCATAGCAAACGGCGACCTGCTACTCACGGCTGATGCAGATCCGTCCACGTACCATGAGGCGGCAGATCACAAGGAGTGGAAGCAGGCTATGTCGGAGGAGCTGAAGTCCATCGTCGACAACAAGACGTGGACTCTCACCGACCCACCACCAGGGGTGAGACCCATCGGTCTAAAATGGGTCTTCAAGATCAAGCGTGACGCCGACGGCAACATCACCAGGCACAAGGCACATTTGGTGGCGAAAGGGTACGTACAACGCGCCGGCGTCGACTTCGATGAGGTATTCTCACTGGTGGCTCGAATGGAGTCTGTGTGGTTCCTCCTCGCCATCGTTGCGCATCATGGGTGGACTATGCATCATCTTGATGTCAAATCAGCGTTCCTGAATGGAGACTTAGTGGAGGAGGTCTACGTCGAACAGCCGCTCGGACACGCGATCCGCGGCAAGGAACGGAAGGTATACAAGCTTCACAAGGCGCTGTACGGCCTTTGTCAAGCCCCCCGGGCGTGGAACACAAAGTTGGACAGCTCGCTGCAATCCCTTGGTTTCAGGTGCAGTGCGGCTGAGCACGCGGTGTACGTGCGTGGATCCGGCAGCAACCTGTTGCTAGTCGGAGTCTACGTCGACGATCTCGTCGTGGTTGGGGCCGACCAGGTGGAGGTCGATCGTTTGAAGAAGGAGATGGCCCGGCTCTTCAGCATGAGCGATCTCGGGCCACTGCACTACTACCTCGGCATTGAGGTCCGTTAGAGCGCGAAGGGCATCACCCTGTGTCAGGGCGGCTACGCGGACAAGATCGTCGAGAAGGCAGGGCTCACGGGGTGTAACCCTTGCAGCACACCGATGGAGCCGCGACTCAAGCTGAGCAAGACAAGTTCAAACCCTCCGGTGGACAAGACGCTGTACCGCAACATCGTTGGGAGTCTAAGGTCTTTGGTTCACACACGCCCTGACATTGCGTTTGTAGTGGGGTATGTGAGTCATTTTATGGAGGCGCCTACTACTGAGCATTGGGGCGCCGTCAAGCATCTGCTGAGGTACATAGCCAGAACGAGGTCTTTCGGCTGCGTCTACCGGCGAGGGGCCGGAGGGAACTGTGCAACTGATCGGCTACAGCGACACTGATCACGCTGGAGACAGTGACGACAAGAAGAGCACCTCGGGAGTGTTCTTCTTCATGGGCCAGAGCCCGGTGAGCTGGCAGTCACAGAAACAGCGCGTGGTGGCGCTATCTACAAGTGAAGCAGAATACATCGCCGACGCCCCTGCGGCGTGTCAGGGAGTTTGGCTATCACGCTTACTCTCTGATCTGGTGAACGCCAAGGTCGTCGCACCACTGATCTACATCGACAACAAATCCGCATTGGCACTGGCCAAGAACTCGGTGCAGCACGACAGGAGCAAGCACATCGATGTCCGATTTCATTTCATCCGTGACTACATCAACTCCGGTGTGATCGAGACGGACTACATCAAGACGGGTGACCACCTGGCGGATTTGCTCACCAAGCCACTTCCTCGGGAACGTCTGCAGGAGTTGCGAGGACGGAGCGATGTCGTCAACACCGGCTCTACACAACATAAGTAGGGGGGAGCTTGTTGTTTCTATTCTGTTGCGTGTGTGCGTTGTGGGTTGTTAGCGCAGAGATAGGGAGCTCGGGGTTGTCCGTGTCGTGTGCATTCGTGGGTCGCAGAGCGTGACCCGGTATTAGCACCCACGTTCCGAGGATGTGGGATGGCGCAGCAAGAATCGGGATGTGGGCGGAGGTGCGGGAGATCATGCCGAGCATGTAACATGTCAATAAATAGAAGAGAAAACCAGAAAAGCAACAGTACTTGCGCTGCACCAATTTCAGTGTCGACCGAGTTCATGCCAGTTCACTTCGCGTTCTGAGTGTGTTCATCGAGTGTAAACGGGTGTTCTAGCGACGATTGATCCTGAGCAGACATTCCCAATCCACCCAAACCAAGACGTATGCCATTGTCCATTGTCGCAATGTTTTGTCGACGACGCTGCTAGCTTACTGTCCCTGTGGACATCTCGAGAGAGAAGGTATGGTCTGTATTACTTGTTTCGCTAAGCAGAATCTATCCACTGGATGATCCAGGCTCAAATTTTAAAGTGATATCTGCAAGATATATGTCTAGTTTGTAGCAAATTTTATTTATAAAAAAATAAAGCAATTTATAATTTGAAATCGAGGAGTATATATCATGATCATAGCAAATGGAGCAGTACATGGATGTGTAGTGCCGGCCAACGTGGAAACATAGCCCTCTTCCATTCCACAGAACAAGCGCGTGAAAAGCAAAGTGGAGAGGCATGATGGCACCCTTTCCACAAAGGGACCCTACTGGTGCTTTTTCTGTATCTGTATGGCTATCTGTGAGAACCTGATCCCAAACTTGACAATGCACATGCATGATTAAATGCCCCCGCAGGCTTGAAAAGAATCGTCATTCCCAGCTGTGGCCCAATGGATCATTGAGTGGGACTTTACACGAGTACTTTTTCTTTGGCCCCCTAATTTGCTTACCCTACCATCATGCATAGATGTGAGCTATATGTTTGGCACCTATATACCATCACATTCGTAGCAATGAAATTCAAACAAATAGAAACGTGTTTGCTATGCAATAATAATGAAACTAGCATACACATCCTCGAAAAAAAAATGAAACTAGCATACACATAAATATGTACTTTCACATTTGTAGCAGTGAAACTTAGTCACACCGAGATCGGCCTCCTAGGCCCCAACAAAACTGGCCAGGCCAGTTTGGTAAACAGCCAGGGTGGTTTTCCTGGTTCGCTATAAGAAATATGACGAACACATCATCAACACTGAGATTTTCATCACATAAGCGCATTTATGATGCTCGTGTGATGAAAATTTTAGTGACACCTATCAAGCATGTTAAATCATGGTAGGTGACGAATGAGTTGTTCGGTCATTGTTTTTTGGTGACAACAATTAGGTGTCATATGTTTGTGACGGTTGATTTTCATCGTATCTAGGTTGCTAGGCCTTGCTAGGCTCATGCCCTTAACAGCCTATCAATAGGACAAATTTAGTTATGGGACCATTTTTTAATCTGCCAAGTCCATTTATAGAAATACAGTAATATTTATTCTAATTTATGCACCAAGTTTAATTTTAGCCTATTTTCTCTGTTAGGCCAAAACACGAGGGCCCAAACTACAGCAGCACATTTGACAGTAGCAAATTTTTTTAAGGCCCGTCACAATCAGTCTAATTTAGAAGCATGATTTTTTTTCATTCTGGTCCATTTTGGCCTTACACTTTTAGCCCATTTTGGCAGCAATTATTTCAGGCGTGGCCTATTTTAACGGTGCACAAATGGCCCATTTGAAGTCGTTTATTATCCTAAATTTAATTTGTAGATTTCGAAAAACAATTTTAATTAGACCGTTTCAATACTCTAAACAGTTTTGATTTTAAATTTTTATAAATCATATTGAGAGCTATAATTTTTTATATACAATTTTCTTCGTTCGAGTTTATATGAAAAAAGTTATTAATTATTTTTTTATGTTAAGTTTTTAGATCGTCCAGTTTAGACCTATATGAGATTCAAATAAATTTTAAGAACCAAAATAACATAACTAAACAAGTTTGAGAGAGTTTAGGACTAGAATGAGTGAATGACACATAAGAATTTAAACGGTCTATTTATAAGTTTGAGGACTGAGATGATATGACAACAACACAAGTTTAGATGTTGATGGTGTATTTTTACTCATGATATGTAGATATGAGAATGGAAGGTGCAATCGTGAGAGACGATGGATGGATGACGGATCGCCTCTTCGGGCGACCACGTGGACGCGTGCGTCTCTTTGGCAAGCTGCCTCGTGTCCACGCGCCCCACGCAGCGCTACGCGTGTCTGCACACGTGCTATCGAACGTGTCCACAGGCGTCTGCTTTGTTTGTCTCAGGCTCCCAGCTCTTGACGTGTGTCCTTATCCAGGATATCCAGTTATATATATAGCCTATAAAGTGGCAACAAAAACCGAACCTGGTCTCTCAGCTACTACATACCGATCGATCGAATACATACAGGGCACATCATTCCCTTGCAAAACTAGGTAGCTACTTGCCGCGCGAGAGAGATCAAAGCCCAAATTAAACAGCCATGCAGGCCGGGAAGAACGCAGTGGAGGCGACCAAGGAGGCGGCGGCCAACGTGGGGGCGTCGGCGAACGCCGGCATGCAGAAGACCCGCGCCGCCGTGCAAGGTCAGGTGGAGAAGGCCACGGCGCACAACGCGTCGGACAAGGCAGCGGCAGAGGCGAACCAGCGGGAGCGCGTGCGCGCCGCGGAGCTGGAGAAGCAGGACGTCATGCGCGCCAACGCGGCCGCCAAGGAGCGCGCCACCGGCGCCGCGGCCACGTACCAGCACCCGTCGCAGGGCGCGCCCGGGATCGTCGATGACCGGCAGGGAGCTGCCCCTGCGGGCGGGCACGTCGAGGCCGGCGTTGGCCAGACCCGCCCCATCGCTAGGGGCACCGGCACCGCGCGGCCCAGCGCCGCGCATAACCCGCACGCCGGGAGCGACTTCTCGCAGCCGCGCGGCACTGGCAGGCAGTACCAGTGAGCTGCCGCCGCCACGCGTCACTGTATGATGTACGTAGTATATCAGAAGAAGCGTACGTGTATACGAATCGTCCTTGTGTGATAGTCTATGCAAAATAATCTCTCTGGTATCAGAGATGTGTTGTGCAGTATCTCTACAACTAAAAAATCTATTTCGTTCACACCCGACACGAAAACCACTAAAAATACGGATCTATTCCGTGTACACCTACGGAGTAGCGAAACTCACGCAAAAAGGAAAAGGAAACCCCAGAAGGAAAAAGGAAACCCCAGAGTAGCGATGTACTCACGCAAAAAAAAAACACTCAAAAAAAATGAAGCGCGGCGGGTTGCTAGCTCGCGGTTCTCTCACGCTGAACCACCGGCCTAGCAAAACTCACGCAGGAAGGAAAAAAGGAAACCCCCGAGGAGGGGCGTTCGTGGTGGCGTCCGCACACTGCCAGCGCCGAGGACGGACGGGGTACTCGCTGCGGTAGCAAAACTCACGCAGAAAGGAAAAAAGGAAACCCCCGGGGAGGGGCGTTCGTTGTGGCGCCCGCACACTGCCAGCGCCGAGGACGGACGGGGTACTCGCTGCGGCCGGTGCGGATGAAAGCTGTGGCCGCCGGCGAGGTCCGCGCAGCGCCGGGCAAGGGCCGACGGCGAGGCTCGGAGACCTCAGCGGTGTGGTGGTGGTTGGCGGCCGCGCGCAGCAGCCAGCAGGTCCCGGCGCTCCCGGTGGCGGCAGTGGGCGAGGTTGCGGCGGCGGCGGCTGCTACGCTTGCATTCGTGCGTGAGGAAGGAGGAGAATAGAGAACTGCCAGAGTTGCGTGCGTGTCTGCGTGAGGAAGGAGCACCAACCGGATGAGGTTTGACCGTTTGAGGCAGGGTAAAAGAGGAAAGAAAAAAATAGATGAAATAAAAATAATTAAATGTTGAAAAAAAATATAGCACAACCTCAGTTCTCTATTCGGCTCAGCTTCGCAATCAGGCCTGTTCGTAATGACCGTCAAGGCACAGGGATAGACTATCCCTACCGTTAAGGTATATTTACAAGAACCAATATTCTCACACTGCCAATTATATCTTCAACTACAATTTCAACCACCTGTATACTTCATCTACAAGGAGCCATACTCCGCATCTTGAACTTATAATTAGAGTTATATTTTAATTATTGTTCCTGAAGACTTATGTAATATTATTGTTCCAAACAATAATATAGGATATTATATTTCTCGTTGCAACGCACGGACATTTACCTAGTAATCTAATATACACAATGTACTCTACATTCCATATATTTACTTATATAGGTTCGTACTAGTGCGTTGCAACGGGAGCAAACAAAACCCTATAAGTTGTTTGGTCTCATTGAAGAATTCTCCCCAATTGTAAATCAAGATGATGGTTGATGTCTATATGTTTCTAATGTGATGTTTTTAGTGAATTCTTAAGATGGACTAAGGCTAACACAACCAAAATTTTATTTTTTAAATTAATTCTTTGTCAGAAGGTGATCCGTGATTACAAATTACGGAAACTTAAGAAGGTGCTCTGTGATTTGTTGACACCTAAGGTCCTGTTTGTTTCCTCAAAGCTAAAGTTTACTCTCTCACATCCCATATTTTGACACCAATTACCCATTACACAGATTAAACCTAATTTACGAGATGAATTTGTTAAGACTAATTAGTCCATAATTTGATAATGTGGTGCTACAGTAAATATTTGTTAATAATAGGTTAATTAGGCTTAATAGTTTGACTCGCTAATTAGTTTACTTTTCTATAATTAGTTCATGTTTAATTCTCTGAATTATCATTCATACGTTCGATGTGATACAGACTAAACTTTAGGCCTGTAGATCCAATCACCCCAAGTTCATTGTTCGATAGGCCTTTTGAGATTGATCTATCATCGAAGCCTTTTCCCTAAGAGGAGGTCTGATCAACCAATTTTCTATCATTGGGTGTTGTCTGAAGGCTGCTGTCCCAAGATGACACGACACCTGACAATGAATGATCCATTTTTGCATAGCGTCAAGGCAACTCTATGAACTTGCAAGTAAATAGCAACAGGTGTCCAGGAAAAAAGTTTTACTGCATCTCTCTTTCAGTTTGTTTTGTATGTGTATCTAGCAATTTTGTCAAAAGACCAGAATCCATCTCTTATTCTGATTTGCTCCTTCTCAACCACTTAGGCTCCAGATATATATGGCCAAAATACTTGCTAGTAGTGACAAGTGGAATATTTTTTATAGAAAAAATGGTGTCAAAGAACTACATATGTTATTGAGCTTATTGCTAGAAGCAACATCGTATAGTTTTGATATATATGGCCGAGTGCATATGAATTGCATATATCACTGGAAGGAGAGTTTTCAACATATATGCACTAGTAGAAAAATAGTTTTTGCTGACGCCCCGAAACACACCACAGACGGTTTTGGTTACCACGCACCTGTGGTGTGTTTTTGGCTCGGGCAGCATTGCCAACTGGTGGTTGGCATAACACAACCGCCAGTGTAAATCATTCATTTACACTTGTCAACCGCCAGTGGTAATCAGTCTCCACAACCCAACCGCCAGTGTAAATGGATGATTTACACTGGCGGTTGTGTTATGCCAACCGCCAGTGATAGATTCTGCCTATATACACCACCCTCCCGACCCTCACTCTCTTCTTCCTCCCGACTAGTTACTGTTCTTGTCGCCACTTTTCATTGGAGGCGATTTTGGAGGTCCAGATTTTTTTAAATACAAGGGGGAGGTTTTGATCTTCATTTCTTAGAAGGAGATTGGTTAAAAAGGTTAGTTTACGTACCTTTTGCCTCATTTAGCTTATTTTTGCTCAATTGGAGCCACATTTGAGATCTAGGGTTTCACTATGAGTGAGAGAGAAGAATACCTGGGCTATTTTCTTTGTTTCTTCAAGTGAGGTTGAGTAAAATTAATTATATAACATCTCTCCTCTCTCCATTTTCATGCTTGCTTTTTAATTTAGTTTATGCTAGATATATTTACTTGTTTTCATGAATCAATGTTGTGTTAAATAGAATTTATATATAGAGGGAAGTGTAGTTTTTTTGTTAGTTTTTTTTATTGAAAATAACATTTTTTTACAATCGCTCACATAGTATCGGTATTGCCGACTCTGAAGATTATTTTTTACCATCTCTAAAAAAACAATTGTATACTAGTGTAATTTCGATTGGGATAACATTATCCTCATCTCTAATTTTGATTGGGACAACATGATCCCTATCTTGTAACATGTCTGCAATTTGTTCGGAATGCAATGAAAGATTAATTTTTCAAAAAAAATGAAGAACTCAAGAAAAAAAGTTTGAAGCTGCAAAATACGAATCACTTTCACCATCTCCCTTTTTAGTCCATCATTGTCTCCCTTCCTCCTTTCTTACTCCAAGTTGCTAAAAACTTAGGGCATCACTAGCGCCCGGAAGTCCAGAATATGTCATACGTTCGGACGCAGCCCTCACACCCACGGTTAATGCAAAACAACTCCCTTTGCCCGTGCCAAATACGGCTCTAAAGGTGACGTACGTCTCGGAGGGAGCTCTGCGCATGTACCTGATGCTCTCCCACATGGCATCCCGCGTCAACCCACATGGTTGCAGGCATCTGGAACCGCGTTTGTAACCCCTCCGCTCCCACACGCATGCTCGCGGGCTCAGCTTCCATCAGAACGCCCCTAGCACGCCTAACTCACGCCCGCCTCCATCCCAATCCAAATCCATTTAATTTCAAAAAAAATATCCAAATCCATTTGCATTGCCCCCAGCAGGTGCACCCTTGCCTTGGCATGCCTTTGACGTCGACCCCTAGCATGACACACGCCACGTCCACCGTCTCATTGTATTCATTTCCCGTTGCCCCCAGCAGGTGCACCCTTGCCCGGCATGCCTTTGACGTCGACCCCTAGCACGACTCACGCCACGTCCACCGGCTCGTTGTATTCATTTCCCGGTGCCCTTTGACTCTATGAACATCATGAAACACATACAACATGAAACACTTGAGTGCAACATACGTCCCAAACAGATGAAACATCTGCAACATACAAATGTAACATATATCAAACACATATACAACATCTAGATAGAACACTTGCAACTTTTAACATGAAAACACTTGCTGCAACAAAAACTGAAATACATGAAACATTTTAAAAATATTGTTGCCACATATGTGTGGAACAAAGGTAACATCCACATTAAACACTTGCAACAAAAATTAGGAACATGTGAAACATTTCGAACAAAACATTTGCAACAAACCTCTGAAAACACTTACAGTATATGCAATATCCCCGATCTAATTTTGCAACATCCATATAATGAAAGTGCAACATACCTTTGAAAGGTATGAAACAATTAATTTATACAATTGCAACATAGGGGGAGAGGCCTGAGCCGAGTCAATTCCACGCGCTTGGGTCAGAGCTGATGGCGAGTAGCTGCGCGCGAGCACCACCAAGCGCCAGTACCATCAGCACGCGCGAGCACTACTGTAACACCCACAAAATTGCTTGCATGTAAAATAGTTGAAAATGATTTAATAAGGAATTGTGTGAGCATTTCATTTAGGGAAATAATAGAATTTATTGAATTAAAATCAACTCCAAGTTAGTATCTTGAATGTGCATACATGCTGCTGCATATTATTTTTGTGATGTCTATTTTGCTAAGCAATTTTCAAACAAATTCAAACTTCATTTTGAAAAGGGTTTTGGAAACTTTGAAAAAGAAAAGAGAAAAGGAAAAGCTCACCCTCTCTCCCTCCTTTCCTGCTTCAGGCCCGAAGGCCTAGTCCACTCCCTCTGTTCCCCTCTACGCGGCCCAGCTAGCAGGCCCAGCGCAGCTCCCCTCTCCTTTCCTCTCTCTCGCTGCCGACCGGGACCCACAGGTCAGTGCCGTCCCCTACCTCACGTGCCGTTCGGAGCGCAGAGCCGCAACTGCCTGGGCGTCGCCCGCTCCTGCTCCCTTGAGACGCGCCCACGACGTTGAACTGACCCCGCACATCCAGTATTCCTCTCTAGCCGGGGCTTCAAAGAGGAGCGCAACCATGTTTCCTCTTTCCGCTCCCATCTGTTCTCCCGAACATAGAGCGTCGACTGCCAATGCTGCGACGTCGCGGTCCCCGATCCGCCTCCGTCCGTGGTTTTGCCTCGGTGAGTCTCGTTCCGAAACCGCTCCTTTTCGACAAACGTCATCGGCCTAATCCCTCCCTCTATTCCTCGTCGGTGGCCACAGAACACACGTCGGCGCGAGCAAGCAGTTCGCCGTCCGCCGTTGCACGTCGACAGACCACACCGAGCCGTCTCCGTCCTCTACGTCGTCTCGGTAAGCACCGCATCGTATCCCTCTCCCTTCCTGTGCTGCCGATTTGGCGAATCAATGACCTAACCGCTCTACCCGTATGAATCGTACGCCGCCGGTAGTGGTGTTCGCGGCGGCCGTCTTTCTCCCCCGCTCTGCGTTCATTTGGTGCCACTACCGAGATCGCGTTGGTCTCCTCTTCCTCCCCATGCCCTCAGCTCAGCGATTCATGGCCCCTAGAACCCGTTCCGTGAGCGCAGCACGCCGCCGGACATGGCGCGCCGTCACGCTACCTCTGCTAACCTCCCTGAGTTCATCCGAATGCACCATCGCACTCGCCTCGTTCTCCTCTCTCTCCCCATGCTCTTGGTTTGCAAAACCGTGGCCGGAATCGCTGTGCACGTGAACTCCGGTGAGCTCCTCGCCGGCGGGCATGGAGGCGCCGCCGCGCTAGTCATCTTCTCCGACCGGCCGGTCAGATCCCTCCTTTTCTCCCTCCCACTTCTAATCTCAGCCATCCATCGCGAGATCTGTGGCCGGAAAGGGATGATACCCCTTCGCCGGCCATTTTGTTAAAGAGACCCTGATCAGTTTCTAAATGAACCCGCAGTCCTCGGCCGATGTCACTTTCAGAAAATCAAATCAATTCGTTTTAATTCAAAAATGGTTTGAATTAATTTTAGTTTTGCCACTACACTGTTTTGCTTATAAAAGTTGTTTTTTAAATCCGTTTTGAACGGTTCGAATTGCGTTAGATTCGTAATGAAATTCTTTACATGTTAAACTCTCTGTTAATTCTGTTTGGAACATTTAAATTTCCAGATTAAGTTTAATTAATGAAAATGCACTTAGAGAACTAGTTTAATTCATATCTTTCGCATTTTAAATCCAATTTTAGTGTGAATGAATGGGTGAACCTGTTTATGGCAATCGGAACATAACCTTTTATAACAATTCACTGTTGGCAAAAGCTGGGACTGACAGTGCAACCGTGAGAGCTACATGGCTCTAGCTTTAACTCAGTAATAGGCTCTTTTCTAGTTCGTTAGCGGTTACCCAAAAGGGCGCATTAGGCTCTTGTCAGGCTGGTTATAGTGCGGCCTCTGTCCGGGTTTGAGCATAGGCTACGGTCTTTATGCTACTCGAAAGGGGGGCTCTATCGCCCCTTGCCAATCCTAGCGGCCCTAATCTTGTCAGAGGAGATACTATGAAAGGTTTCATAGTGAAGCCCGCCCACTCACCTTGGCAGTGTTTATGGGAGTAATTAACCTGGGCATTCGGGGCATCACGACTCACGGGTAAAGCTGCACAACCTCTGCAGAGTGTTAAAAAACTAATATATCAGCCGTGCTCATGGATATGAGCGGCCCATAAAATTGACGGTTTAATTATAATTAACTTGATCAATCTTTATGTTCCTATTGCCACTATAATGATGTTTATGTTCTTATTAATTTTGGCAATGATGTAAGTGGGACCATTTAGGGCTTAAGCATAACTTGATGTTACTTAATAATAAAACTTTGACAAACTAAAAATGCCAAATGCAGTAAGCCAGTGTCAATCTTTTTGAGCTTCATAACCCCATGTTAGCTTGCTGAGTACGAAGAGTACTTACACTTGTTTTACTTTTCAATCAATTGGATAAAAATCCCGGATGGGTAAGAGAAGCAGGAGGCTTTGAGGACTATCCTGAAGATTTCTAGGCTTGGTCAACCAGTTGACCTTCCCTGTGAGTTGGAGTTCCATGAGAGCTAGATGTATCTTCCGTTGTTTTATTTATTTATGTAATAGATCTATGTACGCTATCTATTAAACTCTGTGATGGTACTATGTAATTTGTGGACTTATGTGTGGATTGCTTCCTGGGCACACATAATGTTATGCATCCTATTTCGTCCTTAAAATTTTGGTGTGACAAATTGGTATCAAAGCTTGAGTTGACTGTAGGACGCAAGCCTTGGTAGAAATGGTCGTTTTAGGTTCCTTTGCTTCTCATTTATTGCTTACTATCTTGCTCTTGTTATTTATAAAATTATTTATGCTTCTATGTCTTTATTCCATTACTTAAAATGTTGTTCTAATTAAGTTTAAACAAAATTCAGTAGATGTCGCCTGTCACGAGATCTCGCTGCTTGAGTACCAGGAGCTACATGTCCCAGTTCACGCCTCAGACGTCCCAGCCAGTGGTGGACATCTCAGATGATGAGATGGTGTCTGAGTCTGAGGAGGACCCTGAGGAGGAGCACGTGTTGATGGAGGATGTCACCACAGAAGATGAACAGAAGTGGATGGATGTGAACCATGCACCACCAGTTCCTGCACCAGCTCCTACACCAGTTGCTTCCCCAGTACCTGCACCAGCTCCTGCACCGACCCCTCTGCCATCACCGACCCCTACACCAGTTCCCTCACCAGCACCTGCTTCAGCCACGCCACCAGCTCCCACTCCCTCCTTGGGTGGACCAGAGGAGGAACAGCCTGGGTGGACAGAGGAGCAATTCTACAAGTACCCTCCTCCTACGACATACTATCACAACCTGTTGCTAAAGGTGTTGGAGGACTACTATCCGGATATGGACACTACGGTGAGGTACTTGGTTTCTAAGTTTTCTCACCCTCATGAAGCCAGCTATTGGAAGGCACAGGTGGTTGTCTCAGTGTAGAATGCAGCCCATGACAGTCAGAAGGTGGAAACCGTCCATAACCACATAGCCAAGAGGGCTTATGACAGGGACAACATGGAGGATGCAGCTCAGCAGGCCTACATCTACTACCATGGTCGTCGCTATGAAGCCATGTGGGGCGATGCCTACAGTTTTCTGCCACGCTATGACACTAGGTATGACACATGGTCTGTCCAGAACCCACATGATCCTGGCTCTACCCTGGACATCACTGTTAAGCATGTCAATGCCCTCCAAGGGCGAATGAGACTTTGCAGGAGCTGCGTGATGAGCAGGAGTCTGTAGCTCGTTTCCAGAAGATGGTGGATGAGTTGAGGCTCAGCTGAACATGGCCCCTATGCTTGGGAAGAAGCCACCTATCCACATCATGACCGATGAAGCTCCTTAGAAGATGAAGTCTTTCCCTCTTAATAAAAAATGTAGTAGTGCGAGTCTGTCTTAGTCTTTGGTGATTGATGAACTTGATGTCTTAATGTTTATGATTATGAACTTGGTTGATTTGGATCCTTGCTTGTTTGTTAGTGTGAGAAATTGTGGGCCTGTCCACAAGTCTCACAAGTCAGATCTTTAAATTTAATGCTTGGTAATATCAGTTGGGTTGATCTTGTCATATATCTGTTGTGCTGTTTTTCTGGAGCAGTACCTGTTCTTTGTTGTATATCTCCAGATCCGTAAATTCAATATTGATGAAACTTTTACAACAGAAACTAGACATCTGTACCTCTCCAGTGACGCATGGACCGACCCCGTATCTGTTCTGAGCTAAGAGTTATTGCTGTTGCAAGTTGGTCTTACTGCGCAGTCTGTGAACCTGAACAGATCTGTTTGTTTCGAGTTTTTGACTAATTTAGCTTTAGAATCTGAAAATCAAATGAACACGAAAGTTGTAGAGGACTTTCTTATATTTCCAGCAATATAAGCACAATTTTTGTTTGAGTTCTGTAACTTGCGATATAAGCTTTTTACTGCAATGCTATTGTAGCATCATGTCTAGAAAAGTTCAGTTTTGTTCTATATATGACACCAACATGTTATAAGTAATACAATCTTTCCTAAACCTTTCATCTTTGCTGAATAACAAATGGACGACAGAGGTGCTAGAGCTCATGGACGTGGTCGTGGACGTGGAGCTCCTGTCAACCCGCCACCGCCTGCCGTGTCAGTGGAACAGCTAATGGGCATACAAGCACAACTGATGCAGGCCATGATGCAGCGCTTGGACAACGAGCCTGTAGGAGTACTACCTCCAGTCCAAGTTAGGGACAAAAGAGGAGAGTTCATGAAGGGACGACCTCCCGTCTTCACCCATGCATCCGACCCATTGGATGCAGATGATTAGCTACGTGCAGTAGAGAAGCAGCTGAACATAGCACAATGCAATGACGTGGAAAAAGTGTTGTACGCTTTAGGGCAGCTGCAAGGAGCAGCCCAAGATTGGTGGGAGTCTTTCTAGTATGGAAGTCCTCATGATGCTCCTGATGTCAGTTGGTAGGAGTTTAGGGAGAACTTTAGATCATACCACATCCCTGAAGGTATGATAGAATTGAAGCAAAAAGAGTTCAGATCCCTCAAGCAAGGATCGATGACAGTGGCTGAGTACCGTGACAAGTTTGCTCAATTGTCACGCTATGCTCCCCATGAAGTGGCTATGGATAGTGAGAAGCAGCTCAGGTTCCTTAAAGGGGCTCTATGATGGTCTTCAGCTCCAGCTCATGTCAAATGAGTACCCCAACTATCAGGCACTTGTGAATCGCGCTATTGTGATTGACAACAAGCGTCGTGAGATGGAAGCTAAGAAGAGGAAGCTACAGGGTCAGACTTCGGGCAGCAACACTCGCCCTCAGCCCTACCCACAGCAGAGTTTCTAGCAGAGGAGCCAAGGACAGCCTAACCAGTGGAACAGAGGTCAGTTCCCTCAGCGCAACCAGTTCCAACAGCGCCCTCAATGTCAGTAGCAGTATGGAGGCCAGCGCCCACCTCAGCAGGCCTCTAACCAAGCTCAGCACCAAGTGAACCCAAATGCTACTGCAGCGAGGAACAACAACCCCAACAACAGCAACAACAACAAGTGTTTCTGTTGTGGGAAAGAAGGGCATTTGTCTTAGAATTTCCCTGAGAAGCAGAACCAGTAGGCACCTCAGAATCAGAACAACCAGCAGAAAGGAAGGTACCAGCCACCCCCAAACACTGGAAGAGTGAACCATGTGTCCGCTGAAACCTCTCAGGAGGAATCTGAGGTTATGATGGGTACGTTTAATGTCAACTCATTCCCCGCTACCGTACTCTTTGATTCTGGTGCTTCGCACTCTTTCATATCTGAAGCTTTTGGTAGAATGCATAGTATATCTTTACATGCCATGAAAAACGGTATGCAAGTAAATTCACCGGGGGTAGCATACCAGCTTCTGTTTGGAGTCCTTCCACTAGACTTACCCTAAGGGGGTAGACTTTGAAGTGAGTCTAGTTGTGATACCGATAGCTGGAATAGATCTTATTGTGGGAATGGATTGGATGAAACAACACCGAGCAGTGATTCAGTGTCAAGAGAGATCTATTATTGTAACACCACCTAATGGGGATAGGATGTGTGTTGAGGTAGAAATGCAAGCACCACCAAAAGCCACTCTGAACCAGTTATCTGAAGATGCCTTTGATGAGGAACAAGTGGTAGAAGAATTTCCGGATGTGTTCCCCGATGAGTTGCCAGGTATGCCACCTGATCGTGATGTTGAGTTTCTTATTGAACTTCTACCTGGTACTGCACCCATAGCTAAAAGACCTTATAGAATGGGAGTAAAAGAATTAGAAGAACTTAAGAAACAAATTAGTGAATTACAAGAAAAGGGTTTAATCCGCCCTAGTTCTTCACCTTGGGGAGCACCATTTATATTTGTGGATAAGAAAGATGGTACTAGGAGAATGTGTGTGGATTATCGGTCTCTTAATGAAGTTACCATCAAGAATAAGTTACCATTAAAGAATCGTGACCCTATTGGTTTCGGTGATTAATGGCAATTAGCGATTATTATGGCTAACGTGTGTTTTGCAGAGGCTATGCGTAGCGTAGCCATAGTGACCAACATAAATGATCATCACTTAGCCCTCAAGATGGATATCGTTTCAGATTTCAAAAAGACATGATGAGGACCCTAGAATGATAGGCTAAGTGTCATAAGGTGATGAAGGGCACATAGAAATAGATAGGGCTTCTATTTGATCTTTGACCGTAATATCAAGAGGGGTTCAGACTAGTAGCTTGACTTAGGAGAGCTTCATGACTTAGGTGTCCTGCACACTTGACTTCCTTAGCCCTAAGCAAGCCTATGGTGACCGTAAGATAACCAAGAACTTCTTTCGAATTCATCGCGACGAAAACCGGAGTTGAAAAAGAAGTTTACTGGCCGTCGGACGCTGAGTCTGAAGGCGTCGGACGCTGTCCGTCGCGTCGGACGATGGCATCGGACGCTGATGTCAGGATGACGTAGCGTCCGTCGGCTGGCCAGTGCGGTCCCCCGAGTTTAAGAGGGCGTCGGACGCTGTTCGTCGCCAAGGCGTTGGACGCTGTGACAGCGTCCGTTGGGTGGGGATGTTTTCAGTGGAACTCGGCAAGGGGCGTCGGACGCTGGTGTCTCAGCGTCCGTTGGTATGCGCAGGAGCGTCCGTCGCCTAAACCGAGGTTCAGAACTAGCCGTTGGGCAGGGCGATGGAGTGTCCATCGCCTAGGCGTCGGAGCGTCCATCGCCAACTTGAATTGCCAGCCCGAGGCAGTTTTCTGGGGGGGCTATTTATAGCTCCTCACCCTTCTCTCCCACCTTGCCTTTGCTCATTTCAGTTGCTGAAGTTCTTGAGAAGGTTGGGAAGAGAGCAAGAGCCCTAGAGAGAGAGAGAGAGTGATTTGTGAATCCATCCATCCTCTCCTCTAGTTCATCCAAGAGTTCAAGTGTGCATCCTCTAGTTGTGAAGCTTGAGTGAGTCAAGCGAAGATCGAGGCTTGTTACTCTTGGTGATCGACATCACTTAGACGGTCCGGTGCTGCTTGGAGGAAGGTGATCACCGGAAGATTGTCGGCGGCCCTTCTCCATCGACTTGTGATCGGTTGTGGGCGATTCACCGAGCTGGAGTGGCGAAGAATCAGCCCGTAGAGAGCATTCATCCCTTGCGCGGGATTGAGGGGGAGCTATACCTTGCGAGGTGCTCCAACGAGGACTAGGGGGGAGTGTCGACTCCTCGATACCTTGGCAAAACATCGTCGTGTCAAGCATCTCTTTCCCTAGCTCTTTCATACCGCATTACTTTCCGCTCTTGTCTTTCTATTCATATTAGAATTGTATAGGAAGTTTTCGCTTTCATTTGGCTTGCTACCGCTTTCTAGCTAGGACACACAAACGGTAGGCACTAGGGGTTAATTGGCTCTTGATAGGTTTAGTTCTTGTCTAGAAATTAAAAAGAGCCCAATTCACCCCCCCCCCCTCTTGGGCATCTTGATCCTTTTAATTGGTATCAGAGAAAGGTTTGCTCTAAATTAGGCTTCTCCGCCTAGGGCAAGATATCCCATGGGTATGGACCACCTCCCATGTTCGATGGAGACGACTTTCCATATTGGAAAGTTCGTATGGAGGCCTATCTAGAGGCCGTGGACGCTGGCGTGCTCAAGGCCGCCACAAAGGGGGGTTCCTACTTTGCGGAGGACCCTTACTTTGAGAAGCACAATGCCAAGGCGAAGAACATTCTTTTTCATGGCATTTGCAAGGATGTCTTCAACCGAGTGCGTAACGCCAAAGACGCATTTGAGTTGTGGACCACTATTTGTGCTCTCCACGAAGGCACAAAGAGTGAGTGTGAGGAACGCTATCACTTGGTGATGGCTAAGCTCAATTCTTTTTCTATGCATGGAAATGAAAATGCTAATGAGATGTACTCACATCTTAACATTCTTGTAGAAGAATTGAATGGGCTCGGTCTCAACCAAATGGCACCGGCCGATGTGGTGCGCAAGATTCTTTGTGTCTTGCCCATTGAGAAGTATGGCCACATCGTCATGGTTCTTCACCAAGGGGACCTCTCCGCCGCTACACCAACACAAGTCTTCGGCAAGATCAATGCCCATGAAATGTCCATGAAGATTGGTGATGGTGGCTCTTCTTCCTCCTCTAAGAAGAAAGAAAAAGAGAAGGAGGAGAAGAAGGACTTGGCTCTCAAGGCTTTGTCTTCGGAGAAGTGCAAGATGCAATATGAGTATGAGAGTGTAAGTGATGAAGAGGATGATGACAACCTTGCTCTCTTGGTGAAGAAGACAACAAAGATGTTGAAGAGGCTAAACAAGAATGGAGTCAAGTTTGACTCAAAGAAGAAGAAATTCTTTACAAGCTCTTCAAGGAAGCCTCTCTCCAAGATGGATTGATACAATTGTGGCAAACTTGGACAATTGGCTCATGCTTGCCCCGAAGAAAAGAAAGACAGGTACAAGAACAAGAAATTCAACAACAAGTTCAAGTACAACAAGGGCAACAAAGATGAGTCAAGTGATGAGAAGAAGAAAGATGATAGTTCATTCAATAAGAAGAAGAACTTCAACTTCCACAAGAAGAAGAAGGAGGCAAAGCCTACATTGTTGGTGATTGGCTCACCGACATTGAAAACACAAGTGACTCATCCGGAGATGAGAGTGAAGATGAGAAGGTGGCCGCCTTGGTGATTGGGTCATCTACTCCACCGCCCCCTCCTCCATCATCTCTGGGCTCATCCTCTACACACCTATGCCTCATGGCTAAAGATGACAAGAAGGTACAAAAAGAGGATAATGATGATGAGGCTAAGTCTAGTGATGAGTTTGAGGCACCTTCCTATGATGACCTAATTGTGATTTGCAACAAATACACTAAGGTCATTAGGAAGTACAAAACTAAAAGTGAAACACTAGAGAAAGCAAATGATAACTTGCATGCAAAACTTGATGACTTGTCTAGTTCTAATGATGATTTGAAGCTTGAGAACAAATCCCTCTCATCTAGCACTAGGGAGCTCAAAGCCTCACTCAAGCAAGCTAGTGAGAAACATGCTAAGCTTGAGAGGTCAACACAAGAGCTCCATACAAGATACAACTTGCTAAAAGATGACTACAACCAAGTTAGAAATGAACATGGCACACTTGTTGTATCTAATGAATTGCTTACAAATGATCTTGCTACACATGTTGCTATTAACCCGGTTGTTAAGTGTCATATAGCTACTTCTTGTGAGGACTTGCTTGATGAAGTTGCTAGTGAGCAAAATGCTAAGTGCAAGGGCAAGACGATAGTTGAGGCCGAGAAATATGATGATTATGTGAAGATGAAGCAAGAGAACTCAAAGCTCAAGGAAGAGCTAATAAATCTCAAGGCCAACAATCCATTCACCATCAAGTCGGCCAAGCAAGATGACAAAGATGCTATCACCTTGATCAACTCTCTTAAAGAAGAAAATGCAAAGCTCAAGGTTGAGAAGATCAAGCTAGCAAGTGGAATGGAGAAGTTCACCAAGGGCCACAACCTTCAAAGTGAGCTCATGATGAACACTATCGTGAAGATTGACAAGATCGGGATTGGGTTCAAGGAGAACCAACTCATGAAGGCCAAAGTCAAGATAGAAGCAACGAACTACTACAAGAACAAGGCCATGAGCAACAACTATGACTTGCCAAAGCCCAAGCCCAAGAAGTTCTTTGGATGTGGACAAGTGGGTCACTTTGAGTTTCAATGAAAGACTCCACCTCCCAATACCTTGCCCAAGCACACAAGGCCTTTTGCTCATGATGCACACTTCATCATCAACAAGGACTCTAAGGGTAGACCCCTAGTTGTGTTTCTCGGTCCTAAGATGAAGAACAAGCCCAAAGTGCTATGGGTTGCTAAGGAGTTGGTTGACAAGGCTATGGGACCTCGCCAAGTGTGGGTTCCCAAACAACAAGCTTAACTTCAAGTTGCTTGTGTGTAGGTGAACTACAAGACTAGTGGAAGTCATTGGGTGATTGATAGTGGTTGCACTCAACATATGACTGGTGACTCCCGGATGTTCACTACACTTGAGGAAGATTGTGAAGGGCAAGACAAGATTACATTTGGGGACAATTCAAAGGGAAAAGTGCAAGGCCTAGGCAAAGTGGCAATCTCAAATGATCAATCAATATCCAATGTCTTGTTAGTCCAATCTCTAAGCTTCAACTTGCTATCGGTTGGTCAACTATGTGATCTTGGTTTCCAATGTCTATTCACTCCAAATGAGGTAGTTGTGACCAATTTTGAAGATTCATCATTGATATTCAAAGGGTTTAGGCACAACAATCTCTATCTAGTGGACTTCACTTCAAATGAAGCTAGTTTGCAAACATGTCTATTCTCCAAGAGCTCTTTGGGTTGGCTATGGCATAGAAGATTATCTCATGTGGGAATGTCAACCTTGAAGAAACTTGTCAAGAAGGATGTGGTTAGAGGTGTGAAGGATATGGTGTTTGAGAAGGACAAGTTGTGTAGTGCATGTTAAGCCGGCAAGCAAGTGGCCAACACCCATACCACCAAAGCTTTCATGTCAACCTCAAGAGTCCTAGAGCTACTTCACATGGATTTATTTGGACCTACCACCTATGCTAGCCTTGGAGGCAATCTCTTTTGCTTGGTGGTAGTTGATGACTACTCTAGATACACTTGGGTGTTCTTTCTTCAAGACAAGGGAGAGACTCAATCAATATTCAAGAAGTTTGCAACTAGAGCCCAAAATGAGTTTGATGTGAAGATCAAGAAGATAAGAAGTGACAATGGGACCGAGTTTGTGAACCCCAAGATTGAAGATTATTGTGATGAAGTTGGGATCAAGCATGAAGTGTCCGCCACCTATGCCCCACAACAAAATGGTGTGGAAGAACCGGACACTAATCACTCTTGCAAGATCAATGCTTGATGAGTACAACACCCCCGAGAAGTTTTGGGCCGAAGCAATCAACACCGCATGCTATGCGGCCAACCGGCTCTTTGTCCAAAGGCTTCTCAAGAAGACCCCCTATGAGCTTGTGAATGGGAAGAAACTGGATATATCTTTCTTCCGAGTGTTTGGATGCAAAGTGTACATCTACAAGAAGCGTCAACACTTGGGCAAGTTCCAAAGGCGATGTGACATTGGTTTCTTACTTGGCTATTCACTTAAATCCAAGGCATATCGAGTATTTAACAAAGCCTCCGGCCTAGTTGAAGAAACATATGACTTGGAGTTTGATGAAACTAATGGCTCTCAAGAAGAGCATGAGAATCTTGATGATGTAGGTGATGAACCCTTGAGGGAGGCTATGAAGAATATGCCCGTTGGTGCCATCAACCCATTAGAGGTGGAAGAAGTAGAAGATGATGCAAATCAAGTATCTTCTCCACCACACATGCCTCAAGTTGATGAAGAACATGTGAGGTAAGCACAAGAAGATACCTTCATCCCTCAAGATCAAGCCGAGGCACAAGCTAGTGATGTTGATGCACCACAACCTCCTCCCCAAGTGATTGATAGAAGATCTATGTTGGTATTTCTTATGACTATTGGATAAATCCACAAGTGCACAAATTATACCGATGTAGCACTTCACTGGGAGTATTCCAGGTATCGTATTTTTCTTAGGGAACGATAGTGATCTAACTAGGATTAAAGATATGTCCTATGATGGATCAAGGGAGATTATGATAACTAGGTTGAGAGGTTCGATATAGCAAAGATATCTAACAAGGTATAGCTGGTTATACTGGCCTTATCAGCCCTTCTCTTGCAGGAGGCGATGGGATAGATCAGAAAGAGGGCAAAACTCTAACCGGACTGCGCCAACATATTGTATTGAGGCCCTACCTTTTAAGAACTTATCTTACACACATGGTGGAATACAAAGACTAGATAGAGTTGTCACCTTCTACTAGCATCCACAAACAATTTGTGCGATAAGCGGTTTACAAAGGTAAGATCTAGCCTAGACACCACGTCTACACTATTCTTACTACTTTAACCCTTGCATAAGATTAAAGCACTCTACTTAAAGTAAAGCGATGAACAAGTGCAAAAAGATGTATAATAGCTAAACCAGATTTAGAGTGCTGAATACTATAAAGAACTCAGAAGAAGTCACTTATAAGTGCTAAACTTACAAGAGACTCGCATCCGCTGAGGAAGAACTCCGGAGAAGAATCCCGACAGACCCGGGCTTTCTCCAGAAGGATCTCCTCACTCTCCTCCAACTAGCATAACACTACTGAAGAGCTCCGCTAAGAGACTAGAGAGTAGTTTCTCCAATGAGGCATGAGTGAGAGTGAGGGCCTAGGGGGTATTTATAGCTAGAGGTGGAGTAGGGGCTACTCCGGTGCCACGTCAGCGATCCGCGCCACCTCCATCAGCCACCGTAGGATGAAACCGTCATTGTAACCGTCTTAAATCAATGGAGGAGATCAAGTGGATGCATGGCGGCATCCAGGGAGTCAGTTGGGAGGTCAGTGCACCCTTTGGTCACCAGGCCTGGTTTGGCTGAACCCCCCATGACATGTGGGCCCTGCCCATTTCTTCTAGAAGCTGACCCCACTGGTCAGGGGCCCTGTGGGTGGTCTCTGGCCCCACCTAGGCGTTCGGCCGAACGTGAGTTGGGGCCTTTGGCCTCCATCTTTCGTGTGGAGCATGGCCCACATGTAAACGACACCTTGGCAATAGTTTTGTATTTTTCCGAGATAGTTTATGGGCCCATGTATCCTCGCGCTTGGATCTAGAGCCGTTGAGAAGAAGCACAGAGGAGATCCAAGGGTGAATCTTCACTCTAGGAGGTTTCTTATGGATTATGGACACATGGGAGGCCTTGGTGGTCCCTTAGTGGGGTTGGCCGACCCCCTAAGTGGGCCCATAGGCTTCCAAGTGTCCCTATTTGCTGTTATCTGCATAGAACATACTCAAGGTACATGTGGAACCAATTATTGATAAAATTCTCTAGCTATGTTATTATACTCTTGAATCCAAGGTTGTTGATGGTATTTTGAGGGTGTAAAAACATGGTGTAATTACCGTCAACAATCTACACCCATGCTTCAAGCTCATCCGCAAGACCTCATTATAGGGAGTCCATCAAGGGGTAACAACTCGATCTAAACTTGCTTCTTATGTTGAGCATCACTCTTTTGTCTCCTTTGTTGAGCCTTCTAGTGTGGAGGATGCACTTGCGGATCCAGATTGGGTGAATGTCATGCATGAAGAGTTGAACAACTTCACCCGGAACGAAGTGTGGACACTAGTAGAAAAGCCCAAAGGAGCAAGAATCATTGGCACCAAGTGGGTGTTTAGGAACAAGCAAGATGATCAAGGTGTGCTTGTGAGGAACAAAGCAAGATTTGTGGCAAAAGGGTTCTCCCAAGTTGAAGGCTTGGATTTTGGGGAGACCTTTGCACCGGTTGCAAGGCTAGAAGCCATTCGTATCCTTTTGGCATATGCTTCACATCACAAAATGAAACTATTTCAAATGGATATGAAGAGTTCCTTTCTAAATGGTTTCATTAATGAACTTGTCTTTGTCTCACAACCTCCCGGGTTTGAAGACCCAAATTGTCCTAATTATGTGTATAGGTTGTCCAAGGCACTCTATGGATTGAAGCAAGCTCCAAGAGCTTGGTATGAGAGGCTAAGGGACTTCCTACTCAAGAAGGGCTTCAAGATCGGAAAAGTGGATACCACACTATTCACCAAGGTGCTAGATGGAGAGATCTTTGTTTGCCAAGTATATGTCGATGACATTATATTTGGGTCAACAAACCAAGATCATAGCAAGGAATTTGGTGCATTGATGTCCAAGGAGTTCGAGATGTCGATGATTGGCGAGCTAACCTTCTTCCTTGGCTTCCAAGTGAAGCAATTGAGGGAGGGCACCTTCATATCTCAAGAGAAGTACACAAATGATGTGCTCAAGAAATTCAAGATGGAGGATTGCAAGCTAATCAAGACCCCAATGCCTACTAATGGGCATCTCGACCTTGATGAGGGAGGTAACCCGATCGACCAAACTCTTTATCGCTCGATGATCGGTAGTTTGCTTTACCTCACCGCTTCTAGGCCGGATATCATGTTTAGTTTGTGTATGTGTGCTAGGTTTCAAGCAAACCCTAAGGAGTCGCATTTAAGTGCGGTTAAAAGAATCCTTAGGTACATAAGGCACACCCCTAGCATTGGCCTTTGGTATCCAAAGGAGCTCCCTTCTTACTTTGTGGCTATTCCGATTCGGATTATGCCGGGTGTAAGGTTGATAGGAAGAGTACCTCTGGCGGTTACCACTTGCTAGGAAGATCACTTGTTTCTTGGTCCTCTAAGAATCAAAATAGTGTGGCTTTGTCTACCGCCGAGGCGGAATACATAGCCATGGGAGCTAGTTGTGCACAAATCTTATACATGTCCCAAACACTACTTGATTACGGCGTGGTTTTAAAAGATGTTCCACTCTTGTGTGATAATGAAAGTGTCGTAAAACTTGCAAACAACCCGGTTCAACACTCTCGCACCAAGCATATTGATATCCGTCATCACTTTCTTAGAGATCATGTGGCTAGGAAAGACATATCACTAGTGGGAGTTTCTAGCGAAAATCAATTGGTGGATATCTTCACTAAACCACTCGATGCAGCAACCTTTTGTAGGTTGAGAAGCGAGTTGAATTTTCTTGATCACTCTAACTTCACTAAAAGATGATCTTGTGTGAACCAACCTAGCATCATGTGTAATATAATCATGTTAAATTAGTAATGCACATAGGCTTGGCTAACATGGTTGGAATAACCGTTCTTGAACATGTGAATAAGTCCAATCATGGTTTAAACTTGAAAGCAACCTAGATTCAAAATTCTTGTAATGCATTGCATGTGCATGTGTTGTTTGTCGTTCCTTTTCGGTTAAGTTTGAGCATCCTCTGTGTTCGTTCACTTAGGGGGAGCATTCCAAGCTCAAGTCATTACTTTACCCCTCTTGTGGCCATATGATGTCTCCTTGAAGTTTCCATTCGAATATTTTGAACTAAAAACTACTTAAGCCTAAGGCAAACTATTTGCAAATGAGTGGTTGAGAGATGGTTCTCATATCAAGTCCAATCAGGCTTTATTTGGATCTTTTTGGATTGAGACTTGGTTGGGAGAGAAGAAATAGAAACAAAATTTTAAAATTTGGCGACGGACGATCCTGACGAACGCTACGTCATGCTTACCTCAGCGTCCATCGCAACCGTCCGAACAGAAAATGCCACCCGTTTGAGGGGCGACAGACGATCTCCAGCGTCTGTCGCAGAGCGTCCGACGCAATCAATGTCGGTCGTCTCAAAAATCCCTTCTGGAAGACCGACGGACGATCCCGTCGGACGCTATCCAGCGTCCGTCGCAGTCCAACAGAACGTCCGTCGCTCCGCGTTGGAGCGTCTGTCGCGAACTTAAGGCGCAATTTTTTTAAAAAAAAATCCTCCGTCTTTCTTTCTCTCTCTCGGTCGGTTCTTTCCTATCCGTACCCATCGCCGCCCGCCGTTTCCTAACCCTAACCGCTGCTCCCTCGCCGCCGCAGCGTTTGTTCCCACATAGCTCCGCCACCAGCTGGAGCTCTCTCGCCGCCTGAGAGCCCTGCCCTCTCCGCCGCCCTCTGTTCCTTCCTCTCCACTGCGCATTTTTGGCCGAACAGTGAGGTGACAGTCCCTCCAGTGGACACATTTTTCATCCTTCAATCTTCCAAGGTGATTTGAAGCACCCTTTCTTTTGCTAGTCCTTTTCTCCCTGGTGCTGGTTCTAGTGCCAAACCTTTGTTCACCTAGCTTAATTCCTCACTCCTTGTTAGGTTGTGGATTTTGTGATGCATTGACCGAGATCTCCCCCCTTCTCCTTCTCTTAGTCAGACTTGGGCAGAGGTATGTATGTGGCAGCTACGAGTCTTATCTTACCCAAATTTCATGCTTCTACATAGACTTGATCATCTCTAGCTATTGCTTAAAATGTATATATATCTCTTTTCTATCTATTCGAGCAGGGTCAGTTGGGCAGTTGGTCAGTGACAGTGAACTCAGGGCAAAGCCCGCGAGTAAGGAACGAGGCAAAGCCTCGAGAGTGACAGTTCAGGGCTTTCAGAGCCACTCTTACTTGTGTGTGGGATTGTCAGAGAGTTGATTGTAGTGTATGTCCATGGCAAGGACAAAGAACGTCGGCCCCGTTCTCGGTAGTGGTGGTGACCCTCCACCTCCACCGCGTCCCCCCACTGATCGGGGAAGGGGTAAGAAGAAGGTTGTTTCTAAGAAGCACAAGAGGCCACTTATGGATCCAGACTCCGTAGCGGCAGTTACAGTGGCGGAGGTAGCAGAGATCACGGAACGAGGTGGACGTCGCGCCGGTTTGAGGCTCTCGCCTCACCGTGGAGCGCGTCGTGAGTCCCCTTCGTTCCTAGAGATAGAGCCCACAGAGGCTACTGAGACAGAGGAGACAGAGCAGGCTCCACAGACTGAGCAACCAGAGGCCGCGGGCCACTCTTCGATTGGTGAGCTGATGGCCAGACGTGTCACTCGCTCACGTGGGTCTGGAGCACCACCCAGTCCACTAGGACCTCAGCTACCAGACCCAGTGAGGCATCAAGTCAGGGTTCTCACAGCCAAGCAAGTCCAGCTCCTTCGCTTTGTAGACTTTCTATGACACCCTCTCTCAAGCTTTGCATTAGGATCATCATTAGCTTAAGCATAAGCATTGCATTGCATTCATGTTTGCTTATGCCATCATTCCATGTGTGTCTATTTATATACTTCACCCTAGATTTGAATAAGTGTTTTGTGCTCTCCTCTTGTTAACATGATTAGCTAAGTTTCTATGCTTATAAGTAAGAGAAGTTTGTTTTAACTAATCACCCTGATTAAGTAAGCTTAGCCTAACTTTTAAGAATAAAAGTTTTTCTTTTCTAAAAAGGTTTGTTTAATCAGTTTTTAATCGAGAACCTGATGAAAAAGTGGTTTTCAGAAAATTTGACCTACATGAAAAATGTGGGGAATATTATTCTGAACAACTTTCGTTTAAGTTTCAAATCTTAGTTTTGAGTTTTTGAAACTGTTTTGAATAAATTTCAGTTTCAAACAAATGAAAGAAAAATGGGAAAAGAAAAACAAACCTGGAATGGGCTGAGTCCACCCATTCGGCCCGCTCGGCCTTGCGCAAGCCCGCGCACGCGCATGCGCTGCTCAAGTGCCGCGCACGTGCCCGCACCTGCGCCCGACCGCTGGGCGCGCTGTAAGTCGGCGTTGCCACCACGTGGCCGACGATGCCCAAGCACCGAAGCCGACAGTCGTGCTACGCCACTCTCCTCGCGCCGCACCCTGCCGCACTGCGCCGACCTCGCACTCACCCACTCCTTGCCTCTGCGTCGCGCAAAGCGCCGCGCTACACCGCTGTCGCGCTGCTCGCCGTCGCGTTGCAATAACGCCGCCGCAGTGCCGCGTTTCGGTCAACCGCTCGCCCCGTCTCGCTCGCGATCAAGTGCCGAATCCACCCTAACGGCGCTAGGACCAAGAGCGTGCTCTGCCCCGCGTGCTGCCGCTCTGCCCCGCGCGCCACGGACACGCAACGCCTCTGCCGACCGCCGCGTCGCCGCATCACGGCCCCCACCGGTCACTCCGGTCGGCCATGACCACGTTAGCAGCCGCGCCTACAGCCCCGCTCCCCCTCGCAACCGCAAGCACACCCGCTCACTCGCCCCCTCGCTCACTCTGCCTCTGCTCTCGCCGCGCCGCACACCAAGAGCACCGCAGCGCCCCCTTCGCCCGTTCGCCGCCATCCGAGCGCCTCTGCTCGATCTCTCTCGCACACCCACTCGCCTTCGCCTCGCACACGCACTGCTCGCCTCGCCTTCGCTAGCCGAGCCTCGCTCACGCCGGAACGTTGTCGCCGTTCCTCGGCGCAGTCGCCACAACAATGACCAAACGACGTTCACCTCCCTCTCGGCCACCTCCGCTTCTTCCATCTTCGTGGAAGCTTCGCCGAGGGTACAAGAGGTTAGAACACCCTAGCGCTAGCCCTAGCTCACCCTAAAATGGCACAGCGCTGTTGGTCGTGCGCCATTGCCGCCGCCGCGGAGCTCGCACGTGGCCAGACCTCCTCGGAGCTCTTCCGGCTCAACCAACACACGCGCTACACTCACCGCAACACTGTGGTGCTCACGCACCCGCTCGCCGGACAACATAGCGTCGGCGAGAGCCTCGTCGCTTCGCACCGCCGCATTGCGCCGCCACCGCACGCCACCGGCTCGCTACAGGGTCGCGCTGGCTCAACCAACCCCACCAGTCGATGCGCGTCATCACCCCGAGCCTAGCGCACCCACCCTCGCCGCCGACGAGCTCACCGCCGGCGAGAACGCGCCGGTCAGCGCCGTGCTCTGCTTCGCACTCACTGACATGTGGACCCGAGTTGACCACGGGGTCCCACCTGTCAGCTCGGCCTTTCACACGCACTGGGCGGAGCCCATGCACTGTTCACCATGGGCTGAATACAGTGATGTTTTTCTTTTTCCTATTTTCAGTAAATGTTATAATGCTTGTTTATTTCATATCTAGAGTTTGGTGAATCCTAAAATGGTGAAATAATTTGTGTTAGACTCTATAAATGTGATCTTTCTGTTAAAAATATAAAAATAATTTTTAGAGAATGTCTTCAGTACTAATGTTTAAATAGTTCTTTTCTGCATTTATCAAAATTAATTGTGTTCCTGCTTGAAATGGTCAAATAAAAATGTGAAATTTTATGCTAGCTTTGTTATCCTATGTAGAAGCTAGGAAAACTATAACATGCCATGTTTTTGTGTAAGTTTTAATTATTACCTATTAAAATGTGTTTCTGTTATTTTCTTAGATTAATTCCTATGGTAAATCTGTGCTTAGATAAATCATGAAACTTTTTGTGTAGTCTCTATATGCCTTGATCTGTCTAAGAAAAATATAATATGTGGTAGGTTCTATGTCAGAAAAGATACTTGTAGTTCAAGTGTCCTTTTCTAGGGTTTTCTTTGGAAATCTTTATAGAAATTAATCTGGTAGTGTTGATCATGGAACTTTCTTGATAAATATGTTTCTAAGTTTAGAACCTACTAAAAATAAGATATATCCTATTTCACCCTGTTAGCTAGTAGCTCTAGTTCTAAGTGTTTTTTCTGCATTTAATTTCATCTTTTTGTATCTGCTAGCTGGTAGCTTTACTTTAAGTAATGTTTTCTGCAGTAGCATCCAGTAGGCTTGTTCTGTCCTCTGTAAGTTTGGTAGATTTTTCTGAGTCGTTTATAATAAGGTTGATGTGTAAAGTGGATTTAGAGTGGATACTTAGAGTGATTCTAAAAGCAATCTTTGAGTGTTTAATCCATGTTCAAGCATCATCCCTGCACCATCAAGTTTACTTATATGCATTGCACACATCCAGGATCAGTAGAGGAACCCCAGGTGCCACTTCCAGAGGAAGAAGTCCAGGAGGTACAGGAGCTGAACGAGGAGTACCACGAGCTCGACACTAACCTCCCTGAGTGCCCTGACCACCAGCCCTCTAGCTTCACTCAAGTCAAGCCCCGGAGCATCCTTAAGCCTCCCAGTATTTACAATTAATCTACTTGAGTATTTTATACTGTGATGCATTAGGTGACAGGAGTTGATTGAATCCCAGTTGATGCATTACCTTCCTTGATATTGAATTTACCTACCTTGTTACCCTGTTAATAAAAGTAAAAGCAACCGCTTAGACTACTTAGAATAAATGGTTACATTTATATTTATAGTATTATCCCATGGGGGTAATACCAATCACGGTTGGCTATATTTTGCTATCGTGGAAAGAACCAATGGTAGTAATGAAAATGCGGTCAACTGGAAGGAAGAGGCACCAAGTGGTTTAGACTTAGGGGCAGTCCGTCCGTTGGGTCGTATAGGTTTGTATACGATGGTGGCCCTCTTACATATTCGAATGCGCCCTTTCACATAGGGGCCGTTGCGAGTATCGACCCCGAAGCCGAGTAAACACTGTCCGAGCCGGCGCTCAATCCGCTGTGAGCACCCTCTAGTTTGTAGATACGACCTGCCCCGTGGTGGGAAACTGATTTCTACAATTGGGTGGACCAATGCGAGCCCGCGGCGATACTACCTGGACAGTGTTGAGCGGTAACCCAATGCATGGACCCGACGGGGAAAGTGTGGGCGTGTGTTAAAGGTAATCTTGTTAGCTGGTTGTATGTCGATTCGAGTCGCCGCCTCCCACCGGATAGTGGGAGATTATGTTGAGCTTCACCACGATACAACTCCATGTGACATCGTAATGGTTCTACTAAAATGCTGATAAAGGAATTGGATATGGTTTATTATATTGATTGATTAGATCAAAATGTGTGCTCTAGTACAGGTGCAAAACCTAGAAATAATTAATAGGATTAAAATGGTTGTTCTCAAATATTTAAAGTTACTTCATCTCTCTAGCGTTTCCGCAAAAGCAAAGTTTATCCAGATCCAAATAAATAGCCATGCATATCCTTGGAGTCTTTATTTTCAGTTGGACGGGTATGTCTAGTTGAGTACATTCCCGTACTCAGGGTTTATCCCGTTTGTTGCAGATGACCAAGTATACTTCGGCTATTGTAAGAATTGTCTCTATCCTGTCGAAGGAGAAGAGGAGTAGGCTTTGGGAAAGGTCTTCTACGAGCTCATCTTTTGCTGTTGTTGGACGAGGTCTCGTGGGCACCCCTATCTAGTATGGTATTTGCATGGAGTAAGACTTTGGGTTGAGTTTCAAAACAATGTTTATTTGGCCACATGTGTTGTGGCAGGAATACTACTTAATTCGAGACAAAGTGTTGTAATAACTTTATTCCATACTTCAAGTATTTTCGTTTAATGGTTGGTTCGTTCGAATGTGCATACCTGAGTTTGCGCGATCTTGGTTGGAGATACGATTGTTAAAATCCTTCGAGGTTTCTGGACTACCAGGATTATATGGGCTCAAGTGTTTAAAGTGGTCGTTAAATCGGCTACTTTGGTACTTGATCTCTTATAATTTGGGCGGTTCTGCCATAGTTCATATCAGATCTGAGTTCAGGTATCCTCATTCGTTTGAGCAACTTTTAAACAAAACGGGTATTTCAAAACTATTTTTACAAACTAAGTTTAAAAACTTAGGGTGCCTGAGTCTAGTCCTTAGCCCTATACTAGGAAATCAGGTGGATTAATAATACTAACTTGGGTCAGGGTTTTGCTCATGCTGGATCTTTATAAATTGTCGGGGTATCATTCTTGGGAAGGATGATATTAGGTTCAAAAATTGCATTGAAAACTATTTGCGAGATGTGAGAGTAGACCTTCCAACCGTTGGTCAAGGGAAGCGATATAATATCACTGAAGGATATGCGAGCTTTTACGCAAACATATCTAAGAAGTATGAAATGCTGGGTGGGTTTTCCGAGCTTGGTGCATAAGGTTTTGGTAACTAACTGATGTGTGCTTCGTGCATATCAGGAGAAGTGCCCGGTGATTTTCTACATTGGGATTTGTCTTTTTGGGCTGAAATGAATCTTCTGCAGGTACACTAACTACGTATCCGTGTAGAACGAATAACTGTGTAATGAGAGATCGTCTTGCCACCGACTAGAACGTTAGGACTTGCGAGTCATTCTAGTTGAGTGAGAACGTAATTACGCTCATGCATCATGTTTATATTCTTGCACCATGTCATACCTCCCCTTAAATTGTAAATTGTTCATTTTCGATAAAATTTACCAACTTTATATCTGGCTCACTAGAGTTCGAAACCCCTTTGTTCTATAGATGCCTCGCACCCGTCTAACCGCCAGGAAGGCCACCGGAGGAGCAGGAGTTCCTTGCTACCCTTTAGCAAGGAAGATGACCCGGGGAAAGTTATTGACGTACTTTGGGCTGCCGACTATCCTTTGGCGGGTTTTGCACGCCATTGGGTATTCAGAGGGTAGTGAGCCCAAGTACTCTTGGCAGAAATAGCAGTATGGTCAGGACTCTTTGGTCCAGGTTGAGGTCAGAGTGAAAGCCTTGGAAGGAAGACCAGATTGGCCTGGCTAGACAATCACCACCAAGGGAGCTTGTGCTAAGGATGGTGCCAACAGGGCAGCATACTTGGTGCTAAAGGATATCATCACCCGCTTTCCAGCAGACCTTGCAGACGCTTGGCCGGGAGTGTTTCCCCGTGGACAGGCTTTTCCTGTAGACTGGACACAGTCTGAGGAGATAGCGCTGACAGGGGATGAGGAGGAGCTTTTCTTCTGCGAGACCCCAGCCATGGGTGCCACTGGAGCCTTGCTTGGCACTTGTGAGAGTTTGGAGCGCAGTCTTGCAGATGTGACGGATATCCATAATGCTACTCTTGATAGCAAGTGCCAATTGCAGCAGGAGTTTGAGACAGTCGTCGCCACCCTTCAGGTAGAGTTGGCTCAGATGACTCTGGAGCACGACCAGGCTCAGACCAGGGTGGGAGAGGAGATCGCTGCTCACGTGGTTGGTGAGCAGTTACTCCTCGATGCCACCAACTCCAGGAATGAAGCTTGGACCGAGTCAGAGGGCCTACAGGAGAGGGTCACAGAGTTAGAGGGTCACCTCAACGGGTAGCAGGAGTACATCAACAACCTACACGAGGCTTTTCTCGCTCTTCACCAGCAGCAGCAGGAAGCAGCTGCAGCACCTGCACCTGAGGAGCTCGAGCCATAGGACGGAGTGATCCTTGGTCCTGACCCACCGGAGGAGGACTTGGCTCCGAATGAGGCCTTCGCCGACGAGCCCTACCTCGACGACTCCAACGGAGAGTAGTACTTCTCCGACACAGACTGAGCGCTAGATTAGGAGTTTGACCTTTCGCGTTGGGGGCTTTTGTATCATGTTGTTTAAGACTGTTTAATTTGGATTCTCGCTATGTGTAAGCCGAATTTGGAATTAAGTCCAGACGTTGTTCTAGCAAAGAATGTGGAATGTTATTTGTATGCTTATGACGAGTAATTAATTCTGTGATGTTATGTAGAAAGATAAGTAACTATATCTGGTTGTGTGCTTAATATTACATTGTGTACAGCATGGTATTTATTCATGATTCAATATAACATCACCTAATTGTTGCTTGTTAATGGGATATACAGATGTCGGCTAACATTCGTCGCAATAACCGGGATGGAGAGCCCGCAAGAGAAGACCTACCACCACCACCTCCGATCACACTGGAGGCATTCTTTGGCCAGTTCCTGGGCAGCCAAAGAAGTGTGGAGGAGCTGCAGCGTCAGATGAATGAGACCTTGCGCAACATCACCGCCAACACGGCTCAGCAGCACAGGCAACACCAAGGGGCCGTGCCTAATCAGTATAGCTCCTACAAGGATGTCATGGACACGCGTCCTCTGTTCTTCAAGGAAGCTATTGAACCGCTGGAGGCTGATGAATGGCTGCACTCCATGACACAGAAGTTCTGACTTCTGCGCCTGACGGAGGAGCTAAAGGCGGAGTATGTCGCGCACAGGCTAGAAAGACCAGCGAGTATCTGGTGGTCCCAATACCGCGACAACTTGCCTGCTGGTATTGTGGTTACCTGGGAACTGTTCTCCACTGCTATGCGCCGTCACTACATCCCTGATGGAATGATGGAGATGAAGCTCACTGAGTTCATGAGGCTTGCTCAGGGTACCAGGTCAGTGACAGAGTACCTCGCCAGCTTCAATCGCCTGGCCTGCTATGCTCCTGACTTCGTCAACACCGACACCAATAAGATTGCCAGTTTCAAGAGGGGCATGAATGTCACTCTCCTTTCCAAGATGAGAAACATCTACCGCCTCACCTTCAGCGACTTCATTAGTGATTGCTTGAACCAGGAGGCCAATGACAACAGGTTGCTTGCAGAGACTCATCCTCGAGTCCCAGAGGGAGGATCCCATCAGAATAGGGGTCCAAATGCTTCAAGGCCAGCATTTCGTCCACCACAAGCTGGTGCGCGATTCAGTCCACCTCAAGGGAAGATGACCAATGCTCGCGCTCGTCCCGCTTACCAAAGGCCCTTCACTGCACCCATGCAGCAGAACAAGGACAAAGCTGTAGCACCTAGAACTGGAGGGCAGAAGACGTCCTATGTGATGGGGCCGTGCTATAACTGCGGTCAAACTAGTCACCTGTCGTGTTTCTGCACAAAGCCAAGAAAGCAGTTCAACCTTCCGCAGAAGCCTCGCACAGGGAACGTCCACCACACCACCTTGGAGGAAGTACCAGAAGGAGAGCCCGTCACAGCTGGTACGTTCCTTGTTAATCAATGTCCTGCAGTTATCTTGTTTGATTCTGGAGCATCGCATTCATTCATTAGTGGGAACTTTGTGCTGCGGAGTCAGCAAAAGGTGGTAGAGTTGGAAAATGAGTATCAGATTAGTGCAGCTGGAGCTGTCCTTTATACTCGTAAAATGGTAAAGTATGTAGAAATTACCATGGGGACGACATCGGTCCATGTCAGCCTCATCGTAATACTTGAGCTAGGTCTAGATGTCATTCTTGGAATGGAATGGATGAAGGTGTGGAAAGTGCATCTAGATATAGCCCAGCGTGTTGTGTCTATCACCAACCCCCAGAATGGAGCCACTTTTGGAATCCTCTTACCTAAGAATCCGAATCAATTGGGAGTCAAGTTTGCCATCACGGCGGAGTTGTTGGATAAGATCCCTGTAGTTTGTGAGTTTCTAGATGTGTTTTTGGGCAATCTTCTAGGGTTACCCCCGGACAGAGATGTTGAGTTTGCTATAGAGTTGGCTCCCGGAACAGCACCTATATCTAGGAGGCCATATAGGATGCCACCCAATGAGTTAGCAGAACTCAAGAAGCAACTTCAGGAGTTGCTAGAGAAGGGTTTGATCCGTCCGAGTTGTTCACCTTGGAGATGTCCCGCCATCTTCGTGAAAAAGAAGGACAAAACTTTAAGGATGTGCGTAGACTATCGTCCCCTCAATACAGTTACCATCAAAAACAAATATCCGTTGCCTCGGATTGATTTGTTGCTCAATCACTTGTCTAAAGCAAAGGTGTTCTCTAAGATAGACCTGAGGTTAGGTTACCATCAGATTAAAATCAGAAAGGAGGATGTACCTAAGACCGCTTTCTCCACCTGGTACGGTCTGTATGATTACCTAGTGATGTCTTTTGGATTAACAAATGTGTCTGCGCATTTTATGTACCTAATGAACTCCGTGTTCATGCAAGAGTTAGATAAGTTTGTTGTGGTCTTCATCGATGACATTTTGTTATATTCGGAGAATGAGAGGGACCATGTCGAACACCTGACGATAGTGATGGAATGGTTACGGGAGCATAAGCTATATGCTAAGTTCAGCAAGTGTGAGTTTTGGTTGACCAAAGTGCCTTTTCTGGGTCACATCTTGTCAGGAGAAGGTATATCAGTAGATCCCTCAAAAGTGCAAGAAGTCATGAATTGGAAAGCGCCCGTTAACATGCACGAGGTTCGCAGCTTTCTAGGTTTGGCCGGATACTACCATCGTTTTATCCCGGACTTCTCCAAGATAGCTAAACCTATGACAAGGTTAACTCAGAAAAATAAGAAGTTTGAATGGATCCTAGAATGTGAAACAGCGTTCCGTACCTTGCGGACATTGTTAACAACTGCACCAGTTTTAGCACAACCAAACTTGGAGGAACCTTTTGATGTGTTTTGTGATGCATCAACCATTGGTTTGGGTTGTGTGTTAATGCAAAATGGAAAAGTCATTGCTTATGCCTCACGACAACTTCGTCCTCATGAGGAGAATTACCCGACACATGACTTGGAATTAGCAGCAGTTGTGCATACTTTAAAGATATGGAGACATTATCTAATGGGTAACTTGTGTCACATCTTCACTGATCATAAAAGTTTGAAGTACTTGTTTACCCAGTCTGAATTGAACATGAGATAGCGAAGATGGCTAGAGTTAATCAAGGATTATAACTTAGAGGTGCATTACCATCCTGGAAAAGCGAATGTTGTAGCAGATGCTTTGAGCCGCAAATCTCATTGCAACTTGTTGCAACCTCTGTTAGAAGATGGGTTTGATCTAATGCACCCTTTGGTGTTAAATAATATTGTTATCCAATGCACCTTGGATAGTGATATTATTGAGGGACAGAAATCAGACAAAGAGCTTATGCAAACCAAACAAAGGTTGGAAACCAGTGAGTCTCTGAATTTCAAGGCGGATGAGAAAGGAGTCATATGGTTCAATCAACGTTTGGTAGTTCCTAAAGATAAGGCTCTACGAGATAGGATTCTCAACGAAGCACATAACTCAAAGCTATCAATTCACCCTGGCAGTAGTAAGATGTATCATGACCTCAGGATAAGGTATTGGTGGTCTAATATGAAATTGGATATTGCTGAGTATGTCGCAAAGTGTGATACATGTTGTCGCATTAAGGCCGTACACATGAAACCTGCCGGTTTGCTACAACCTCTCTCTATACCTGAGTGGAAGTGGGAAGACATCAGTATGGACTTCATCACAAGGTTACCTACCACTTCCAAAGGAAATGACTCAATATGGGTTATCGTTGATCACTTCATACCAGTCAAGGTTACCCATCGACCACATCAGTATGCAGAGTTGTATGTTTAGAATATCTTAAGGTTACATGGTATCCCCAAAACAATCATATCAGATAGAGGATCACAGTTTATCGCTCGTTTTTGGGAGCAGTTGCATAAAGAGTTGGGAACGAAGTTAATTCGAAGCTCAGCTTATCACCCTCAGACGGATGGACAAACAGAAAGAGTGAATCAAGTGTTGGAAGACATGTTGAGAGCATGTGTTGTGTCAGCAAAAGGATCTTGGGAGAAATGGTTACCTTTGGCAGAGTTCTCGTATAACAACGGTTACCAAGAAAGCCTTAAGATGGCACTGTTCGATGCATTGTACGGACGAAAGTGTAGAACCCCTATCAATTGGATTGAATCCGGAGACAAGGGATTTTATGGTACGGACTATGTGAAAGAGGCAGAAGAAATAGTCTGCACGGTTCAACAGCATATCAAGGCAGCTCAATCTCGATAGAAAGGGTATGCAGATCAAAGGAGGAGACCTTTGGAGTTTCAAGTTGGTGACTATGTGTATCTTAAGGTCTCGCCCATGAGAGGTGTCCGTCGTTTCGGAATTAAGAAGTTAGCACCCCGATATGTGGGACCTTATCGGATCATTGCCAAGAAAGGCAAGGTAGCTTACCAAGTGCAGTTACCCCCGGAAGGAAATGAGTGCTATCTTTCCAGTGTTCCACATATCTCAGTTTAAAAAGTGTCTTCGAGTTCCAGAAGAAGCAGTCCAGAGCTTAGGCATCGCGATCAGATCAGACTTGGAGTACTATGAGAAACCAGAAAAGATCTTAGACACCAAGACCAGGGTCACCAGAAACTGAGAAGTGAAGACGTTCAAGGTTCTTTGGAGTAACCATGGTCCGAATGATGCAACCTGGGAGACCGAGGCCTACCTAAGCACAAACTATCCCGTCTTTTATAATGAGTGGTACGGAACACAAAATCTCGGGACGAGGTTTCTTTAAGGGGGGAAGGGCTATGACACCCTGTGTCAAGCTTTGCATTAGGATCATCATTAGCTTAAGCATAAGCATTGCATTGCATTCATGTTTGCTTATGCCATCATTTCATGTGTGTCTATTTATAAACTTCACCCTAGATTTGAATAAGTGTTTTGTGCTCTCCTCTTGTTAACATGATTAGCTAAGTTTGATATGCTTATAAGTAAGAGAAGTTTGTTTTAACTAATCACCCTGATTAAGAAAGCTTAGCCTAACTTTTAAGAATAAAAGTTTTTCTTTTCTAAAAAGGTTTGTTTAATCAGTTTTTAATCGAGAACCTGATGAAAAGTGGTTTTTAGAAAATTTGACCTACATGAAAAATGTGGGGAATATTAATTTGAACAACTTTTGTTTAAGTTTCAAATCTTAGTTTTGAGTTTTCGAAACTGTTTTGAATAAATTTCAGTTTGAACAACAAATGAAAGAAAAATGGGAAAAGAAAAACAAACCTAGAATGGGCCGAGTCCACCCATTCGGTCCGCTCGGCCTTGCGCAAGCCCTCGCACGCACCCGCAACCACACACTCCCACGCACGCGCCGCTCACGTGTCGCGCACGCGCCCGCACCTGCGCCCGACCGTTGGCCGCGCCGTAAGCCGGCATTGCCGCCACATGGCCGACGATGCCCGAGCACCGAAGCCGACAGCCGCGTTGCGCCACTCTCCTCGCGTCGCGCCCTACCGCACTGCGCCGACCACGCACTCGCCCACTCCTCGCCTCTGTGTCGCGCAAAGCGCAGCGCTGCTCGCCGTCGTGTCGCCATAACGCCGTCGTAGTGCCACGTCCGGTCAGCCGCTCGCCCCGTCTCGCTCGCGATCAAGTGCCGAATCCGCCCTAACGGCGCTAGGACCAAGAGCGTGCTCTGCCCCGCACGCCGCGGACACGCAATGCCTCTGTCGACCGCCGCATCGCCGCATCACGGCCCCCACCAGTCACTCCGGTCGGCCATGACCGCGTCAGCAGCCGCGCCTACACCCCCGCTCCCCCTTGCAACCGCAAGCACACCCGCTCACTCTGCCTCTGCTCGTGCCGCGCCGCGCACCGAGAGCACCGCAGCGGCCCCTTCGCCCATTCGCCGCCATCCGAGCGCCTCTGCTCGATCCCTCTCGTACACCCACTCGCCTTCGCCTCACACACGCACTGCTCGCCTCGCCTTCGCTAGCCGAGCCTCGCTCACGCCGGAACGCCGTCGCCGTTCCTCGGCGCGCAGTCGCCACCGCAACGACCAAACGACGTTCACCTCCCTCTTGGCCACCTCCGCTTCTTCCATCTTCGTGGAAGCTTCGCCGAGGGTAGAAAAGGTGAGAACACCCTAGCCCTAGCCCTAGCTCGCTCTAAAATGGCACATCGCCGTTAGTCGTGCGCCATTGCCGCCGCCGTGGAGCTCGCACGTGGCCGGACCTCCTCGGAGAGCTTCCGGCTCCACCAACACACGCGTTGCACTCACCGCAACACCGTGGTGCTCACGCACCCGCTCGCCGGGCAACACAGCGCCGGTGAGAGCCTCGCCGCTTCGCACCGTTGCATTACGCCGCCACCGCACGCCTCCGGCTCGCTACAGTGTCGCGCTGGCTCAACCAACCCCATCAGTCGATGCGCGTCATCACCCCGAGCCTAGCGCACCCACCCTCGCCGCCGACGAGCTCACCGCCTGCGAGAACGCGCCGGTCAGCGCCGTGCTCTGCTTCGCACTCACTGACATGTGGACCCGAGTTGACCACGGGGTCCCACCTATCAGCTCGGCCTCTCACACGCACTGGGCGGAGCCCATGCACTGTTCACCATGGGCTGAATACAGTGATGTTTTTCTTTTTCCTATTTTCAGTAAATGTTATAATGCTTGTTTATTTCATATCTAGAGTTTGGTGAATCCTAAAATGGTGAAATAATTTGTGTTAGACTCTATAAATGTAGATCTTTCTGTTAAAAATATAAAAATAATTTTTAGAGAATGTCTTCAGTACTAATGTTTAAATAGTTCTTTTCTGCATTTATCAAAATTAATTGTGTTCCTGCTTGATATGGTCAAATAAAAATTTCAAGTTTTTATTCTAGCTTTGTTATCATGTGTCGAAGCTAGGAAAAATATAACATACCATGTTTCTGTGTAAGTTTTAATTATTACCTATTAAAATGTGTTTCTGTTGTTTTCTTAGATTAACTCCTATGGTAAATCTGTGCTTAGATAAATCATGAAACTTTTTGTGTAGTCTCTATATGCCTTGATCTGTCTAAGAAAAATATAATATGTGGTAGGTTCTATGTCAGAAAAGATACTTGTAGTTCAAGTGTCCTTTTCTAGGGTTTTCTTTGGAAATCTTTATAGAAATTAATCTGGTAGTGTTGATCATGGAACTTTCTTGATAAATATGTTTCTAAGTTTAGAACCTGCTAAAATAAGATATATCTTGTTTCACCCTGTTAGCTAGTAGCTCTAGTTCTAAGTGCTTTTTCTGCACTACCAAACAACGCCCGCATATCCTTGGAGTCTTTATTTTCAATTGGACGGGTAAGTCTAGTTGAGTACATTCCCGTACGCAGGGTTTATCCCGTTTGTTGCAGATGGCCAAGTATACTTCGGCTATTATAAGCACTGTCTCTATCCTGTCGAAGGAGAAGAGGAGTAGGCTTTGGGCAAGGTCTTCTACGAGCTCATCTTTTGCTGTTGTTGGACGAGGTCTCGTGGGCACCCCTATCTAGTATGGTATTTGCGTGGAGTAAGACTTTGGGTTGAGTTTCAAAACAATGTTTATTTGGCCACATGTGTTGTGGCAGGAGTACTACTTAATTCGAGACAAAGTGTTGTAATAACTTTATTTTGTACTTCAAGTATTTTCTTTTAATGGTTGGTTCGTCCGAATGTGCATACCTGAGTTTGCGCGGTCTTGGTTGGAGATACGATTGTTAGAAATCCTTAGAGGTTTCCGGACTACCGGGATTATATGGGATCAAGTGTTTAAAGTGGTCGTTAAATCGGCTACTTTGGTACTTTATCTCTTATAATTTGGGTGGTTCTGCCACACTTTCAGTCTTGGTTCCCGGGTCAGAGGGATCCCCGTGCTGGCTGTAACTTCTATACCACCATTCATGAGGACTTCTACAGAGCTTACGTTGAGACCGATGCACCTCTTAGGGCTCACAGAGTTTGCCCACTTGCTCACATAGAGGGTGTCGGTGGTCCAGAGATTCTTCAGCATTTGCAGTATCTTCAGGGTTTGTCTGACTTGATGGGACGATCCGGTGCTTATCAGAAGGACTGGGTCTATCAGTTCTACGCCTCACTGTGGATCTCCCCTGATCACGAGTTCTTCCACTTCGGCTTTTAGGGCCGCAACTTCAGAGTTACTGCTACTTGATTGAAGAATCATGGCCCTAGTTGGTTTCGGTGATTAACGACAATTAGCGATTATTATGGCTAAGGTGTGTTTTGCAAAGACTATGCGTAGCTTAGCCATAGTGACCAACACGAATGGGCATTAATGGTCATCACCCAGCCCTCAAGATGGATATCGTTTCGGATTTCAAAGAGACATGATGAAGACCCTAGAATGATAGGCTAAGTGTCATAAGGTGATGAAGGGCAATTAGAAATAGATATGGCTTCTCTTTTGATCTTTGACCGTACTATTAAGAGGGGTTGAGACTAGTAGCTTGACTTAGGAAAGCTTCATGAACTAGGTGTGGTGCACACTTGTCTTCCTTAGCTCTAAGCAAGCCTACGTTGACCGTAAGAAAGCCTAGAACAACTTTCGTATTCATCGCGACGAAAAACGAAGTTGAGAGGCCTGTTTTCTGAGCGACGGACGCTCCTGACGGAGGCGTCGAACGTTGTCCGTCGCGTCGGACAAAGGCGTCGGACGTTGGGTGGTTAAGTCCACAGCGTTCGTCGGCCTTCCAGTGGACATGTGTTTCTGGCTAAGATTTTTAGGGTCCAACGGACGCTGTCCGTCGGTCAGGCATTGGACGCTTGGAGAGCGTCCGTCGACCTTCCAGAGAGGGTGTTTTTCAGCCCAAGCCAGAGTGCAGCGTCGGACGCTGGGTTGAGCGTCCGTCGCCCCTGTGACGGAGCGTCCGTCGCTGGGAAAGTGTGTCAGAGATAGCCGTTGGGCAGGGCGTCGGAGCGTCCGTCACCCAAACTTTGTGCAGAACTAGCCGTTGGGGCATGCGACGGAGCGTCCGTCACCTAGTCGACGGAGCGTCCGTCGCCAACTTAAGTTACCAGCCCGAGGCAGTTTTCTGAGGGGCTATTTATACCTTCTCACACTTCTCTCCCACCTTGCCTTTGCTCATTTAAGTTGCTGAGTTTGTTGAGAAGGTTGGGAAGAGAGCAAGAGCCCTAGAGTGAGAGAGTGATTTGCGAATCCATCCATCCTCTCCTCTAGTTCATCCAAGAGTTCAAGTGTGCATCCTCTAGTTGTGAAGCTTGAGTGAGTCAAGCGAAGATCGAAGCTTGTTACTCTTGGTGATCGACATCACCTAGACGGTCCGGTGGTGCTTGGAGGAAGGTGATCGCTGGAGGATTGTTGGCGGCCCTTCTTCATCGACATTGTGATCGGTTGTGGGCGATTCACCGAGCTGGAGTGGTGAAGAATCAGCCCGTAGAGAGCACTCGTCCCTTGCGCGGGATTGAGGGGGAGCTATACCTTGCGAGGTGCTCCAACGAGGACTAAGGGGGAGTGTCGACTCCTCGATACCTCGGCAAAACATCGCCGTGTCAAGCATCTCTTTCCCTAGCTCCTTCTTACCGCATTACTTTCCGCACTTATCTTTCAATTCATACTAGAATTGTGTAGGAAGTTTTCGCTTTATATTGACTTGCTACCGCTTTCTAGCTAGGACACACAAGCGGTAGGCACTATGGGGTTAATTGGCTCTTTATAGGTTTAATTCTTTTCTAGAAATTAAAAAAGAGCCCAATTCACCCCCCCCCCCTCTTGGGCATCTTGATCCTTTCAATTGGTATCAGAGCAAGGTTTGCTCTAAATTAGGCTTCACTGCCTAGAGCAAGATGTCCCATGGGGATGGACCACCTCCCATGTTCGATGGAGACGACTTTCCTTATTGGAAAGTTCGTATGGAGGCCTATCTAGAGGCCGTTGACGTGGGCGTGCTCAAAGCCGCCACAAAGGGAGGCACTCTCTTCGCAGAGGACCTCAACTTTGATAAGCACAATGCCAAGGCGAAGAACATTCTTTTTCATGGCATTTGCAAGGATGTCTTCAACCGAGTGCGTAATGCCAAAGACGCATTTGAGTTGTGGACCAATATTTGTGCTCTTCACGAAGGCACAAAGAGTGAGTGTGAGGAACGCTATCACTTGGTCATGGCTAAGCTCAATTCTTTTTCCATGCATGCAAATGAAAATGCAAATGAAATGTACTCACGTCTTAACACTATTGTAGAAGAATTGAATGGGCTCGGTCTCAACCAAATGGCACCGGCCGATGTGGTGCGCAAGATCCTTTGTGTCTTGCCCATTGAGAAGTATGGCCACATCGTCACGGTTCTTCACCAAGGAGATCTCTCCGCCGCTACACCAACACAAATCTTGGGCAAGATAAATGCCCATGAGATGTACATGAAGATTGGTGATGGTGGCTCTTCTTCCTCCTCCAAGAAGAAAGAAAAAGAGAAGGAGAAGAAGAAGGACTTGGCACTCAAGGCATCCTCCTCGGAGAAGTACAAGATGCAAATTGTTTATGAGAGTGCAAGTGATGAGGAGGATGATGATGACCTCGCTCTCATGGTGAAGAAAACAACTAAGATGTTGAAGAAGCTGAACAAGAATGGAGTCAAGTTTGACTCAAAGAAGAAGAAATTCTTCACAAGCTCTTCAAGAAAGCCTCTCTCCAAGATGGATTGCTACAATTGTGGCAAACTTGGACAATTGGCTCATGCTTGCCCCGAAGAGAAGAAAGACAAGTACAAGAACAAGAAAGTCAACAACAAGTTCAAGTACAACAAGGGCAACAAAGATGAGTCAAGTGATGAGGAGAAGAAGGATGACAAGCCATTCAAGAAGAAGAACTTCAACTTCCACAAGAAAAAGAAGAATGGCAAAGCCTACATTGTTGGTGATTGGCTCACCGACATTGAAGACACAAGTGACTCATCTGGAGATGAAAGTGAAGAAAAGAAGATGGCCGCCTTGGTGATTGGCTCATCTACTCCACCGCCACCTCCTTCATCATCTCCGGGCTCATCCTCTACACACGTATGCCTCATGGCTAAAGGTGACAAAAAGGTACAAAAACAGGATAGTGATGATGAGGCTAGCTCTAGTGATGATGAGTTTGAGGCACCTTCCTATGATGAGCTAATTGTGATTTGTAACAAATACACTAAGTTCATTAGGAAGTATAAAGCTAAAAGTGAATCAGTATAGAAAGCCAACGATAACTTACATGCTAAACTTGATGACTTGTCTAGCGCTAATGATGATTTAAAGCTTGAGAACAAATCTCTCTCATCTAGCGCTAGGGAGCTCAAAGCCTCACTCAAGCAAGCTAATGAGAAACATGATAAGCTTGAGAGGTCAACACAAGAGCTCCATACAAGATACAACTTGCTAAAAGATGACTACAACCAAGTTAGAAATGAACATGGCACACTTGTGATAGCTAACGAATTGCTTACAAATGATCTTGCTACACATGTTGCTATTAACCCGGTTGTTAAGTGTCATATAGCTACTTCTTGTGAGGACTTGCTTGATGAAGTTGCTACTGAGCAAAATGCTAAGTGCAAGGGCAAGAAGGTAGTTGAGGCCTAAAAGTATGATGACTATGTGAAGATGAGGCAAGAAAACTCCAAGCTCAAGGAAGAGCTAATCAACCTCAAGACAAGCAAGCCATTCACTATCAAGTCAGCCAAGCAAGATGACAATGATGCAATGACCTTGATCAACTCTCTCAAAGACAAAAATGCAAAGCTTAAGGTTGAGAAGATCAAGCTTGCAAGTGGAATGGAGAAGTTCACCAAGGGCCACAACCTCCAAAGTGAGCTCTTGATGAACACTATCATGAAGACCGACAAGTCCGGCATTGGGTTCAAAGAGAATCAAATCATGAAGGCCAAGGTCAAGATAGAATCCAAGAACTACTACAAGAACAAGGCCATGAAGAACAACTATGACACACCAAAGTCCAAGCCCAAGAAGTGCTTTGGATGTGGTCAAGAGGGACATTTTGAATTCCAATGCAAAACTCCACCTCCCAAGACCTTGCCCAAGCACACAAGGCCTTTCGCTCATGATGCACACTTCATCATCAACAAGGATTCCAAGGGTAGACCCCAAGTTGTGTTTCTCGGTCCTAAGATGAAGAACAAGCCCAAAGTGCTATGGGTTGCTAAGGAGTTGGTGGACAAGGCTATGGGACCTCGCCAAGTGTGGGTTCCCAAACAACAAGCTTAACTTCAAGTTGCTTGTGTGTAGGTGAACTACAAGACCGGTGGAAGTCATTGGGTGATTGATAGTGGATGCACTCAACATATGACAGGTGACTCCCAGATGTTCACCACACTTGAGGAAGATTGTGAAGGACAAGACAAGATTACCTTTGGGGACAATTCAAAAGGCAAAGTGCAAGGCCTAGGCAAAGTGGCAATCTCAAATGATCAATCAATATCAAATGTCTTGCTAGTACAATCTTTGAGCTTCAACATGCTATCGGTGGGACAAATATATGATCTTGGTTTCCAATGTCTCTTCACTCCAAATGAGGTAGTTGTGTCCAAGATTGAAGATTCATCATTGATATTCAAAGGGTTTCGGCACAACAATCTCTACCTAGTGGACTTCACCTCAAATGAAGCTAGTTTGCAAACATGTCTATTCTCCAAGAGTTCTATGGGTTGGCTATGGCATAGAAGATTAGCACATGTGGGAATGTCAACTTTGAAGAAACTTGTCAAGAAGGAGTTGGTTAGAGGTGTGAAGGATGTTGTATTTGAGAAGGATAAACTTTGTAGTGCATGTCAAGCCGGCAAGCAAGTAGCAAACACTCATCCAACCAAAGCTTTCATGTCAACCTCAAGAGTCCTAGAGCTACTTCACATGGATCTATTTGGACCTACCACCTATGCTAGCCTTGGTGGCAATCTCTTTTGCTTGGTGGTAGTTGATGACTATTCTAGGTACACTTGGGTATTCTTTCTTCAAGACAAGGGAGAGACTCAATCAATATTCAAGAAGTTTGCAACTAGAGCCCAAAATGAGTTTGATGTGAAGATCAAGAAGATAAGAAGTGACAATGGGACCGAGTTTGTGAACACCAAGATTGAAGACTATTGTGATGAAGTTGGGATAAAGCATGAGGTGTCCGCTACCTATACCCCTCAACAAAATGGTGTAGTAGAGATAAAGAACCGGACACTAATCACACTTGCAAGATCAATGCTTGATGAATACAACACCCCTGAGAAGTTTTGGGCCGAAGCAATCAACACCGCATGCTATGCGGCCAACCGGCTATTTGTCCAAAGGCTTCTCAAGAAGACCCCCTATGAGCTTGTGAATGGGAAGAAACCGGATATATCTTTTTTCCGAGTGTTTGGATGCAAAGTGTATATCTACAAGAAGCGCCAACACTTGGGAAAGTTCCAAAGGAGATGTGACATTGGTTTCTTACTTGGTTATTCTCTTAAATCCAAGGCATATCGAGTATTTAACAAAGCCTCCGGCCTAGTTGAAGAAACATATGACTTGGAGTTTGATGAAACTAATGGCTCTCAAGAAGAGCATGAAAATCTTGATGATGTAGGTGATGAACCCTTGAGGGAGGCTATGAAGAATATGTCCGTTGGTGCAATCAACCCACAAGAGGTGGAAGAAGTTGAAGATGATGCAAATCAAGTACCCTCTCCACCTCACACGCCTCAAGTTGATAAAGAACAAGTGAGGGAAGCACAAGAAGATACTTTCATCCCTCAAGATCAAGCCGAGGCTCAAGCTAGTGATGTTCATGCACCACAACCTCCTCCCCAAGTGATTAATAGAAGATCTACACCTATGCTTCAAGCTCATCCACAAGACCTCATTATAGGGAGTCCATCAAGGGGGGTACAACTCGATCTAAACTTGCTTCTTATGTTGAACATCACTCCTTTGTTTCCTTTGTTGAACCATCTAGTGTGGAGGACGCACTTGCGGATCCAAATTGGGTGAATGCCATGCATGAAGAGTTGAACAACTTCACCCAGAACGAAGTGTGGACACTAGTAGAAAAGCCTAAAGGAGCAAGAATCATTGGCACCAAGTGGGTGTTTAGGAACAAGCAAGATGATCAAGGCGTGGTTGTGAGAAACAAGGCAAGATTGGTGGCAAAGGGGTTCTCACAAGTTGAAGGATTGGATTTTGGGGAGACCTTTGCACTGGTTTCAAGACTAGAAGCCATTCGTATCCTTTTGGCATATGCTTCACATCATGAAATGAGACTTTTTCAAATGGATGTGAAGAGTGCCTTTCTAAATGGTTTCATCAATGAACTTGTTTTTGTCTCACAACCTCCCGGGTTTGAAGACCCCAATTGTCCTAATCATGTGTATAGGTTGTCCAAGGCACTCTATGGATTGAAGCAAGCTCCAAGAGCTTGGTATGAGAGGCTAAGGGACTTCCTACTCAAGAAGGGATTCAAGATCGGGAAAGTGGATACCACACTTTTCACCAAGGTGCTAGATGGAGAGATCTTTGTTTGCCTAGTGTATGTCGATGACATTATATTTGGGTCAACAAACCAAGATCATAGCAAGGAATTTGGTGCATTGATGTCCAAGGAGTTCGAGATATCGATGATTGGCGAGCTAACCTTCTTCCTTGGCTTCCAAGTGAAGCAATTGAGGGAGGGCACCTTCATATCTCAAGAGAAGTACACTCATGATGTGCTCAAGAAATTCAAGATGGAGGATTGCAAGCCAATCAAGACCCCAATGCCTACTAATGGGCATCTCGATCTCGATGAGGGAGGTAAACCGATTGACCAAACTCTCTATCATTCTATGATCGGTAGTTTACTTTATCTCACCGCATCTAGGCCGGATATCATGTTTAGTGTGTGTATGTGTGCTAGGTTTCAAGCAAACCCTAAGGAGTCGCATCTTTGTGCGGTTAAAAGAATCCTTAGGTACTTAAGGCACACCCCTAGCATGGTCTTTGGTATCCCAAAGGAGCTCCCTTCTAATTAGTTGGCTATTCCAATTTGGATTATGCCGGGTGTAAGGTTGATAGGAAGAGTACCTCCGGCGGGTGCCACATGCTAGGAAGATCACTTGTTTCTTGGTCCTCAAAGAAGCAAAATAGTGTGGCATTGTCAACCGCCGAGGCGGAATACATTGCCATGGGAGCAAGTTGTGCACAAATCTTATACATGACCCAAACACTTCTTGATTACGGCGTGTTTTTAAAAGATGTTCCACTCTTGTGTGATAATGAGAGCGCCGTAAAGCTTGCAAACAACCCGGTTCAACACTCTCGCACCAAGCACATAGATATTCGCCATCACTTTCTTAGAGATCATGTGGCTAGGAAAGACATAACACTAGTTGGAGTTAAGAGCGAAGATCAATTGGCGGATATCTTCACTAAACCACTTGATGAAACAACCTTTTGTAGGTTGAGAAGCGAGTTAAATGTGCTTGATCACTCTAACTTCACTAAAAGATGATCTTGTGTAAACCCATCTTGCATCATGTGCAATATAATCATGTTATTTTGGTAATGCACATAGGCTTGGCTAACGCGGTTGAGATAACCGCCCTCAAAGCGTGTGACAAAGCTTAACCGCGGTTTAAACCTGCAAGCAATCTAGATTCAATTTTTGTAATGCACATATGCATGTGTGTTTCTTTGTCGTTTCTTTTCGGTTAAGTTTGAGCATCCTCTGTGTTCGTCCACTTAGGGGGAGCATTACAAGCTCAAGACTCTTCTATACCCCTCATGTGGCCATATGATGACTCCTTGGTGCTTCCATTCGAATATTTTAAGCTAAAACTAAAGTCTAAGCCTATGGCAAACTATTTTGAAAATAAGAGTTTGAGAGATGGTTCTCATATCAAGTCCAATCAGGTGTCATTTGGATCTTATTGGGATTGGAACTTGGTTGGGAGAAAGACGCAAAAACAAAATTTGAAAAATTCTATTTAAAAGGCGTTGGACGCTGCCGACGGACGCTCGGTGTCAATTGCCTCAGCGTCCGTCGCGATCGTCCGGAGACTGAATGTTGCCCGCTTATAGGGCGACGGACACTCCCCAGCGTCCGTCGCGGAGCGTCCGACGCGGTCAATGCGCTCGGGCGTTTTCAAAACCTGCTCTGGAAGCCCGACGAACGATGCCGTCGGACGCTGTCCGAGCGTCCGTCGTAGTCTGACGGAGCGTCCGTCGCAGTCGGACGGAGCGTCCGTCGCTCCGCGTCGGAGCATCCGTCGCGAACTTAAGGCGCAATTTTTTTTAAAAATCCTCGTTTCTTCCTCTGTTTCTTTCGGTCGGTCTCTCTCTCTCTCCGTACGCCGTCGCCGCCCGCATCTCCTAACCCTAACCGCCGGCTCTTCTGCCCCACTGCCGCCGTTGCCACTGCACCACCGCGCCAGCGCCACTCTCAGCACCACCGCCGCGCCAGCGCCACTCTCTGCACCGCCGCCGCGCCAGCTCCATTCTCCCAGCGCCGCCGCTCCCTCGCATGTTTCAAGCCGTGCAGGAGCTTCTCTGCCGTAGAGCTCTCCTCCAAGGCCCTGTTGGAGGCTTGATCGATCTTGGTTCCGTGTCAAGGTGAATCCCATCTCCTGTAACCTTCCTACCAGTTTGCCAATCTCCTCGCCCTTTTCTCTCACCACCCTAATCCTTAAATCCCCTGTTTAGGCTGCAGATTGTGGAAAATTGACCGAGATTCTTCCCTTCATTCTTTTGGTCAGTGTCAGAGGTATGGCTTGGCAGTTCGATCTACTTTCTTACCTCAATTCATGCTTCTCACTAGACTTTGCTTACCCCTAGTTATGTGCTTATATGTTATACTCCTATCTATCTAACGAGCAGGGTCAGTTGATCAGAGGGTCAGTGTGTCAGTGACAGAGAACTCGGGGCAAAGCCCGCGAGTACGGAACGAGGCAAAGCCTCGCAAGGACAGTCCAGGGCCGGCGTGCCACTCTTGCAGCTGGTTTGTCTACGGATTTTCAGTGTTTGATTGTCAGTGGGCAGTGAGTTTGAGGGTGTGACTATTGAGGATCTTTTGACAGCAGTTTGTTAGCAAAGTCTGATAAATGGCAAGAACGAAGAATGTCGGTCCCGTTCTCGGTAGTGGTGGTGACACTCCACCTCCACCGTGTCCACCCACTGATCGGGGAAGGGGCAAGCAGAAGGTTGTATCAAAGAAGCGCAAGAGGCCACTTATGGATCCAGACTCAGCAGCAACACTTGCAGTAGCAGAGGCCGCAGAGATTGCGGAGCGAGGTGGACGTCGCGCCGGTTTGAGGCTCTCGCCTCGCTGTGGAGCGCGTCGTGAGTCCCCTACGCGTATAGAGATAGATCCCGCCGAGGCTACTGAGGCAGAGGAGGCAGAGCCAGTCCTAGAGACTGAGCAGACAGAGGTCGCAGGCCATTCTTCGATTGGTGAGCTGATGAGCCGCAGAGTTACACGATCCAGAGGCTCTGGTGCACCACCTAGTCCTCCAGGACCTCAACTACCAGACCCAGTGAGGCATCAGGTCCGAGCTCTCACAGCGATTCAAGTTCAGTTACTTTGCTTCGTGGACTTTCAGTCCTGGTTCCCAGCTCAGAGGGATCCCCGTGTTGGACGTGATTTCTATACCACGATTCACGAGGACTTTTACAGAGCATACGTCGACACTGACGCTCCTCTTAGGGCTCACAGAGTGTGCCCATCTGCTCACATAGAGGGGGTCGGTGGTCCAGAGATCCTACAGCACCTGCAGTACCTTTAGGGGTTATCAGATTTGATGGGACGATCAGGAGCTTATCAGAAGGACTGGGTCTATCAGTTCTATGCCTCACTATGGATCTTCCCTGATCACGAGTTCCTTCACTTCAGATTTCAGGGCCATGACTTCAGGGTTTCAGCAACTCGGTTCAGAGAACTATTCCACTTAGAGTCCTCCCCTACGAGGATTCACAGCCTGTGCTATGGAGATCAGGAGGGCCCGCGCCGACCTCACGATGGAATAGTGCCATCTACGGATTTCGTGAGGCCGTGCTTTCAGCTCCCGTTCTCGGAGGGTTCGAGCCGTACACCGCGAGACCTCACTCCACTTGCTCGGATTCTCCACGAGGTACTCAGGCATACCATCCTTCCTCGGATTTGAGCTCGGGACACGATTACACGACTACAGCTATGGCTCCTTGCTCATATCATCCGGAAGGAGAAGTTTGACCTTTGGGATCTGATTGTCAGTGAACTTGAGGATATCATAGCTACAGGATTCAGGGGTCACTGGCAGCTACAGTTTGCTCACTGGATTTCATATCTTATAGTTGCCAAGACCCGATCTGGAGCTATGCGAGTCACTCTCACCAGGTCGGCGACTGAGTTTCCAGTATACTCTATGAGTCAGCTAGTCATGCATGGAAACCTGCCTCGCCCCAACAGAGCTTACAAACTAGGCACCAGGCAGGCAGGTGTGCCACCACAGTCGGCAGAGGTGACTGACGCCACAGTTGAGCAGATTGCTCAGGTCGAGCTTACAGATCTTGATGCTGAGATTGACACAGCTGCCGAGACTATCTACAGAGAGGACCTGGATTCTGACAGTTCAGATGAGGACTACCAGCTAGTGCGCGAGTACGCACCAATGTCCCATGACCATGAGGCAGGAGGGTCAGGTACAGCTGCAACTCCAGCTCTAGGTTCCAGCACCTCAGAGGCTACACTACTTACCATCCTTTCGAGGATGCAGGAGGAGCAGTCACGCCAGGCAGAGGAGCAGAGGCAACAGGCTGCCAATGTACGGAGGCTCACAGAGCAGCAGTTGGCTGCCCAGGCACAGACTCAGGCCAGGCAGGATGAGTTTCAGCGCCAATTCTTGGACTATCAGCTGCAGCAGGCAGAGATTCAGAAGACCCAGACCTTGTTACTTGAGCGCCTTCTAGCCTCCAGCTCCGGGCAGACTTTCACTCCTCAGATTCAGTTGCCCGGAGCCTCGCAGCAGCAGCAGTTCACCTCACCAGCACAATAGACTCCAGTTGTAGTGGTACCGACTCCAGCGTTACCGTCCAGAGGACAGCAGAGTCAAGCATCAGCTACTCCTCCGTTCCAGGCACCAGCTTCTCCTGAGTGCCAGTCTCCGAGGACCCAGGTGTCCTCTTGGTTAGTTTTGCCTGGTGAGCTTCAGACAGGATTTACTCCTATCCGGGGAACTACCATAGCAGAGGCCTCGCGAGACCTCTCAGCCTCCTACTTGGAGATCACGGGAGAAGATTCCCCAGGAGCAGCTCAGCTAGTCTCACCAGCTCCAGAGGTTGATATGGATCCTCCGGCGACGGGCACTTACCTTTCTTCAGTTGCCTTGTCGGAGATCGCACCTGAGCACTCCACGCAGACAGTTACAACTCCTCCAGCTGCAGTTCAGACAGATGCTATTTCACTAGCAGTTGAGACAGTTGTTACAGAGGCTCAGGATGAGGGAGTTACAGTTGCAGTCTCCCCTCCACCTCAGACTCACCGAGCAGAGTTTGTAGCAGCAATGTCACTAGTTGCACTAGCAGTGACACCTTCCCCCGCGCCTCGAGTCTTTACTCGTCGCGTTCCCAGGCCCGCTACTATAGAGGCAGGACCGTCAGAGGTACCAGCTGAGCCTCAGGGGGAGTCAGTTGAGTCAGTAGCTCCAGAGCTTCCGATGCCAACTCCAGAGGTCACCCCAGCTGCGCCTACACCGGCAGAGGCCGAGGCAGATGTTGAGTCAGACGAGTCAGATCTTCAGGACTTCATCATGCTCGATCGCAAGGCTGCAGCTCCTTCACCTTCTTCTCCAGCCCCAGATGCTTAGTTGTTGGTGTTGGACGCCAAAGGGGGAGAAAGGGTCGAGTATAGAGATAGGGGGTGGGATTTGAATCTTTGTATGCTTAAATTCCCCGTACTCATTCATCATGTCTACTTTTATGCATGTGTATCTATGTGTGATGAATACTATGGTTGATGCTTGTGTGAAATATGGTTGGATGTGACAAACTCTTGATTATCACTAATATATCTTGTGAGTTGTCTCATGTTTCATGATATATCTCTATGTTTAAATGATAATTGAGCTTCCGCGCTATACTCCATTACATGTGTCGAGAATATCAAGAGGTACTCCTTTCTACATTCAAATCTATGAGTATCTTGCTTTGTGATTTGGCTTTGGTGAGCAAGTATGTTTCATTACAAATTCACTAACCCTTGCTCAACTATTCCAAGTCATCAAATTCTAAACTATCTCTCTTATCCATACTCGAGCAATTATTGTCGTCAATCACCAAAAAGGGGGAGATTGAAGAATCATGGCCCTAGTTGGTTTCGGTGATTAATGACAATTAGCGATTATTATGGCTAACGTGTGTTTTGCAGAGACTATGCATAGCTTAGCCATAGTGATCAACACGAATGGGCATTAATGGTCATCACCCAGCCCTCAAGATGGATATCGTTTCGGATTTCAAAGAGACATGATGAAGACCCTAGAATGATAGGCTAAGTGTCATAAGGTGATGAAGGGCAATTAGAAATAGATATGGCTTCTCTTTTGATCTTTGACTGTACTATTAAGAGGGGTTGAGACTAGTAGCTTGACTTAGGAAAGCTTCATGAACTAGGTGTGGTGCACACTTGTCTTCCTTAGCTCTAAGCAAGCCTACGTTGACCGTAAGAAAGCCTAGAACAACTTCCGTATTCATCGCGATGAAAAACGAAGTTGAGAGGCCTGTTTTCTGAGCGACGGACGCTCCTGACGGAGGCGTCGGACGCTGTCCGTCACGTCGGACAAAGGCGTCGGACGTTGGGTGGTTAAGTCCACAGCGTCCGTCGACCTTCCAGTAGACATGTGTTTCTGGCTAAGATTTTTAGGGTTCGACGGACGCTGTCCGTCGGTCAGGCATTGGAGGCTTGGAGAGCGTCCGTCGACCTTCCAGAGAGGGTGTTTTTCAACCCAAGTCAGAGTGCAGCGTCGGACGCTGGGTTGAGCGTCCGTCGCCCCTGTGACGGAGCGTCCGTCGCTAGGAAAGCGTGTCAGAGATAGCCGTTGGGCAGGGCGTCGGAGCGTCCGTCGCCTAGGCGTCGGAGCGTCCGTCGCCTAGGCGTCGGAGCGTCCGTCGCCTAGGCGTCGGAGCGTCCGTCACCCAAACTTTGTGCAGAACTAGTCGTTGGGGCATGCGACGGAGCGTCCATCGCCTAGTCGACGGAGCGTTCGTCGCCAACTTAAGTTGCCAGCCCAAGGCAGTTTTCTGAGGGGCTGTTTATAGCTTCTCACACTTCTCTCCCACCTTGCCTTTGCTCATTTAAGTTGCTGAGTTTGTTGAGAAGGTTGGGAAGAGAGCAAGAGCCCTAAAGTGAGAGAGTGATTCGCGAATCCATCCATCCTCTCCTCTAGTTCATCCAAGAGTTCAAGTGTGCATCCTCTGGTTGTGAAGCTTGAGTGAGTCAAGCTAAGATCGAAGCTTGTTAATCTTGGTGATCGACATCACCTAGACGGTCCGGTGGTGCTTGGAGGAAGGTGATCGCCGAAGGATTGTCGGCGGCCCTTCTTCATCGACATTGTGATCGGTTGTGGGCGATTCACCGAGCCGGAGTGGCGAAGAATCAGCCCGTAGAGAGCACTCATCCCTTCCGTGGGATTGAGGGGGATCTATACCTTGCGAGGTGCTCCAACGAGGACTAGGGGGAGTGTCGACTCCTCGATACCTTGGCAAAACATTGCCGTGTCAAGCATCTCTTTCCCTAGCTCCTTCTTACCGCATTACTTTCCGCACTTATCTTTCAATTCATACTAGAATTGTGTAGGAAGTTTTCGCTTTATATTGACTTGCTACCGCTTTCTAGCTAGGACACACAAGCGGTAGGCACTAGGGGGTTAATTGGCTCTTTATAGGTTTAATTCTTGTCTAGAAATTAAAAAAGAGCCCAATTCACCCACCCCTCTTGGGCATCTTGATCCTTTCATTGGTTCCGGGAGATGTTCCACCTAGAGTCCTCTCCTACAAGGATTCACAGTTTGTGCTACGGGGACCAGGAGGCACCTCGTCGACCTCACGATGGGATAGTGCCATCTGCCGACTACGTGAGGCCGTGTTTCTAGCTACCCTTCACAGAGGGTTCGAGCCGCACACCGAGAGACCTAACTCCTCTTGCTCGGATTCTCCACGACGTACTGAGGCGTACCATTCTTCCCAGGATTGGAGCTCGGGACACTATCACTTGTCTTCAGTTGTGGCTTCTCGCTCATATCATTCGGAAAGAAAAGTTTGGTCTATGGGATTTGATCGTCAGCGAGCTAGAGGACATCATAGCTGCGGGTTTCAGAGGTCACTGGCAGCTATAGTTTGCACATTGGATCTCCTATCTAATAGTGGCTATGACTCGATCTGGATCAATGCGAGTCACTCTTACCAGGTCAGCTACTGAGTATCCCGTCTACTCGATGAGCCAGTTGGTCATCCACGAGAACCTTCCTCGCCCCAGCAGAGCATACCGTCCAGGCACCATGCAGGCAGGTTTGCCACCCCAGTCAGAGGAGGACACTAATGCTACAGTTGAGCAGATCGCCCAGGCAGAGCTTGCGGATCTTGATGCTGAGATTGATACCGCTGCCGAGGCTGCTTACAGAGAGGACTTGGACTCTAATAGCTCGGATGAGGACTACAGGTCGATGCTCGAGTACGCACCGATGTCTCATGACCATGAGGCAGGAGGGTTAGGTGCAGCTCTAGCTCCAGCTCCAATTTCAGGCACCTCAGAGGCCACAATTCTTACCCTCCTTACGAGGATGCAGGAGGAGCAGTCACGACAGGCAGATGAACAGAGGAGGCAGGCTGCAGAGGTTCGGAGGCTTACAGCACAGCAGCTAGCAGCTCAGGCTCAGACTCAGGCCAGACAGGATGAGTTTCAACGCCATTTCCTGTCCTATCAGATGCAGCAGGCTGAAATTCAGAAGACTCAGACCATGCTTCTTGAGCGTCTCCTCAGCTCAAGCTCCGGGCAGGCCGTCACTCCTCAGCTTCAATTGCCCGGGGTCTCATAGCAGCAGCAGTACACTTCTCAGGCACAACAGCCTCCAATGGTCGTGGTACCGACTCCAGCGTTACCGTCTGGAGGACAGCAGAGTTAGGTACCCGTTGCTCCACCCTACTAGGCACCAGCTTCTCCAGAGTGCCAGTCTCCGAGGACCTAGGTGTCCTCATTGTTAGTTTCGCCCGACGAGCTATAGACAAGTTTCACACCTATCCGGGGAACTACCATTGCAGAGGCCTCGCGTGACCTCTCCGTGTATTACTTGGAGATCACAGGAGATGACTCTCCAGGAGCCGCTCAGCCAGACACATGAGCTCCAGAGGTTGAGGTGGATCCTCCGGCGACGAGCACTTACCTTTCTTCCGTTGCCTCGTCGGAGATCGCACCAGATCAGTCTACGCAGACCGTCACCACTCCTCCAGCTGCAGTTCAGACATATGCTATCTCAGTAGCAGTAGAGGCAGTTGCACCAGAGGCTCCAGTCTAGACACAGGAGCAGGATGAGGCAGTTACAGTGGTAGTATCGTCCCCACCTCAGTCCCAGCTAGCAGAGCTTGTTGCAGCAGTGTCTCTAGTCGCTTTGGCAGTGTCTACTCCTCCACCGCCTCGAGTTTTCACTCGTCGGGCTCCCAGACCCGTTACTTCAGAGGCAGGACCGTCAGAGGCACCAGCTGAGCCTCAGGGGGAGCCAGTTGAGTTAGCAGCTCCAGATCTTCCAGTGTCAGCTCCAGAGGTCACCCCAGCTGCGCCCACACCTATAGAGGTCGAGGCAGATGTTGAGTCAGACAAGTCAGACCTTCAGGACTTCATCATGCTCGATCTCAAGGCTGCAGCTTCTTCGCCTCCTCCTCTAGCTCTAGATGCTTAGTTGTTGGTGCTAGACGCCAAAGGGGGAGGGAAGGTCGAGTATAGAGATAGGGGGAGGGATTCGTTTCTTTGTGTGATTTTATTTCCCCCGTTCTCATGTCATCATGTCTATCTTTTGTGCATTTGTATTTATGTGTGATGGATGATGTTTGTGAGCTACCTATGCTTGTGTGACATACTCTTGATTATCACTAATACATCTTGTGAGTTGTCACTTGTTCATGATATGTCTCATTGATAAATGCTTTTGAGCTTCCGCGACTTACTCCGATATCTACTTGAGAATATCATGAGGTACTCCGTTTAATATTCATATTCATGAATACCATGTTTGTGATTTGGTTTGGGTGAGCAAGTATGCTTCATTACAAATTCATTAACCCTTTCTCAACCATTCCAAGTCACCTAAATCCTAACCTTTCACTCTTATATCCATACTCGAGGAGTTATTGTCGTCAATCACCAAAAAGGGGGAGATTGAAGAATCATGGCCCTATTGGTTTCGGTGATTAACGGCAATTAGCAATTATTATGGCTAATGTGTGTTTTGCAGAGGCTATGCGTAGCATAGCCATAGTGACCAACATAAATGGTCATCACTTAGCCCTCAAGATGGATATCGTTTCGGATTTCAAAGAGACATGATGAAGACCCTAGAATGATAGGCTAAGTGCCATAAGGTGATGAAGGGCACTTAGAAATAGATAGGGCTTCTATTTGATCTTTGACCATACTATCAAGAGGGGTTGAGACTAGTAGCTTGACTTAGGAGAGCTTCATGACTTAGGTGTGGTGCTCACTTGACTTCCTTAGCCCTAAGCAAGCCTATGGTGACCGTAAGATAGCCAAGAACTTCTTCCGAATTCATCGCGACGAAAATCGGAGTTGAAAAAGAAGTTTACTGGGCGTCGGACGCTGAGTCTGAAGGCGTCGGACGCTGTCTGTCGCGTCGGACGATGGCGTCGGACACTGACGTCAGGATGACGTAGCGTCCGTCGACTGCCCAGTGTGGTCCCCTGAGTTTAAGAGGGCGTCGGACGTTGTCCATCGCCAAGGTGTCGGACGTTGTGACAGCGTCCGTCAGCCTACCAGTGGGGATGTTTTCAGTGCAACTCGCCAAGGGGCGTCGGATGATGGTGTCTCAGCGTCCGTCGGTATGCGCAGGAGCGTCCGTCGCCTAAACCGAGGTTCAGAACTAGCCGTTGGGCAGGGCGACGGACCGTCCGTCGCCTAGGCGTCAGAGCGTCCATCGCCAACTTGAATTGCCAGCCCGAGGCAGTTTTCTGGGGTGGCTATTTATAGCTCCTCACCCTTCTCTCCCATCTTGCCTTTGCTCATTTCAGTTGCTGAAGTTCTTGAGAAGGTTGGGAAGAGAGCAAGAGCCCTAGAGAGAGAGAGAGTGATTCGCGAATCCATCCATCCTCTCCTCTAGTTCATCTAAGAGTTCAAGTGTGCATACTCTAGTTGTGAAGCTTGAGTGAGTCAAGCGAACATCGAGGCTTGTTACTCTTGGTGATCGACGTCACCTAGACGGTCCGGTGGTGCTCGGAGGAAGGTGATCGCCGGAAGATTGTCGGCGGCCCTTCTCCATCAACTTGTTATCGGTTGTGGGCGATTCACCGAGCCGGAGTGACGAAGAATCAGCGCGTAGAGAGCACTCATCCCTTGCGTGGGATTGAGGGGGAGCTATACCTTGCGAGGTGCTCCAACGAGGACTAGGGGGTAGTGTCGACTCCTCGATACCCCGGCTAAACATCGTTGTGTCAAGCATCTCTTTCCCTAGCTCTTTCATGCCGCATTACTTTCCGCTCTTGTCTTTCTATTCATATTAGAATTGTGTAGGAAGTTTTTGCTTTCATTTGGCTTGCTACCGCTTTCTAGATAGGACACACAAACGGTAGGAACTAGGGGGTTAATTGGCTCTTGATAGGTTTAATTCTTGTCTATAAATTAAAAAGAGCCCAATTCACCCCCCTCTTGGGCATCTTGATCCTTTCAACCACCAAGCGCCAGTACCAGCAGCACGCGCGAGCACCACCACCAGTACTAACAGCACCAGGCTTGGCTTGGCGGTGCGGTGGATGCAACGCAGGGATTGCCATGGCCGCCGAGGTGGGGGAGCTCAGTTGCGGGGGCCAGGGTGGAGAGGGTCGTCGACTCCTCTACAACAACACAACTCCACCTCCATGGATCTCGCTTGTGCTCCATGGATCTCGTTGGGGTGGGGAAGAAGGCCACCGGATCTGCAGGTGTTGGACGCTCTTGGTGGGTGAGAAGTTCGTGGTGGGGGAGCCATCGGGGTGGGGGACCGCGCACGCCATGGTGGGGAGGGGTGGCGGCGGCGGCCAGGGAGGCAACCTTGGCCATGGAAGGGATAAGAACATGGAGGAGGAAGCCGAGGTAGTCCCCCGTGCGGACTAAGACTGGGAGCAAATGGGGATTTTATGTTTTTCTACTGGGGTCTACTTCTGGGTGGAGAGGACGGAGAGCGGGTGGGGATTTCTATTTTTTTAGACGGTGGGGATTGGGATTTCTATCTGGAGCAAGCCGGTTGCCAGTTGGACCGGTCGCTGCGCATGCCGACAACGAGGCATTCGGACGGACACGTGGGGGCGGACGCCCTGAGTAGAGCATTACCGAAGAACTTAATAAGGAGGGGTTGGCGAGGAATAGCCCATGTCGTCTTTGTAAATGTCTGGAGGATATTGATCATATTCTCTTCAAATGTCATTTAGCTAAGATGGTGTGGGGATGCTTCGAGATCTTTTCAGTTTACAGAATCTCCCTAGATCCCTGAGGAATTATCATGTTTTTTGTGTTTGGCAAGGGTCATGACAAAAGAGATTAAGAGTTTGTTTGGATGTTGCAGTTTTGGAAAACTTTAGTAACAAAAATATGGTTTATAATAAGCTAAAGGGACACAAAAATATGGTTTAAAAAAAGAGGTCATGAGTGGAGTTTTTTAAAAAAAACCCAAAAAGACTAGTTTTGATAATATCATAGTTTTAGAGACTATAAGAGGCCAAGAGCCTCTAGCTCAAACGGTTAGAGCTCCTCGATGGCACGGAGGAGCGAATTTTCAGGTTATTTATGTCGTGGTTAAAAAAATTCCCTCGTCTGTCCCACGGCCAAAGCACAGGTGTTAGGCCTGACCCAGTCTCACATGGGTTACGGTGCCCCTGTTTCAGGGTGAGTCAGGGGTTCAGGGATTTTTCTCTGACTTACGTGAGATGGTTATCTTCTACTTAAGGCAATGCCCGGGGGTCTGTCTTAACCCGTGGGTCGAGTTTTTTTAGAGACTACAAGAGACGGACGAGTGAGGTCCGAATAGAGTATAATTTGTGGTCTTGTATTGTAATCGGGTAAGACACGGACGAGTGAGCTCTGATCTGAGTAGAGTATAATTTGTATTGGACGCGAACGGGTGAGCTTCAAGTAAAGTATAATTTGTATTGTACACGGACGTGCGAATAAGGGTTAAGATTTGATATCATCGGGTAGATTATGATTTTAGAGTTTGTTTAGAGCATCTCCAACAATTTGATATAATTTACTTGTCAAATGATATGTTTTAGTAAGTTGCTAAAAAAATATACCAAGTTAAAAACAAACTGTCTCCAACAATTCCCTATTTTCAGTTGCCAAACCACGGCCTGCCTCTGCTCCCCAGCCACTCGACGCCGGCACCCTGCATCTCTGCGGCATTGCTCGCCCTGCTCGGCCACGGTGGTGTGGTCGTCGTCGGCGTCCACGCGGCCCGGATCCACTACGGAGCCCGCGACGGACTCGTCGCGACCGTGCGACGCAGCCGTGACGGATCCCGCGACGGAGGCACAGACACACACCACTGTCCCATCTTTCGATCTCCCACCATGGCTTTCCCGGGACTCCGGCGAGGAAGCTCCTACCCGGCGACTTCACCGCCGCGCCAACCGCCGTCGTCAAGGCGCGGGTGACTTCTTCTCGGGCCTGTGGCAGCTCGTCAAGGCGAAGTCCGCCGAGGTCGTGGCCTACCTCGTCGCCCTCTTGGTCGGGACTCGCCGCGACGGAGGGGCGCCTCGCCGTGCCTGGACGGAACAAACGTCGGGACTCACCGCGACGGAGGGGCGACCGCGCGACGGAGGAGCGCCTCGCCGCGACCGCCGCTCGTCGGGAAGCGCGGAGAGGGCGAGCGCGGCGGGCAGGCGGGGCGAGGGCGAGTGCGGCGGGGGCTTCTTCTACGACGGCGATGGTCGCCGTACTCCGGATCGGCCGCAACCTGGCCGCCGTAGACACCAACTTCTCCTCGAGCGACGAAGTCACCAAGCGCTGGCTTGCCGAGGCCTCCACCGTCGCCCGTGGCCGCCGCCTCGTCGCGGGCCTCGTCGCGGGCCTCGTCGCGCTGTGCGGCCATGACCCTTCCGACCGCGCCAGGGGCACGAACTTCAACCCAGCGTCTAGAGACCATAGCAACCCGATTCGCTGCATCGCGCTCTGCTTCGGCGATACGCGCGAGATAGCAACTGCGGAGATTTACGCGCGCGGGAGGAGAAAATACCAAGTTGGGATAAATAGAGAGTTGATTTACCAAATTGTTGGAGAGAGTTTTTTGTATTTTTATCAAGTTTATAAGAATGCCAAGTTGATTTAGGGAGTTGTTGGACCAACTCCTTAAAATTTACTTGCCAAATCCTATGGTTTAGCAAGTTGCTAAAATATTTGGCAAGTGAAAAAATGTCTATCTCCAACAAGTTGATATTTTAACTTGGCAAGTGAAAAAAAATATACCAAGTACGGAGATTTACAAGTCTGGGGCGATATTTACTAAGTTGGTAAATATACCAAGTGGATTTAAAGAGTTGTTGGAGATATGTTTTCGTGTTTTTTTTCAAAAAAAAAAAGAATACCAAGTGGATTTGAGGAGTGTGGAGATGCTCAGAAAGAGATATATCACGGTACTGGGCGGATACTAAAACCGGAAAGGTATTTTCAAAGTATGCAGGCCCAACATTCCTCCACAGTGGCCCAACCCGGCCCGCAAGCTGCTGAGGTCATCCATCCTGAATGAAGGCCGCAAAGTCTGAGGAGGGAAGAAGCGCACGCCAATCGGCATCCCCTTCGCCCAGATCTCTCTCACTCGCACTCGCTCACCCCGCCCAATGGCATCCACTGGCGCCGCCGACGACGCGGTGGCGCAGCCTAAGGCCGCCATCTCGCACGTAATCTTCGATATGGACGGCCTCCTCCTCGGTATCTCTATCTTCCCCGTTGTTTTGTAGATCGGCGATGTTCATGTTCTTGGCCTCATCCCCATTCCATGGGAGGACTGCGCTGATGATCGTCGGTCTGTGGCGTGGGGTGCAGACACGGAGGGCTTCTACACGGAGGTTCAGGAGAAGATCCTAGCGAGGTACGACAAGGTGTTCGACTGGTCGCTCAAGGCCAAGATGATGGGCAAGAAGGCGACCGAGTCCGCCCGCATCTTCGTCGACGAGTGCGGCCTCAACGGCCTGCTCACCCCCGAGCAGTTCCTCGAGGAGCGCGAGAGCATGCTCCAGGCGCTCTTCCCATCCTGCACCAAGCTGCCAGGTGAGCCAAAGATGGACATGAACGCCCCTTAGACTTCTCTCTTTGCACGATAACCACAGGTCTACCATTATGCATAATCGATTGGACAATAGTGTACAATTGTACCCCATGTTGCAGATTTCTTTGGTCCACTGAATTTGCTGGGGAAAATTCATCTCAAAAGGAACGAACTTGAGTTCTAAAGTTGATATATTCAGATGCAATTCCATAGTTGCTCTGGCCATTTGGTTTCATCATGCTAAGTGTTGTCCTTAACAAGATACAGTGTTCGTTAGATTTCTTGTTTCATGTACCACCATGAAATCGAAGGGAGAAAATGAACTTTAGGTGGAGGTACATTACGTGTTAAGTATTATATCAATCAATGAATCAACAGAGAGTATTTTTGCACAGCATTTTCTGTGAACATATAAATTCAACTTTCAGATATGTGATTTGACTTTATGGGTGTTGCTTAACACAATTTCATGGTATTATGTCGAATCTGTTGCATATGCACTTCAGGCTTTCTAATGATAATGATGTCCATTGAAGTGGAACCAAAGGAAATTGCCATATTTTTCAAGATTTCAGATTGTGGCCTTTTGCAGTTGACACTTTTTGTAATGCCCCAGACCAAATTTTGACTTTACATTGTTTCTCTTAAGACAATCTCTTGTGGTAAACATTACTGTTTTTTTATGGTAATAAGGTATGCCTTGACTGGTGGGATATTTTGAAGAATAAAATTCAACATTTTGGCATCATTGATCAAGTTCTTTAATATAAATGCTCTGTGATTCATTTCAGTAATTTACTCAAATTGTGATAGATGGTTTGCTTATGATGTGTTAAATGTAAAATATTGTTTCTTGCAGGAGTACTACGTTTGGTCCATCATCTTCATGCTAACGGAATACCAATGGCTGTTGCGACAGGGTAAGTTTATTTATATCTGATCATCCATTTGCCCTTTCCTCAATGGTCAATGCCCATCGTCTTCCCATCATTTAGAACTCTATTAATGTTTGTTGCTGACTTCCTTTGGCTTACAGATCCCATAAACGTCATTTTGCACTGAAGACACAGAACCACCAGGAAATGTTTTCCCTGATGCATCATATTGTCATGGGTGATGATCCGGAGGTCAAGACTGGCAAACCATCCCCTGATATTTTTCTTGCTGCTATGAGGAGGTTTGAGGTATTGAATTTGATTTTATGGCAATTAGAATGTTCCGTTTGGATGCTATCTGCGAGAATCTCTACTGATGCAACTGCATTGCATTTTATTTAGGGCGATGTAGAACCCAGTAAGTGCTTGGTTTTTGAAGATGCTCCTTCCGGTGTAGCTGCAGCGAAAAATGCTGGAATGTAAGTGCTTGGAATGTTTTTGAAGGGAGGCTGTTATAGATACACGATTTTTTGAACCATTTGTACTTTGTTTTTACTACAACTCTTCCTACCAGGTCTGCAGTGATGGTCCCAGATCCGAGGCTGGATGTTTCATATCACAAAGGAGCTGACCAAGTTCTCAGTTCATTGTTGGACTTCAAACCTACTGAATGGGGCTTGCCGGCATTTAAAGAGTAGACAAACTCCATACAAAGACTAGAAAACTCTAGTGAAGAATGTGAGATACTTGAATACTGACGTCGTGGATAATACAAATTTCATAAGATGTTGCTCAAGCGTATCATTGAGCATTATTGTCGCCTCTTGACTATGTGGCACCAAATTACTTTATATGACCTGGTTCCATCCAATAAGAGTATCCCCTTCACAGAAATAACTATCTCATGCATGTCTTGATTTTCATTACTTCTGACTGTCGACATTCATGAGCAAAAGATAATACTAACTTGGTGGCGTTCATATTGATCTAGCGCAAGCATTTTCAGTCAAGTCAAACCATCGAACACTTTTTTTTTTCAAACTTTAGCATTGCCATTTACCAAGTTATATCGACATGCTGTGCAAATCTGTGGACTGCTGGCAAGCTAGGCTAGTCTTCTCAAGTTCTCATTACGTTACAAACTACAAAAGATCATCCCGCATTCACAAATTTGCTATTGAATATTGATGTTGATATATATATACATTAACAATTTGACATATACATTTGAGACGCACATGATGACATGAGTACTACAGTAGTGCGTGACGGAACTCTAACCATCACAGGAGACACTGAATTCCTGGTGGTCACCTGCACGAGAGGGCGTTGTCCCGCGCAATTAGCCACAGCTTGTACTGGACGAGGCATCCAAAAAAAAAAGGGCCCTAGTAGCATCCGTAGATAGCAGCGTGTGCCGCAGCTTGAACCCCAAATGTCAGGCTCCAATTAGTGTGGGTTCTCACTGATTACCGTGGCTCGTTACGGTCAGCTGGAGTCAACATCAAAACCAACAAAAAAAAATATAAGTATATTAGTTTGTTTGCCAAGAGAGTATCAAACTCCCAGATTAAACAATATCATAACGACAGGTAAGTATTGCACAACTCACCATGTAGCAGATTTACACTTGCTTCTGCGACATCAGCTTACCGCCAATACTGAGCCCATCTATGGATGGTCTCAACCATTTGAGGGAAGAGAGCACTGACGCTTTCATTGATAAGATCCTGGAAGAAATGTATAGCCTCCTCATCGTCCAGGTCCAACCTGAATTTCTCCTGGAGCTGATGGATGATGGACCACACAAACAAAGAGGAACATGTCATTTTGAGTTTTTTACTAAGCTCCTGAGCTCGTAAAATAACCAATTTACCTTGAGACCTCCGCTTTCATCAGCAGAGATATCTGGAATGCCTGATCGTTCCATCAGCTTGAATAGATTCAAAATGAGACTGCTGGACTTTCTTAGAATGTTGTATGCTTCGCAACAGTAGGCCTTGAATCTTGTATAATATGGGCTGAAAAACAAAAGCAAATTTTGACAGTACATAATCATCAGGCAAATGAGTGAAAGTGCAAAGACTTAACGAAATTGTTCAACTAATTACCTTTCTGCACCACCCATGGCCTCAACCATTTCTTTACACAGTTTCATTGGTGGTGGAAATGGCTTTGGGTCTCGACCAAGTATAAAAGCAAAGTCAACATGGAAAAGACGTCCATCATCAGTTAGAAGAAGATTATCCAGATGCCTAGAGAGTAGAGAAAGAAAAAATGTTATTACTGTCAAATTTGCATTTCTATATGTTGTATCATTGTCAATGTTCAACATGGGCAACTTCATCTATCAGGAGAAAGAGGATGTAAAAACATTGCTACAGAATGTCCTGATCATGAACGAACTTCCATTAAAGCATGATGAGGACTACGATACTTGAATATTAATTGGGCAATACTGTGAACTTCTTTATGTACCGATTTACATAATTTCACGCCTTGAAAATCTTCATCTTCACAAAAGAAACAAATGAAGTAAACACATAAATAAGTTCAGAGTCCTCATCCTAGCTTCTTGATCATAATATTGTAATGACTCCTTGGTTTGTTACATTAAATAGAGCAGAAAACAATCTAGAAGGTTACTATCAAAGTGGTGCTTTCAAACCAGAAGGTGTCAAGAAGGCAAACCTGTCTCCAACCCCCAATAAATATGTAATAACAGAGTAGCCGGCGCAGCTTTTTATGAATGTCTCCAAACATTGAGCCGTTATACCAAAAGGACCATCCTCATCAGGATGGAACTTCTGTAGGTAACTTGTAATACTGCGATGTTCTGATAGAATCTGGGAACATGTTACTTAAATCAACATAGCTATCATAAAGAGTACTAATAAACTGAAGATAGAATTATTAGGAAGCTTCATTGCAGTGGAAAGAACATTTGGCATTTGGCAACAAGAGCTTCCACTACCAAGTTACCTGTGCGAGAGAACTGGAAGGAATAAATTCAAGCATCCCTTCATCTTGTCCAGTTGCAAGAACTCGGTATGGAGTAAGGTGCAAATCTAGATTTTCTAATTTGAGTAACCGGTCCATCAAAGAAACCGTCTGAATAACCTATAATCATACAGAATCAATTAGCCATGATTCTCTTTCTCCCACTAAGTTATCTAAATGAACAACCTTGAAATGTTACACATGTTATAGCTCACAATGTTTCATTACACAATTAAAGTGTGAAATAAGAAACTGATAAATAATAATCACTCCTTCAGACTTCAGAATGTCAGGAACCAGAACCATAGTAATGAGGGTGATATTGTGTACAGACTGGAACTGAACTAAACCATTCAATAGCATATGTAAAGCAACATTGATTACTTACCAACTGATCTTGCCGGAGGTCATCTCCCTTTTTGTAAATAATCTTAGATGTTCCCCCGTTTGCTGTTTTAAATGTCAGGCGCAAAGGGTTCAAGGCGCTTTTAAATATAGACGATTCTTGAGGCACAACTCCTGTTAGGAGAAGAGTTGGTGCTAATGGTGAACGAATTGGCTGGAATCAGTTCAAACGAATAAGTTAGTTATAGCTTCGAAGTAAAGTTAATGTGATAATATTTTTTAGCACTAACAAACAATACAGATTTACCTCATCAAAGTTTGTAAGCTCGCTGAAAACTCCTGATAATAGCTGCCTTAATTTTTCAATTTTCTTTTGTGCACTACCTCTTACATTTCTTACATCCTTCATAATAGAACACAATTGAGCAGTGAGGTCTGTCTGCCGGGTTAAACTCTGCCACAATCGAAACCCATCTTCATCCCCATCCTCCCTACCAACCAACTGTTAAGAACAGAAACAACAATACATATATTTATAAATACTGAAAAGTTACAGACAGGGAATGAAAGAACCAAGATTGTGAAAAAGGAAGAAAACCGTACTTTCATCATACTATTTTCAAGCATGTCATATGTGCCATAATATCGTCTTGCATATGCAGGACTGTGAAGCTCGACTAATATATACCACCGGAGGAAGCTAGCAATTTCGATGTTTGACAAAGCTGCAATGGAGTGGGAAGAAAAAGATCAAAACACTGCCAATAGTTCTATACAGAAACAATTTTGTGATGACATAAACAACATAAGTTGACAAAAGGTCTGCAGGTAAAATTTCCACAATTCATGCAAGCTTTGTGGTGACCTCAAAGTTTACAATGAATACTCTATCTTGCAACAGTAATAAAAATATTAAGTGTTTTGGTTGGATTGCACTTGGTGCTAAAATAATTCAATGTACAGCCATGGAAGTCTGGATGAGGTACACATGAAGGCACAAAATGACATTTTTCTACTTTCAACAAACAAGCATTATGTCACTTCTTCAAATTTCAGTCATCAAATGTGGCAGATTAAGCTGTGAACAAATATTTACATAGCTATTCAAACATACCACGGTTTACAAGAAAGAGTGCTAGACGGGACTTGTCAGATCTTTCAAACCGAAGAGCTTGCACTAACTGGAGTAAATAGCACTGTAATTCTTCATCATCCGCCCTTTCAAGTACGCTGACAGCATAACCGCGAACCTTTGCACATAAACAATTGTTACCTTACAGAATAATATGTCATGAAAAGCATATAGCCAGAGTCAGAGTATAATTATTCAATATTCTTTAGTAACTGAGATAATAAGATAATCATTTATATAACCTTAACTAATAAAAACATTTCACCTGGAGCACAAAAACTATTACCAGTGCACAAACCTTTTGACAATGAAAAAAGAAAAAGGAAAGGCAACAATAAATCGAGAAAGAGGGCACATTAGATCATCTCACGTAAATGATACATATCTGGATAAAAATCTACAGCTCAGTAGAGCGCTGACAACTCTTTACTGCAACAAGACTTTGGGTATGAAGTAAATAAGAAAACAAGGTGGATACTAAATGGTGATAATGTGCCAGATAAGCACCATGCAAATGCCTACAGCTGCAATCCTACCTCCAACCCAGCCAAAAACCACTGTCTCTTCCAGGTGCACTTCTGTGTTAGGGTACACGTAGGTGGATTGAATTTTAGGACCGAGATTAGAAGAATTGGGAAAGATTAGATCTGAATCGGAGAAGAGAGGAGGAATTGTATTGAATGAAGTAACTGCCATGTCCCTCATGTTCCATTAAAAAAACTTAACTTTTATACAACTTCATTGAGGCCTCTCTCAGATTTTCCCTTGACTTAAATGACTACAGAAGGTCATGACCACAATGCTTACACAAGCAACTCATATCCATTCTGGACCATCCAGACTGATGTGAGCAATTTGGGCCTTGACGCTCCATCTGGGTGGATGGCTATTCTCTTGGGCCTTGCTGGCAGATGGCACTGGATTGACACTCTGCTGCCTACCACCCCCACCCCCCACTGCAGGGCAACCTAGTGAACCCTGTAGAGCAATTTGGGCCTCGACGCTCCATCTGGGTGGATGGCTATTCTCTTGGGCCTTACTGGCAGATGGCACTGGATTGACACTCTGCTGCCTACCACTGCCACCCCCTACTGCAGGGCAACCCAGTGAACCCTGTAGAGCGACTGCTGTCATCCACCTGCGTGCCTATAATTGGACATCTGTAGACCACAAAACCCCAAAAATCAAACATCTTTTTCCTCAAGATGCTGATTTCAAGAATAAGAATAAACCAACAAAATAAATATGATTTTAAGAAGGAGCAGCAGGCATTGTTTCAATAACACTGGAGAAAGAAGATAAATAGGCAACCTACTGCAAAACCTGAACAAAGAAATTTGCCGAAAGAATGTATTTCTTTCTGCTTGTTGATAGCAAACTGCCACGAAAAATTCCAGAAAAGAATGGCATTGGGATTCAGGACTAATTCGCGTAACTAAACAAAGGATGAAGAAGAAACATTTATATGTAATCTAATGGAAAAAAAAACAAACAACTAAACAAAAGACCAGAAACATGAACAAATAAAGGTGGCAGACAGCATACTTCGTCACTTTCAAAATCAGGTGAGAGAAGCTCTAGTGCATCAGCCACATCAATCATTTCCCACTTTCCAATCAACTCAACAGCTTGCTTAGCTTCCTGCAAAGCATTATCACACTTAGGAAACCGATCATGCTGTGTTCACAGCTCCAAAAAAACCAACACACTAGATTCTTTCCAGTATAAAGTAAAAGAATTTGAGATGACGAAAAAAATTAACATCAAAATAAGCTAACTGCAGGTTTGCAGTACACTTTTATGTCCATCACTTAGTCCAGCCAGACCAAATATGACATTACAAAACAATAGCAGAACTTGAACATAGGGATTTCTTTTACTAACTTGGTTATCACTCCAATCCACTGAGCGGACGAATTTTGTTAGAGCTTTCTTCTCAGACATCAAAGAGAAACGAAACTTCCACACCAACTGCTTCTCATCCACTTCCAAAGTGCGTGTAGGAGGAAACTTAATAATTGCTTGTAGTAACCTACAAAGTAAGAACAAAATCAATCAGCGAGAAAACCACCAATTCTGCAAACTATTAACATAAACGACAGAATTCTGCTTCCAACATAATTCAGTCTGCTCGCATATGAATGTGGTTGTCTCACAAGTTCATGACAGCATGAAACCCAAAGTCAGAAAATTCATCACGAAAGATCATAAGTTGACAGAGGGGGAAAGGAGGAAAGAAAAAATAATGCATCTTTCACTTACTTTCGCTCATTTGAGCTTGGTTTTAGATCTCTATCAACTATCCCACGAGTCAAGCTCCTAGCAAGCTTTAACTGCTTGTGCTCAGATGGATTGGTTCGTCCAAGTTCTGGGTCCCATACAGTAACCAGCTCGTTGGATAGCGATACTGGGGCCGGTGTATAAAAATTTGATCCAGATTCCTGCATGGACAAGTAACACTCAACATTTCTCTGGCGAAGATAAAATTTCTATAACTTGCAAGCAGCAGAAGTCATGTTAAGATAAATAAAATTATGACTCAACAACTTCAAAATGTAAATTCCTCCAACTATGGAAGTAGCAGAAGACTATTCTATATACACAAGGATCACCTTGTGCAAAAAAAATACAGATCAATTTTACAGGTAAAAGAGTCATGCAGCTGCATAGTGAGTTACAGGGGAAAAAATAGCTCAGTGCCATAACATATATATATGTATAACAAGGTGAGTAATGTTAACCTGGAAGACAATTCTGTGTTCGAAACTGCACAATTCAACAACCAGGCTAGGGTACAAATTTTCCTTCCTCTCACACTCTTTCTCCTTAGCTTTGTCCATAGCACTGAAGGCAAGACGATCAAGCCAATCAACATGTTGTATCTGCCCTCTCTCATACTTGTTAACAAGCCTTTCCAAACGCTCTATCTCACCCCTCTCATTCCTAGGAACCTACAAGTTGCATAGGGGAAAAAAAGGTAAGTCCAGCTTGAGATAATAGAAGTAAAAAAAGAAGTAAATAGGTGAGAGAGAACTAAAACAGATGAATCCTGAGTTCAAGAAGAGTAAAGCGGAGTGTTACCTTGCCAGGAGTTGTGGTGGGGACTCCTCCATCGGCCTCCTTTTGGGGCCATAGCCGCAGCTTCTGTCTTCCTGTTTTAAGCTGCCTTTTGCTGTTGAAAAGAAATATGGTAGCTCCACCAATAATCTTAGGGTCCTCGCCAGATGAGACATCCCACACCTACATCAGAGATTAAAAGCATAGGAAGCTAAAACACGAGGAAAAGTGGAAAACCATACAATACAGGTGAGAACTACATAAACCATGCTGGACACCAATGATCCTATGAACTGAACTTATTAACATCAAACACCACATACTCATTATAATGTGTTATCACTGCCGTCAAGGTACAATCATGTCAATAAATTTGATTCATCATTACGGTGATCTCCAATAAAATTGACTGAAAAAACATCATCCTATTTGTTAATTCAAGGTTCACTTGGAAATAAATAAATGAATCCACTTAAATGAGAAGCTAAAACTTTCTACCAATAAAAAGAGCAATCAACATGTTGAGTATGACCCATCTAGTGACATTTTTATCAAATTAAACATGTGTGCTCAATTTTTTGAATCTTCATACTCACACAGAACCCCTCCACATGTCTGCTAAAAAATAACAACCTTGACACCCACAAAGATAGAATTCCTTTCTTTAACAATTGACAGGAGTGCTTCTGTGTGGGGGCTGTTTTCTTCTAGCTCTTGTACCATTTTGTTTTTTTAATGAAATGAAATAAAGCTCTCCTGTGTATTTTGAGCAAAAAAAAAAACAACTGACACGAGTGGTGTACAAATCCAAGAAATATACCGTAAATGCAAGCTGTGAGAGGGATGTTAGGTCCCTGTATTTGGTACTTAGTGTTATGAGCTCATTCCAACAGTATTTCGGTCCTGAAGGTTCCAACCTGCGTGAGAAAAAAATGTGCATTAAAATTACAAGAAACAGAATTGGTTAGTGCAGTCAATTGGCTCTTATAATTATAGAATACATAAAAAAAATATGTACCTTGTTTTTACAGGCAACCCAAATTGTATCCCGTCGATATATAGCTTGCACTCAACAAAGAGCTCTGGGACTTTTTGGTCGGTCAACAAGATATGTTCTGGAAACAGGAAATGTTGAGAATGTGAAATATATATATTATTATTATGAAAGAAAAGACGAACAACATATAATCATTTTAATTATGATGGTGCATACTAGCGATCACATGAAAGTTTTCTTGGCAGCAGTATAGAACAAAGAAGTACTCCCTCCATCCTAAATTATAAGTCATCCCAAGAATCTTGGAGAATCAAAGCATCTTAAGTTTGACCAAACTTATATGACAATATAATAACATATATGATGTCATCTAAGTATCATTAGATTCATTATCAATTATATTTTCATAGCATACCTATTTGATGTCATAAATCTTTATAATTTTTTCTATAATTATTGGTCAAACTTGAAATGTTTTGACTCTCCAAGATTCTGGGAATGTCTTATAATTTGGGATGGAGGAAGTAAAAAGGTTTGCTTCTCCTGTGGGATAAAATGTCGACTGGTATTCTCGAATAAGCAGGAGAGCTATGTATCATTGCATTTTAATAAGAAAATAGGTAGTGTGTAGGATCGAAGAAAAACATTGAATTAGGGCAGGCTTGGATCAGCTAGAGCTAGTTATTAGCTGAGACAAAAAAAAATTAGGCCAAATTAGCTAGGGTTGGCCAGCTAACATTTAGTTGGAGGCTTCACTAAAAAATTGACCCACTTATTAGCCCCTGTTTGGATGGGCTAGAGCTAATTTTGGCTAATTGTTAGCTGGCTGACAATTAGCCCTTGGTATCCAAACAGGCACTTAGAACCGAAAGGAGATCAGTGCTGTGTAATAACAGTGCAAAACAGTTAAATGCTGTGATTGTAGCAGTTACAAATCTGCAAATGACGATACAGGAATATTGGATTCAAGATCGCTGTTAGGGGCGAATTTGTTGAGTGAAAAACATTGGAAAAAGATGGGTTTTTGAAGCCGGTGGTAGCACGGCGAGCGCATCAGGGCTGAATTGGCAAGCAAATTGAGGTGGAGAAGAGAGGTAGCAGTGATATACCTGCATGGAGGACGCGGAAGGCGAGAGGGTGGCTGATGTCGCAGGACAAGAAGAACCGGAACTCGTTGCCGCCGCCGACCATCTTTTGGTGATGAAGAACTGAGATGTCACAGGAGAGAAATTGGGGAAGGGATGACCAGATCAAAAACGCTCAGAGCGACTGCGGTCTCTTGGTATGGACAGCATGGAAAGGAAGAGGACGCCGAGGAGAAGCGGCGTCGGACGGAGGAGGCGGGCGGGGCGATTGTAGCAGGGGGCGACGAGGGTGAGGGCTAGCGGTTCTGCTGATCCCTCTTATTCTCCCTCCTTTTTTTTTTGCGAGTATCTCCCACCTTGTTTCTGCGTGTGCAGGCGGCGGTACACGAGAAGAGACGCGGCGGCGGCTGAGCGTGCCGGCGAGGAGACGGCGGTTGCGTGACTCCAGCGGGGAGGATTCGCTGGGTGTGGATGAAGCACAGCACTTGTCGCCCGCGGGTGCCGAGTTCGACCCGAACCCGCTCCAGTCCAACCGCTGGTTTCAGCAGCCCACCCGTAAAAACTTGCCCACGTCAAACCATGGTGATAGAGCCCAGCCCGTTTAGCCCGAAGAAACACGGTAACACGGCCCATTAGCTATTAGTAATGGCTTCGGTTCCAAAAATTCAGAAGATCTTAAAGATTGTGCTGGCACATTTCAAGATTGACAAAGTCATTATAGGCAGATACGGTAAAATTCTGGACCCGTGCCAAGTTGAGGACTCGATTATTTGAACCAAATGGGCAGATTCCACCAGAAGGAACCCAACAAGTTGATCTATGATCAGTTCGTAATTCAGAAGTAGAAATTGAAATGTACTTTAATAAGTTAAGCTATTTGGCTTGAAACTTAACATTCCACCACTTTGAAAAGTTCGCTTATATGCTTATATCAAATCTATAAGATGGAAGATGAAAATTGATTTTATAGATCATTATTCTATGTTTGTACTTTGTAACTTATAACATGTTCTTCAACTCGCTTTCCTATAGTAGAAATGCAACAAATAAATATGTCTCTTATATAGCCAACAATAATATACATATATAATTCATGTACAATAATATTAGTTTAATTAATATGTTTCTAAATTATGATTATTAAATGAATTCAGTTTCAAGGATCCAAATAGAGCCTAATTAGATTTTGCAAAATGCATAACTAGACTGTACCGAGAGGCAGAGTGCTTTTCTTTTGTACCTTCAGCTTATAATAGGGTTTCCTAATTAAAAAAGGAAAAAAGAGGCTTATAATATGTTCCCACTTTCAACTGAAACTTTTTTTTAAACGCAAAGATAGTTTCAATAAAAAATTTTCCGTTTCTAAATACATGACGTGCCCGTTTTCAACCAATGGCATCCCTCACTTTGAATCCAGTTGTTGACACAAAAAGCGTCGGCGAACACGTCAGGCTTATACCCAAATTCAATATCTGAAGTGTGCCAGTCGATTTGACCAGTTAATCGACAAGGACGATAACTAGAACAACGTTGAACGAGACGACGGTGATGCGCCCGAACGTCAAGGCTCTAATTGCTCAAAACGCGGAACTCGCAAAGTTGACGGAAATCTTATAGATACAGTCCGTCAAGACTTCGTAAGAACTCGTGGGTAAACTAGAACTAATGCGATAAAGTAGATTTGTTGGAAAAAGTAGATGAAAATAATTGAGTTGTTTGATTGATTGTATATATATCTTTTTTACACCATCCCTCGGTACATATTTATACTCCGGTAAGAGGAGTTGTAAATAAACACGACTCATATCTAAACAAAACTTCTATTTTTAAGGAAATAAACGACTCGTGTAAGAGTCGGACTCAAACTATAATAATAATACTGACATAAAAATCACCAGCCGTCTTCCTTATGATGAAACCTTCCATCGGCAAACTTCTTCCAATCTGCAACTTTTTTCTATCACCATCGGCAGTCTTCAATCTGACGTCAGCCATATCATCCTGCATCCATTGGCAATACCTTCCTATCGGCAAGTAGCTTCTTCTTCTTTCCTTGACGTTTCTTCAATCAGATTGACTATCGGTAACGTCCTTTACTTCTATCGGAAATCTAACTGATAATATCTTGATGTCGATATGGAACAATGATTATGTTCTTGCTGACCAGCGTATTTGGTTCATATTGACACGTACCAAAAACGATGTCAACACCAGTCCACTTTAAACTCAAATCCTTTCCTAAATTTTAGTAGCCCCAAACAAAAAACTAGAATAACGTGGTATTAGAGTTAAAAAAAAAAGAGTGGATGAGTGGTTTTTTAGACAAGAAATTATGTCTATCTCTACCACTAAAACATACGGACGTGGGTAAATCAATTCATCCGACTCCATCTATTCACCCGGCGCCCTCACCTACGCCCCCGAGGCCCCGACGCCCACGCCCCCGGCAACCGCCCCCCTCTACGCCCCTCGACACCGCCCCCTCCATGACTCCACGCCCCTTGACACCCCCTCCACGCCCCTCCAGGCGCCGACGCCCGCCTTCCTCCACGCCCCGACGCCGGCGCCCCCTCCACGGCCAACTTCCGCCCCGGCCCCCGGCGCGCCGACGACTCCTCCCCGGCGACCCAGCCCCGGCGTCGACCGCCCCATCCCCCAGCGCGCCAGCGACGACGGCCACACCTGCACACGACGCCGCCCAGCTTGTCCCACGCCGACGTCGCAGGCCGCCACGACGCCACACCGTCCTCAACGCCGCCACAGGATCGTCTTGCCGGCCGCCACAACGCCACACCCGTCCTCAACGCCGCCACAGGATCGTCTTGCCGGCCGCCACAACGCCACACCGTCCTCAACGCCGCCACAGGGTCATCTTGCCGGCGCAGGACACCCCGTCTCCGACGCCGCAGACCGCCACGCCGCCGCCGATACTGTTGAACGCCAGCTGCTCGAGTCTTTGTCACACCCTTCGCCAATCAACAGGTATACATGCCCACATTCTGTTGACTATATGGAGTGTGAATTTGTAATCTGATCTGATCTAATTAAGTGTCACCATATGCACACCTTGTAATCTGATCTGATCTAATTAACAGAATGCCCATGGTTCATTACCAGATACACCAGTACCAAAGGTTTTTGTTCATTACCAGATAGACCAGATAAACTCTATGTTCTTCCTTGAGCTTGCATGTTTTTTATTATTTACGATACTTCTTGCCTTGTGAATTCACTAGCCTCATTGACCAGAAGAAGAAACTCTGATCCTTTCCTTCCAACCACAATTTGCAGAAATTGACAACACATTTGTATGGCAGAAAAGCTTTTTTAATTGCTTCTGGTGCCTGGACTCGATCCTTATTGCATAGTTTCTTAGAACCAGCTTTGACGTTGGATATTCCTGTCAAGCCACGAAAGGTATATCTGAAATTTCTTGGATTCATTTTTGTTCTGAAAATTTTGGTAATGGCCACTCAGTCATCTTATGCTTACCTGATATGTAAAATAGTAGAACGGATTGGATTTTATGTATTCTTGCCAAACTTGTTTTGCATGTTTACGTGAGATGCAGCACAATCAATACTACTATATTGGATTGAGACTCTTGAATATTCCTTTCCACTTGGAAACAATGCTACCTGCTTATAAATAAGAGTTACATAAGTGGGTAACCTTTTGCATGAACTAAGGCAAAAAGTTGACAGTCAAAATGAGCCTGTGAAAGTGTCATGTTTTTGCTAGCAAACATTTGAACTATTTCAGACTGATCTGTTCACCAATGACCACAGCTTCCTCATATGTTATTCCTTGCTACATATAGCATTTATGAAATTCCTGTTATCTAATCTAACAACTAACAACATAGAAAAGAAATAATCTCACATATTTCCTCAGGGTCATCTTCTTGTGTTGGAGAACACTCGCATATAACGTGTGCTCTCATAATCATTTCACTCTTTCCACAAATCAATCTCAGTTACAAATTATTTAATGCTTCACTCCCTGTTATGGTCAGCAACATCTATAACGCTGTCAGAGGTGCCAATTAGGTATGACAGTTTTGAGGGATCAATCACAAAAGCCAGAATTAGATGGGCAAGAGTCTAGGAGAGAATTATGTATGAAAATCTCTTTATAATCAGTGGTAATCAAGGAATAAACAAGTAATTATAAAGAAATAATTCCCATTCACTTGGCTCCAAAGGAGACTCAAGGGACCTAGAAAAAAATATCATCTCAGGTGTGTGCCATTGATCATTTTCATGCCTTTTCAATACCTAGCACTCACATGTGAATAGGAGTCATGAATATACCTTATTTGAAAGAGCATTATAATATTGGTAAAATGTATAAGTGATTAAGTTACCTATCCTGGTCTCACTATGTTGGTACAGTTTGGGAAAAAACTTAAATTTATCAAGCATTCAATCTCATTTCGATTTCACCTTAGGACAAAATTGGTCAAGGAACACTGCTAAAATTCTGTCTTTGCTAGGTACCACCTCGCCCTTGCCAAGATGCTCGCTGCCGGTTTCTGACTCATCGTCGAACTCCCCTGTGGTTGTGATTTGGAATAGGTGAGATCACTCTACATGATGCCTGGTTTAGATTTTTCACTTGTGCTGGCTCATATGAATTGTTCTAATAATAATGGGGTCAGTACATGAGTAATGTGAATCCCTTGAAAAGCCTTTTAATTCAACCAATTGCTCAACAACAGTCAATCAATCAACACCTACTCATCCTTTAGATTCATGAGGCACAAGATTAAAAAAAAATGATATTAAAATCTTTCTCTGTTCATATGTAAGCCATATGCTTATCAGTCATAATTGCTACCTGATCATGTGGTTCATCTGTGTCTACTCAACAAGCTTGTGATCCGAGTATTCAAAAGTTCATATATGCATCTATAGCTATCCAAATATTCAGTTTAATAATAAGACAAATATTATTGCTAAACCCTTTCACTGCTATATATGCCAAATATTTGAATCAAGCATGAGAGATTTTGAGTTTGCTAACATTTATAGTGATTGTCTGTATATATAAACCATGGTACATAGGGATAATGGGACTTTGAACTGATGTCAGTTTAGGCAGAGAAATAATTACAATGTCACTGAAACAGCTAGCAAGAGAATTTCTTCCCAATTGTATGTGCAAAAACAGAATATTTAATATATCATTTAATTGAAGCAGGCTATGCCCCTGGCTGGTTACAAGCAAAGAAAATAAACCATTAGCAGATTACAGTTTTAAATTATGTCTATTTCCTGCAGGAGGAATTACCTTTTCATGTTATATATGATTGTGTAGGGTTTTGGATGCCACTAGGAAGTTGATTGCTTCGGGTGTACACAAGATGATGGATCTGCAAAACTGAAGGTCTCTGACGAAATTTGTTCTTTTACGTATGGAAATTTTTAGTTGTTTTGTATTTTTGGTCTAAATCAAATTGTATTGTTTAATTTACACCAGTTGGGAAAGGGGAAATATGGTCAGAGATAATTTCTTGAGGATCCACCATAACGGTAGTGGATTTTTTTGCTGTACTCCATGTCCTGCATCTCGTTAGTTATCTCTCTAATTTTTTTGCTGTACACAGCAGGGAAGCAGTATCCATGGGTCCTGATGACAAATTGTTCATTGATTTGCATCTGAAAAATATTAGTTATATTCTTTTTACAACACAATAGATAGAAATTAGTAGTTTAGTATTTAGTAGGAGCCTTTTGGACTAGGAGTTCAGTGCATCATTGCAAACTAAAAGAGCTGCACTAGGAGCCTTTTGGAGATAACTCTGATAAAATGAAATGTACTTGCTTGCTATAGTACTGTATGAGATAGCCTAACCTACCACAAGGTAGTCATACAACCTGACATGCTTGTGGATAGTTGTCATTGCTACCTGCTATATCTTAATATTGCTGTTTTTTTTAGTTTCTTATTGCAATGACACTCCTATTTATGGTTGCTAACTCAACTATATAAATTTGTTTGCAGTTTGCACATAGTTGAGAATATCTAGCTTGCTTGCAGACAAATAATCCATGCAACTTTTTTAAGTAATGTCATCTTGCTTTGTTTTAAGTAATCCATGTAAATCATTGTTATCTGTTCCTACAAAAATAAGTAATGTCATCTTGCTTTGATCTCTAGATCAATTATAGATTCTTCACGAATTCTCTTCCATGAACAACATGCCACTACTAACCCGGAGTTTGCCTTTTCAGGCATGGACTTTTATGAGCTATTAGATATACCCCAAGGGGACCGCAGAAAATACCATGATGATGTCACTATTATGGTTATTTCTCTTGAAACAAAGATACGGAAATCCTCTGGAACATATGTGTGATGTTCTGCTGATATAATGTCCATGTCAGTATTTATTCCGATGCAATATTCAGCTGAAATGAACTTCAGCCGGTCAGCACTCCCAGGCAATTGCATATATGCTCAACAAGAGGGTAAAGTCTGGCATGCCATACAGATATGTAGTTCATACACTTGTGAAGTGGAGTTCTCCGGTCGGAGATCATTGCTGATCCTCACATCAGCCTTGGCACAGCTCATGATTATGGGCTAACTCGGGCAGATTAAAGTTGCAGAGAAATGACAGCTTGCTAGGGAGAAATTCCTTGGAAAAGCAGACCCAATTTTGTTCTGTTTGCCACCACAGCTTGCTTTGGTTACATACTCACTGCTGACCATTTTTTTTCCACCTCACACTGAGCTGTCGGGTCCATTTTTTATCCTTGGAGATAGAAAACCTTTAGGTATATGCAGTTTTTCTCATTCGTGTGAGGAATGAGCCTATATTATATTGGAAACTGGAATTGATCATGACAGAAATTGATGATTGGCACATTTTGTCCCGAACCAACGCTATGACATCATTAACAAATAAGTAATGCTGACAGCTACACAATCGATTGGTTTAGCTAGCATGTACCAGGAATATCAAATAAACATTAGCTTTGTATAATAAATCATGTAATTTTATGATTTTTGTTCTCCCATCACAACGCACAGACACTCACCTAGTATATATATATACACACACGAATCAAGATGTGAAAAGATGTGATTGATAAATAACAAGAGAGAGAAGACAAGTGATTGGACAAAAAATGTTTTATTCAGAGCATGGTTTCTACGTGTAATGTTTACATGATTTAGTAGAGTAAAATGCACGCTTAGAAACTGTGCTAGGAAGTTGATTTTTTTTTGGATGTTAGGTGACCAACAGTGTTGAATTTTCAAATTTTATTTGAATTTTAAAAAATAGTGGAAAATTTACGTTCATAGGGGGCCTGGCCCTGCCCACCCTATCTCCGCCCTATGCACGCTGCATCCTCGAACTAAAAAACGACCATTTGTCAAGGGTTCACGGCACAATGACAAAGACCATTGGTTGGGGAGCTCCCACTCAGAGTTCAAATTCTGGGTGCGACACTTTATTCTAGGATTTTTCGGCGCTACGCATTAAGTGGTAGACGACGTCCCCGTCGACAGTGAAGCGTCTGTGGTGACTTCGTGAATTTCAAGATTTGTCAGCTCAGTCCTTCAAAGGTGCTCATAGGGATAGGGTTTGCGTACGTGAGTTCGTAGGAGCGAATGTGCATGCGTGTTGAGTGTCTGCGTTAAGCTCCTAATCTACTGTCGTCGTCGTCGTCGTCGTCGTCGTACACCAACGGTCCAAAACCCGCCACGACAACGCGAGCATCTAACCTGGCTTGCTACATAGGCAGTCGGATGCTGGTCCATGACAACTTCTCAAAACATAACCCCTCACGCATTTGGAGGACGTCGTTTTAGGTCCGGGCCCAAGTAACAGAGAAAGGAAAGAGGATCGAGGGTGATGGCGTTGCGGCCACGGGGCAGGACTAGATTTGCTCAAGTTTATCGAAGGCCCTAAAGACGCTCTTTATCCAACATCTTCCTGAAGGCCCTAAAGACCTTCTTTATCAATCCTAAGGCTGAGCAAATTATCAGATACCCATTACCACAACCTAAATTACCTGAACTCGGATCCAAATTACTCAAACTCAAGGTATCTGATTTTAAATTCAACAGTGATTTTGATTACCCAAATTAGTTTGGGTAATTCAGGTAATATCCCCCGGTACCCAAATTACCCGAACTACCCAAAGTTTTGTCTATGTCTTTGTATTTATCATGTGTTGTTAGTTGAATACCTGAACTCATCACTTTATTAAAATATAATTCTCTCTCTTTGAACAAATGACTAAATGACTGTAATATATTATTGTTAACACCGGATTTTTGCACAATGACAAGTGGGCTAGCGCGCAGTGAGTCGGCGGAGACAGATGCTCAGAGCATTCGACAAAATCCATGCAGTCGGTTAATTCCCATATTCGGCAATCAATCGCGCAATCGGTTAATCAGAAGAAGGACGGTTTCCATCGGAGCGATAAAGGCGGCAAGTGAGAGCCGAATTAGTAACGATAGTTGCGATAATTAAGGCAATAAAAACTTCGAAGGAAACCAAAGTCAAAATATTGTGTTTCTTCCTTTAATATTTTGTAGCCGTGTCCTCTTAGGACTCATGTCATAGCCAGGGTATAAATATAAGCCCTTAGCTACTGTAAAAGGTGTTCACAACCAAATCAATACAACCGGCCCCGTGCCAACTTCGAGTCCTTTTGCCGTGTCGTCGAGTTCTTCGAGAGGAATCATCGATCCGTCGACCTCCGTAAGTCTTGACAACCTTGTTATCATGTCTAGTATCATGCGGTGGATTTAGATGTTGATGCAATTAGTCTTGTTTATTATCAATGATCGTACGGCGGATCCTTGATTGATGATCAAGAAGTCTTTACTTATGTTTTGTTTACAAGTAAATACCGTGCGGCAGATGTTTGCTCGATATGCTTAGCATAAGCAAGATAGTTATCGGCTCTCATAGATTTGACAAAATCTATTGGATTCATTAAGTTATCGTGTTGCATGTTTTAGATAATCTTTACATATTTGCAAACACCTTTTTGCCCAATCTAGATTAACACGTTTCGGCTCTTGTTAACTTATACAGATCTATCCATGTTACAACACAAGTAGATCTTATATCCATAATAGCCGAATTATTTTGAATATAGATTGTTACGTGTTGCGGGTTCATGCATGCTATCCATGTTTAAGCTTTGATGATGCTAGGTATCATGCGGCAGATGCAGGATTTAGATTAGTTTAATCATGTTTGCTTACGTATTTCCTTCATCATGGACCCCAATTTGGTAGATTGCCGAGCTTGGTTATGCCTTAATCTATATTCATCTATGATTCGTTCGTACGTCCTTTTCCCATGCATGCGCGTTCGACAATCAGAGGTTCACGTACTTTATATTTGTTTTAGCCGAATGTTCCATAAAACCTGTTGACAGATAGCTTTCATAGCTGTATGTCGTTGTAAGTAGCTTCAGAGCCGTACATATGGAACTGTCTGGTATTATCCGACACGTTCCAGTTTATATCTAATGACTTTCATCCCTTGTTAGTTTCAGGTCAAACTGACTGGCATGTTTTCGGTTCTCGAAGCACCCGGACACCCGATTGAAGCCACGCTTTCCGGCTTGCTGTGTGTGAGACATAGCACGTCGCTTTTTGTGTCAACACACTTTTTGGCATGCTCGGTGGGACTCACCATATTTTCAAGATGCTTGAAATCGACAATGGAGAGTTTCTAAATGTAACCATGGAGGAATTGCCTGAGGAGATGAGGGCCACGGTCCAGAAGGCGTGCGATGAGTTTCAAGACAAGTGCTTGCTGTCCTTCTCAAGGAACAAAAGCAGCAAGGTTTTCCAGAAGCAGTCTCTCCCAAGAACTCTCCTCCTGCATCAGACTGACTACACTGAGGAAGAGGATGCACAGAAGGTGGTTGAAGTGGTTCACAAGGCCGTAAGCGATACTATAAGGAACCATCACACCGTTTTCTTGAACACCTTTTGCTCAATCATGGTTAATACATTTGGTCCGACAGTTGACAAATGTTTTGAGGAGTTTGTTGGTCCAATGAAGGGACCGATGTTGTTCAATGTACCAAAGCGCCACGAGAAAGCGGCCGAGGATGGTGGAGCATCTGGCATCAGCCAAGGCGGATTGCTTCCTCATCAGCAACCGACCTACGACCAGCTCACGTTCGACACGATAGGAGAAGTCCCACATTCCGCTTCCAAGGTGTCTCCATTAGTGAACAGACTGCAGAAAAATATGTATGGGGGAGAGTATCAAGAGTTTGCTGATTACAACGCCATCAATGCTCTCCCGAATCCGGGGTACGAAAACCCAGCAGGGCTGCCTTTTGAAGGACATGCACGCGGAACCCCTAATTCTAATGTTGATCTCATCATGGATCGGATGGCAGACATGATGAAGAATCAGTTCGGCTTAAAGCCAAAGAATCAGTCCTATGAGTACAAGTCCCCTTATCCAGAGTGGTACAACAGAGTGGCTCTCCCTCCAAGGGTTAAGGCTCCCGCAGATCTGACCAAGTTTTCTGGCCAAGATGACACCAGCTCTATAGAGCACATTAGTCGATACTTGATGCAGCTGGGGGGAAGCATCCACAGACGACGCTTGGAGGATTTGGTATTTCCCTTTGTCTCTGACAGGACCAACTTTTACATGGTTCGCCTCTCTGCTGGCAAACTCCATCGGCAGCTGGGCGGATTTAGAACAAAAATTCCATGCGTACTTCCGCAGAATGAGACGCCTCAAGAGTACCTCCGCAGGTTCAGGGAAACCAAAAATCTTTACTATCCTCTGAACTTACTAGATGACCAGTTGCCAGGGATGGCAGTGCCAGGCATGCAGCCGAACATCAGAGAGAATTTGTTCGGCATGGACTTCGAGGACCTTGGTCAATTGTCACAATGTTTGGCGATGATGAGTAACCAAGCTCAAGGGTTCAGAAGAGACAACCGTTTTCAGAAAGGTGATATGACCAACATAGTGTATCAAAGTTTCCTAGAAGAGGCAACGGAGTTCGAAGACGAGGATGAGGTCGCCGCAGCCGAACTGGTCTGGGCAAAGGAACCAACTCAAGTCAATCAGCGATGGTTGAGGCAACAGAAAGGTACCTATGACTTTGATGTATCCAAATCAGACAAGCTGTTTGAGTTATTGCTCAGGGAAGGACACATCAAGCTGCCTGAAGGACACCCTATGCTGCGTCCTGAAGGAGTGAAGGACAAGAGATTTGCGGCTTCCACAACACCAATTCTCATGCCATCAATGATTACCGGGTGTTCAGAATGAAGATCTAGAAAGCTATTCAGGAGGGACATTTGAAGTTTGACGGCAAGATGAAGATTGACGCTAACCCTTTTGCACAAAACACAATATCTTTCTCTATGAATATGGTTGTCGTGGAAGACTCCAAGGGCAAGGGCGAGATGAAAGTGTTGACCTTAGATAGAGCGAAAAGGTCTGGTGCTGTTGACCCTAATCGGCAGATTACAGATGAGGAGCTTCGTCAACGAAGACAGTTCCAGAGTAGCCGAACTGAAAGAGGTGAAGCTTCCAAACCCAGGGTCACGACACGGATCCTGTTGAACAAATGGCAGCGGGAGCAAGAGCAGTATCAGAGGCGGACGCATTACGAGGAGCAGAGGTTCATAGAGGAACGTCAGAGGCATGAGGAGGAAGTGTATCAGAGGGAACAAGAGCGCTTGAGAGAGCAGGAGCAGTCTCATTGGGGATGCTCGTTTTTCAAACATTGTTGGAATGAAGGCCTAAAGCTGTCTACTAGAGATAATTGCCCCGAATGCAGTGATCGGTATTCAGGGTATAGGCAGTCTCGGGTCAACCGCCGTCCGGTCCATGAGAGACTTGGAGCACATGCTCCTGGGGATGATCGACGTTTAAAAATAGGCGACTCAGAGGATCGGCAAGGTAAAAGGTTTGCCGATCAAGACTGAGTTCGTTCTGAGGAGCGAGGGCACCAGGAGTATGCATGGCAGAATGGGCAATGGTGTCCACCAGGTCTGAAAAAGAGCCAGAAAAGGAGGGTGCAACGCCTGAGGAATAGAGAGCTAGCGAACAAAAACCAACATGGCGTCCTAAGGGAGAATCCAATGGATACGACCGTTCAGCTGATACGTACATGGCCTTCTTCATTCCATCAGAATTTATAGCTCCTGAGGACCAAGATATCCAAGATGAAGTGTCTTCAGATGATGATGAGAACGAGTATCAGAACCTAATGGCCCAGCTTGTCCTGACTCAACAAGCAGTGTTCTACAAACCAGCTAGGCATCGACACTTGAAGGCGCTTTACATGAAGGGATACATCAATGGCAAGCCCCTAACCAAGATGCTGGTTGATGGAGGAGCTGCCATCAATATCACGTCGTATACTACCTTTAGGAAGCTCAGAATGACCAATGAGGAGTTGTTGAAGACAATCTTGGTACTCAGAGACTTTGCTGGCAACCCTTCCGACACTCAGGGGGCAGTGCACGTCGAGCTGATGATTGGATCAAAGACTCTGATCACTACCTTCTTTGTCATAGGTGGCAAGGGGCATATAGTCTGCTGTTGGGAAGAGATTGGATTCATGCTAACTGCTGCATACCTTCAACCATGCATCAGACTCTCATTCAATGGGTTGGAGATGATGTTGGGATTGTTCAGGCCGATGATTCGGTAAGTGTTGCTGCTACAGAGCCTGTCTACTGGGAGTATGATGGCTTCGATTGTTTCTTTGGAAAAATTTGGAGAGAAGGTCCTGTGAATGTCTCTGGCAAGGGCCAACAACCGATCCAAGCAATCGGCTCTGAGAGTAATTTTTAATGGGGAACATGATCGATGACAGCGTAGGGAAGCTGGGACGCGGCTTCATGTCGGCCGATAAACTAGAGGAGATAAATGTTGGCGATGATGATAGACCAAGGTCGATGTTTATCAGTGCAAGTTTAGACCAAGAGCATAGGTTGAAACTGATAGACCTGCTAAAAGAATTTAAAGATTGTTTTGCTTGAGATTATACAGAGATACCCAGACTGGATCGTTCCATCGTTGAGCATAAATTGCTGATCAAGCCGGGATACCGTCCTTTCAAACAACCTCCTCGGAAGATTTACAAAGAGGAGGTATTGGCCGATGTAAAGAAAGAAGTTGAAAGATTATTGGAGGCTAATTTCATTCGGCCATGCAGATATGCAGATTGGGTTTCAAACATAGTCCCGGTTTACAAGAAGAATGGAAAGATGAGGGTCTGCATTGATTTTAGAAATCTCAACAAAGCTACTCCTATGGACGGTTACTCGATGCCAGTTGCCGATCTGCTCGTCGATGCGTCGGCTGGTTATGAAGTCATCAACTTTATGGATGGTAATGCTGGTTATAACCAAATCTTCATGGCGATAGAGGATATTTCAAAGATAGCCTTCATATGCCCTGGTCATATTGGTCTGTTTGAATGGATTGTCATGACTTTCAGCTTGAAAAATGCCGGTGCAACCTATCAAAGAGCTATGAACTACATCTTTCACGAGTTGATCGGCAAGATTATGGAAGTCTATAGTGATGACGTGGTGGTCAAATCTAGAAACCATGAAGGGCATTTGGCCGATTTGAGGAAGACCTTGGAGTGCACTAGGAAGCATGGCTTGAAGATGAACCCGAATAAGTGTGCCTTTGGAGTCTCGGCCGGTGAGTTTTTAGGCTTTCTAGTCCATAAAGGAGGGATCGAAGTCGGCAAGAAGAGCATGGAAGCAATGGACAAGGTGGTACCTCCAACTAATCTCACAGAGTTGCAATCATTGCTGGGCAAGATTAATTTTGTGAGAAGATTCATATCTAACTTGTCGGAAAGAGTGTTGCCCTTCTCTCCACTATTGAAGCTTAAAAAGGATCAAGAGTTTGTGTGGGGTGACGTACAACAAAAGGCGTTTGATGAGATCAAAGAGTACATGAAGGCACCACCAGTATTGGTACCTCCGCAACTTGACAAGCCTTTTAAGTTGTACGTGGCGGCCGACAACCTGACAATAGGGTCGGACCTCATGCAAGAGTTTGAAGGGAAAGAAAGAGTAATAACTTACCTTAGCCAAAAGTTGCTGGATCCAGAGACAAGGTATTCGGCTATAGAAAAGCTTTGCTTGTGTGTGTTTTACTCATGTACTAAGCTTCAGCATTATTTGTTAAATGCCGAATGTGTGGTAGTTTCTGAGTTCGATGTGATAAAACACATGTTGTTGATGCCAATTTTAAATGGAAGAATTGGCAAATGAATTTTAGCTTTGTCAGAGTTTGATTTAAGGTACGAATCGGCAAAGGCAGTAAAAGGTCAGGTTATTCCTGATTTTGTTACCCAACACCGTGATCCCTCTGCTAAGATGGTGGCCATTGCACCATGGACTTTGTTTTTCGATGGTTCATCTTGTAGCAAAGGTGGGGGGGGGGGCGGTGTTCTCTTGATTTCTCCTAGAGGTTTGACCTTTGAGTATGCCATCCCTATTGGAGTCCTGGTTACTAATAATCAAGCAGAATATGAGGCATTTCTTAGAGGGCTCCGACTGCTTGTCGAGGTAAAGGCTGTTGCTATTGAGGTTTTCGGGGATTCTGAGCTGGTAATTAACCAACTGATCGGCCAATATGAATGCAAGAGTGATATGTTAAAGAGATATTATGAAGAGTGCCGAGAACTTCTGAAGCATTTCCAGGTAGCCACCTTGCATCATATCCCTAGGGGGCAGAATGAAGAAGCAAACAGACTAGCTCAAAATGCTTCGGGATGCCGAGAGGATCATGAAATTCATGCTTTGGATGAAGATCGGGTAATTGATGACTGGAGAAACGAAATTGCCGATTATTTAAAAAATCCATCATAGAAAGTTTCCCGAAAACTTAGATATAAGGCTATCATGTTCGTGCTCCTTGATGACCAGTTATACTACAAGTCCATAGATGGAGTACTCCTCAAATGTTTGAATCAAGAGGAATCCAGAAAGCTGATGTATGAAGTGCATGAAGGAGTATGCGGTGCGCATCAGTCGGCTTACCGGATGAAATGGATAATAAGGAGAACTGGTTATTTTTGGCCAACTATGCTTGAAGATTGTTTTGAATATTACAAAGGATGCCAAGATTGTCAGAGATTTGGTAATATTCAGAGAGCCCCAGCGTCGGCCTTAAACCCAATTGTCAAGCCTTGGCCGTTCAGAGGATGGGGCATAGATTTGATCGGTCAAATTCATCCTCCTTCTAGCAAAGGACATAAGTTTGTACTGTTGGCCACAAATTATTTCACGAAGTGGGTTGAAGCTATCCCCCTGAAGAAGGTTACATCAGAAAACATGGTCAATTTTGTTAAGGAGCATATAATTCACAGATTCGGGATTCCTCAAACCATAACAACATATCAAGGGACTCAGTTTACTTCGTCCGAGTTTTGTGATTTTGCCGAAGAGATGGGAATAAAATTGTACAACTCTTCTCCTTATTATACACAAGCCAATGGCCAAGCTGAAGCATCAAACAAGATCATGATCAAAATTATTCAGAAGAAGATTGATGAAAAGCCGATGAAATGACATTCGGTTCTTAATGAGGCTTTGTGGGCTTTCCGAATGGCTTGCCATGGATCTACTCAAGCATCTCCCTATGAGTTGGTTTATGGGCATCATGCTGTGCTACCATGGGAATTACAATCAGGATCAAGACGAGTTACATTGCAGAACGATTTAAGGAAAGAGGATTACAAGAGTCTGATGATGGATGAATTGGAAGATTTGCATTTAGTTCATCTCAAAGAATTGGAAAATATTGAAAAAATAAAGCACGTGTTGCCAGGTATTATAACAAGAAGGTTAAGGAAAAACAATTCGTAGAAGGAGATTTGGTTTGGGAAATTGTATTACCGATCGGGACAAAGGATAGAGCGTTCGACAAATGGTCTCCAAATTGGGAAGGACCTTTTCGAGTGGTAAGGTGCGCGCTTGGTAATGCGTATATCTTGAAAACTCTATTGGGAGAGGAATTCGCTAGAGCTATCAATGGAAGGTTTCTTAAGAGATTTCATCCTAGTGTTGAGGTTGGTGCATAAACGGACTTAAAGGATCTGATGCATAGATAGCCGATACAGAGATATCGCCTTTAACCGAAAAAATACTCTAAAAAACTCAGAGAATAGCCGACATGGCATGTGTCGCCTTTAGAGCAAAAAATAAAAACATCACACAAGCATTTCCAGATTGATTGTTCTCAGGAGCACTTCAAAAAAAAGGAGAAACCAGTAGAGATCCTGAATATATCACAGAGAAGGTTCTTTACATAAGATTCCTAAATACAAACTACTCATCAAACGGTATGTTGATGACCGACTGGGCGTCTGTGACTTCAGCAAGGGCGGTCGCATGATCTTCATAACTCTCCAGAAGATCGTCGATGTTTTCGACATTTTCTGGGGGCACTTGACCATGGAAGCTGGTTGGCTGGACAGAGAAGTCCTCACTGCGTTGGGTAGTCATTGCCGACAGCCCCAGGGCTACGCCGTGATGCACGCCATGGATGGCAACTTGATTGATGCTGCCGTCCATATTGTTAAGGCGCGCCTCGGCGGTTTCTCCTTGGGCGTTGACCTTGTCGGCGACCCTGTTTGCCGCGGCCTTCAGACGTTCATTCTCTGCAGAAAGCGCTGAAAGAAGATGCAAATCGGATGAGCAGATAGGATTAAAAGAGAAGATAGAACATGATTGCTTTCGGCTAACCCGTGATGGCGTCGCAGAGCTGCTTCTGCTGGTCCTCCCACTCAAGTTGATCGACACCATATTGCTTGGAGATCTTCTCCAGTTCTTCTCGGGTTTCATCTCTCTCACGCCTGAAGTTGGCCGCCTCCGCATGGGTGTAGGGGACATCCACATCCGACCCCGAACCTAGGTCCTAGGGCTGAGAGTGATAGGAGTCTGAAGACCCAGAGGAAACCGACAATGGACTCCCCGGCTGATCTGCTGCCGCCGTGGGAAAAGGAATGCTGTGGCTGGTGGAGATGGAATTGGTCCTGATAAGGAGCAGAAATCAGGACTATAAGGATAAATAGAGAGCAAAGATACAAGGGGGCAAAGAACTGATTCTTACCCGCGCTGCCGATTGCGCCATGCTCGGCTCCCTTCGGGTGCTCCTTTGGCAGGACGCTTGCCGCGGTTATCGCCTCCCGCCATTGTTACTGTTTGAGTTAGGGTTCCCTCTGGATTGGTTTCGATAGAAAGGGTGAAGATGAAGGCGAGAATGTTTGACTAGAACCATTGACAGGGGAAGGGAGGTTTATTTATAGACCAAGTAAGAATCCCAAACGGCAGACTAGGGTTTTTCCCTCCCAAGTGGGCTGTTGCCGAGATGGGCCAGGCTCGAGTATATCAAAAGTCGCTCGGCTATATCTAAAAGCTAGAGATGAGTCGGGTATCTCGAGGTCGCTCGGCTATATCCTAAACCGACAACGATCGGCTATCTGAAAGCTGGGGATGAATCGACTATACTGTGATCGAGAAGAGTAACAGAGCCGATTATACCATCGTGCAAACAGGGGTATATAAGAGGCAAGACAGTGATGACAATCAATTGTTCAGAAACAAAATGTGCTGCACTTAATCTATTACAAGCTGTGTCTCTACCGATGTAGAAGATGGTTTATGGCATCTAGGGCCTCGGTCTTGATTCGGCTAACGTCATCCAAACCTATTGGTATTCATTTTCAGAACTTTGGATGCTTGATAGCTTTTCCTTGAGTTGTTGATTTTCTTTCAGAATGATTGACATCTTTGATGAAGTTGCTTCTATAGATTTCGGCAGAGCTGTCACTTTGGCTTCATGAGATTGGATTTTAGCATTCAGTTCAGATAATTGAGCTTCTAATCTGATTCTCTCATCCTTCATGACTTTCAGCTTAGATCCCAAAGTCACTAGCAAATCTTTAGCAGCCTGAAGATTGGAGTATACAACTTTAGCTTCTTGTTTTTCTGAGACTTGATATCCTGCAGAGCAGTCCTGGAGGCTATATTCTTGTTTGCTCTCTTCACCATAACAAAATAGTCATCAAGTCTGGCTGCAGACTCCAAAGAGGCCTTGAGGACAGATGGGAGATCTTGATTAATCAACTCGAGGATATCCTTTATCTGATCTGAATTTTGGACCAGGATATTGATGTCCTTATTCAGCAAGTGAGCTATGTCCTGCAACCGGGCTTGATTTTCCTCTGATAAAGCCTGCAGGGAGGTAGCTTCTTCCCCTTTTTTACTGAGGAAATCTTCAACGGTGAAGGAAAAACTGGTGGTTGGCTTGGCAGTATTCTTGAGAAAGGAAGGAATGTTAGCCGATTGGGTAAAAATTGCTGAAAAACATGGTTTGAGGTAGTATATTACCTGCTGGGTTGATTGAGCCTCAGGATGTGATGTGCCTTGGCCTGGTTGACTTGACTGGGTACCCTGAGGAGGTGAATCTGGAGCTGGATCAGAAGAGTGTTCTCCTGCTAAATTTTATAAAATTTTGTCTGTTTCCAACAGTACAGATATATGAGCAGGAATTGAATGATATATAGAAGAGGAAGGTGATTAGCCGAATAATATTACCAATGCGTTCGGTAGTTTCTTGAGCATCAGTGCTTTCGACTTCATCAGTTTCAGTGTCCTCAGTTTCATGAACTTTTGCCGATGGTTGGGTTTCTACGTCTTCAGTAAGAGGAATGTCTACTGTCAGTGAAGCGTTGCTCGATCTAGGGATATCGACATGTGGCTGCAATAAAGATGGTTGATATAAGAACAAACAGTTTTATTCCAAAGTTAAGTTTATTACTGAATAAAACTCATACCTTGGGGATCTCTGAACTTTCTTAGACCTCACCTTTCTGGTCACATGAATGTCTTCAAGTATTTTCCTCTTGCCTTTTTTTTCTAAAGGGGCAGTAGCTGACACTGCAGGAGTCTTCATGAAGATTTTTAAAGTGGGTGCATTGTAGCCCAATGCAGGTTTAGGCCCAACTTTGTAATACTCCACTGCTTTATTGGGAGGAGTAGGCTCAAAATCCTATACATGGCTAGATTTCAGAACAGGAGATGAATGCAGAAACAAGAAATAACTAATGCAATGAGATTACCTCACTCTCAGGAGCAAATTGAGAATATAAGTCTTGACATAAGGGGTGAACTGGTATATTGAAAATGTGGTTGTGCCACTCTTGCTACCAAGCAGAGAAAAGGGTATGGGCATCATCCACTAGTCCAAATGGGGAAGGTTCATATATTGGCAAATCTTGTCCAAGCTCAAAGACTTTTCTGGCTTCTGTTTCATTGGTGATCAGCTCCCTGTATGTTATGATTGATGAAAAGAAAGGTCTTGGGGGCAGCTATCCACATCCTAATTGCCTGGATACCACATTGGGATTGTATAATTCATAGGTGGGTTGCATCATTCTCCCATGATGAAATTCGGCTAGCAGAATGCAAGGCTTGATAAAGGAGTTGAAGATCTCTGTAGACACCTTGTCAGAACAACCAGATTCATAGCTGAATTTGTAGGGAAAAGTTAAGCTGTCATTTTCTCTGTAAGGGAGCCAAAGCACATTGTTGAAGCCCTTGAAAAATAGCTTGAATAGATGGCCAATGTCCATGGTAACACTGATGACAGATGCTGCTTCTCCATAGGTTTGACAGCCCTTGGTCTTTGCTGTATGGCCTTCGGCATAGTTAACCGAAGGAAAGCTTAAATTGTGAAGAGGTACAGACACTATCTGATGCATGTAAAGTTGCAGCCACATCTGAATGAACCACCAAGGGCCACTCACACAGGAGATCTCCTTGCCATGGAACATCTGAACAGTGATCTGATGCATCATGTGGTAAACAACTCCTAAGAGATATCTACCAAGGGGAATTAGTGTGTCTGCAGCCAAATCTTCAGCCATTATCATATGATTCAGAGTCGGCTCATTTGATTTTCCACAAAAAATAAACCTGGAAAGCCACATGTTCATGAAGGCTCTGCTCTCTTTTTCAGAAACAACGCTAGTCGTTTCCATGTAAGTTTGGATATACCCAACCCATCCACTTCCGGATTTGACAGCTCTCTGATTGCTTTTGCCCTTGTACTGGTATGGGTGTACTGGTTCAGACACATTTAAGCCAGTCATCATGAATACACCGGCCAAAGTCGGAGTCATCATACCGTGGCCGAAGACAAAAACGTTGATGGCGTTGGACCAGAAATGAGAGGTTGCTATCAGAAGGGGTTCGTTTCTGGGCATTTTTGATAAAGATAGCTCTAGACAGTGGTTGATATCTTGGCTGTCCCAGCTGCTGCTGTTCTTGTCCGACATCCTACGGTACCAATTTCGCCATCCGGCTATTGGAGGAAGCGGCCAAGTCTTGAAGGTGTTTGGCCATTGATTTGGCGGGGTGACTCCGGATTTGAAAGGAATCCTCAAAGTTTCCTTCTCGATAATCTCAGTTGGGTCAGGATTGCCCATGGGACCAAGGAGGCAGGAATCGGGATTTGCGGCATAAGGAATAAAAATCTCGTTCTTGTATTCCTTTAAGAACAATGGAATTAAGAAAGAGGATGAGTTGGGAGAGAAGCAGGAAAACCGATCAGGGATTGCCGAATACGCGAAAAATGAGTTGGAATTTTACTTCTGGGATCTCGTCTTGGGTTGCCATTGAGGGTTCGATGCAGATTTGATAATGCCGAAGTATGGATTTCTTGGGTGGCGGCTGCCGTGTTGAACAGTATAAACCTAAGGGGGGAAAAAGAAGCTTGCGGTCAATTTCAGAATAAACGGCTTTTATCCCGAAATTGAGGGGCATGTGTTAACACCGGATTTTTGCACAATGACAAGTGGGCCAGTGCGCAGTGTGTCGGTGGAGACAGATGCTCAGAGCATTCGGCGAAGTCCATGCGGTCGGTTAATTCCCATATTCGGCAATCGATCGCGCAATCGGTTAATCAGAAGAAAGGCGGTTTCCATTGGAGCGACAAAGGGGGCAAGTGAGAGCCGAATTAGTAACGATAGTTGCGATAATTAAGGCAATAAAAACTCCGAAGGAAACCAAAGTCAAAATATTGTGTTTCTTCCTTTAATATTTTGTAGCCGTGTCCTCTTAGGACTCATGTCATAGCCAGGGTATAAATATAAGCCCTTAGCTACTGTAAAAGGTGTTCACAACCAAATCAATACAACCGGCCCCGTGCCAACTTCGAGTCCTTTTGCCGTGTCGTCGAGTTCTTCGAGAGGAATCATCGATCCGTCGACCTCCGTAAGTCTTGACAACCTTGTTATCATGTCTAGTATCATGCGGTGGATTTAGATGTTGATGCAATTAGTCTTGTTTATTATCAATGATCGTACGACGGATCCTTGATTGATGATCAAGAAGTCTTTACTTATGTTTTTTTTACAGGTAAATACCGTGCGGCAGATGTTTGCTCGATATGCTTAGCATAAGCAAGACAGTTATCGGTTCTCATAGATTTGACAAAATCTATTGGATTCATTAAGTTATCGTGTTGCATGTTTTAGATAATCTTTACATATTTGAAACACCTTTTTGCCCAATCTAGATTAACAAGGTTCGGCTCTTGTTAACTTATATAGATCTATCCATGTTACAACGCAAGTAGATCTTATATCCATAATAGCCGAATTATTTTGAATATAGATTGTTACGTGTTGCGGGTTCATGCATGCTATCCATATTTAAGCTTTGATGATGCTAGGTATCATGCGGCAGATGCAGGATTTAGATTAGTTTAGTCATGTTTGCTTACGTATTTCCTTCATCATGGACCCCAATTTGGTTGATTGCCGAGCTTGGTTATGCCTTAATCTATATTCATCTATGATTCGTTCGTACGTTCTTTTCCCATGCATGCGCGTTCGGCAATCAGAGGTTCACGTACTTTATATTTGTTTTAGCCGAATGTTCCATAAAACCTGTTGACAGATAGCTTTCATAGCTGTATGTCGTTGTAAGTGGCTTCAGGGCCGTACATATGGAACTGTCTGGTATTATCCGACACGTTCCAGTTTATATCTAATGACTTTCATCCCTTGTTAGTTTCAGGTCAAACTGACTGGCATGTTTTCGGTTCTCGAAGCACCCGGGCACCCGATTGAAGTCACGTTTTTCGGCTTGCTGTGTGTGAGACATAGCACGTCGCTTTTTGTGTCAACAATTATTCTCTTCAAATTGTTATTCAAAGTATATACAATAGCTACTAAAGTTATATATAAATTGCTATTTAATTTTTGTCTAATTTGTTTATTTCTGTAAATTTGGGTAATTAGTTAATGTTTTTTCAAAACTAATATCGGGTAGCATTTTTTATTTTGGGTAGTAGTTTTCATTACCCGAATTTTAAATTACCTAAATTACCTGATCCAAAAAAATCAGGTAACCCAAACGCCCGGGCTTAATCAATCCTCTTCCTGCTTACTAGCCACTGATCCAAGATCAAGATATCGTTTGTTTGGTACTACCTCTATCCAAAAAAAAATATAATTATGAAAAATGTGTCAGTCAAGTTAGCTCACGTTTGACGAATTTATAGTAAATAGTATTAGCATTTATATCTCTAAATAATTCTGTTATAAAAAATATATTCTCTAACTAATATAATGTTACTTATTTTATGTCACGAATGTTATTAATTTTTATATAAATTTTAGTCAAGGTTTAAACTGTTTAGCTCCTTGAAAAGTTAGATTAATTTGGAATACTTTATGAATTGAGGGAGTATTATGGACTGCAATGGCGAAGTCCAAACCACTCGGACACCTCCCTGCGGTAAGAGCAAATAGAGGGTCATCAATTGTCTCCTTGTCCTGTTTGTATGTCACAGAAGGCACAAGAACTACTGCTCTGGACTAAAAATTAGTTGAGATTGGCTAGCTAGCTGGCTAGCCATTCTATTTAGTACACCTATTAACCATCCTGTTTAGACACATTAAGGCTAATTTCATTAATTCTTTTTGAAACTTAATTTCATTAATTTTTAGCTAGCTAGCTAGCAATAAACTCCTATATCAAACAGGCCCTAGGACCAAAGCCAAATGAAATGGAGTGGGACCTCCTGGTTTGACTCCACCGACTGAACCTTTTTATGGATTTATACATGATGGATACACGAAAGCCTATTTGGCAACACTGATAACACCGTGACAGGCTTATTGCCAAAATTGTCCTCATCTTATACATATAAATGGATGATCACACGAAAGCCTATTTGAAAGGATCAAGATGTCCAAGAGAAGGGATGAATTGGGCTCTTTTAAATTTCTAAGCAATAATTAAAACCTATCAAGAGCCAATTAACCCCCTAGTGCTTTCCCAAGTATGTCTTAGCTAAACAAGTAAGGCATGACAATGAAAGCGGTAAAGCCCTATGCAATTCTAGTCAAGCAACAAGAATGAAATGCGGAAAGTAATGCTTTGAATGTAATTGCGATAAGTAAAGAGATGGAGGAAGGAGAAAAGACACGGCGATGTTTTGCCGAGGTATCGAGGAGTCGACACTCCCCCTAGTCCTCGTTGGAGCACCCGCGCAAGGGTATCGCTCCCCCTTAGTCCGCGCAAGGACTAAGTGCTCTCTATGGGGCTGATTCTTCGCCACTCCGGCTCGGTTAATCGCCCACAACCGATCACAAACGAACTTGGGTCATACACAAGGAACACCACCGGATGATCACCAAGCAAACCTCCGCGAAGCCTTCTAGGTGATGTCGATCACCAAGAGTAGCAAACACTAACTCTCACTTGACCAAGGCTAGTCTAGTGATTGAATGGATGCACATTTGCTAACTCTAAGCAACTAGTGAGAATCAACACATGGAATTGCAATTCACACTCTCACTAGGGCTCTTGCACAACTTGCTCTCTCACAAGTGAATCTCAGCAATTGGAATGGGCAAGAGAGCCTCCATGGGGCTGATGGGGAAGTATAAATACCCCCCAAGCCAACCCCTAGCCGTTAGAGGCAAAATTCACTTCTCTGCATCACTCCGGACGCAAGCAACAGAAGAGGATCCGGACCATCAAGCATGCGTCCGGACCCCCTCTCTTCTCTGTTTTCAGCACTGAAACCCTGACGGTCCGGACGCACTTCTCAGTCCGGACGCAAGCATCCGGACAGCGTCCGGATTGATTTCTCCTCTCTGGAACTCTCTGTGTTGGGTCCGGACGCAACCAATGGTCTGGACTCAACACACCGGACAGCGTTCGGATCAATTCTCCCGTTCTGGAGCTCTCTGTGTAGGGTCCGGACGCAACCAATGGTCCAGACCCAGTGATACACTTGCGTCCAGAGCTTCTTTTCAGGGCAGATCAACTCACTTCCTTCATGGAAGTTGCTCTATTTGGTCGAAGGACCATTCCTATAGCTTCCTAGTGCTAGTTTCAACAAGTGTGCACCACACCTAATCACTAAGCCTCTCCTAGGTCAAGCTACTAGATAGAACCCCTCTTTATAGTACGACCAAAGGAAAAATAAAGGTGCTAAACTACTCTAAGTGTCTCTCAACTCCAAATGACACTTAGACCTAATCTATGCTTCAACCTTGTCGCCAATCCTCTGAAAACCGAAACGATTCCAATACGGGGCACATATACCATGATAGTCCAATCAACCATCCATTACCATGACCTAAATTTCATATTGCATCTGCAAAACACAGGTTAGTCATAGTAATCTTGCATTGTCGTTAATCACCGAAACACTAGGGGCCTAGACGCTTTCAATCTCCCCCTTTTTGGTGATTGACGACAATACGACATAGAGTATGAAAAGAGAGTTTTATTTTGGGTTTTCAAGTGACTTGGCTTATCTAAGAATGTGTTAGTGAATATGAATGAATAATACATGCTTAAACAATCCAAGCCACAACATGTACTGAGGATATTAAATTAGAGCAAGTACAGGAGATATGCTTAACACAGGTATAAATCAAAGTAAAGCGTGGAAGCATATCAAGGGCCAAAAGCAAGTGACATAAGATATATGAGTGAACCACAAGTCACAAGCAAGTGTACCAACACACAAAAGCATATGCACGATAGGGTAAACATGATGAATGAGTACAAGAGATATAACACATCAAAAGAACCAAGTCTCTCTCTCAACTCCCCCTATCACTAGCATACTCTCTCTCCCCCTTTGGCGATAAAGCACCAAAAACTAAGCATCGGGCGTAGGAGGATCAGCTGTGTCACGAGCACGAGGGTGGAGGTCAAACTGCTCATAGTCTGGACTGGAGTCATCACCATCACTCTAACCCGGTGTAGCTGGAGCTGGTGAGGTAGCTGTCACAGGAGCGGTGGCCACTGAAGTAGAAACTGAAACAATGGCCACTGACTCTGCTGGTGCATCTGACTGCTGTAGCTCTGGAACTACTGACTCGTCCTGTGCCGGTGCCTCTGAACTAGGCAAGTCTGCAGCTGGAGCTGGCACGGAGGGAGCAGCCTCTGACTCTGGAGTAGGAACTTTCTGAGGTGTCTATGACACTGGAAGCGCTACTTTCTGTCCCTGGGGCTCATCAGCCACTGTAGTCATGGTCGGCTGGACCTCTGAAGTAGTAGTGTCTGTAGCAGGGGGGTCCTGAGGGGCCAGCTCCGACGAAGCCACTGAGGAAGGAAAGGTACCTCCAGTCCATGGTGCGGGCTCCGGCGGAGAAGGCTGGTAGTCAGTGGGACTAGCAAGGCCGGTGAGGGCACTGTAGCTAGCGGAGAAGGCAGGAGCTGAACTATCCAAACCGGCAGACGCTGAGTATGGGGTAAACCCCGTAGTGATCGGCGAGAACTGCGCCGTCTGCCCCACTGAGTCGAACCACTGAGTCACCTGTCTGACCAGAGACTGAAACTGTGCGGAGGGACTCACACTCTGTAGTCCACTAGAGGACAGTATAGCTGAAGTGGGAGTCGCTGGGTGAGACTGTCCTGGAGGAGTAACTGGCCGACCCGCGTACTGAGTAGTGGAGACCACTGGAGCTGTGTAGTACGAAGATGAGGGTGTCGGGTGCTGGACGTAGTAGGGCATCCCAGGTGGAGGTGGCTGAGGTGAGAGCCCTGGGTGCTGCCCAAGCATAGAATGAGCTGACGGTCTAGGAAACTGTCCAAACTGAGGCGGACCCAACTGAAACTACGACGGCCTCTGAAGGAAAGGAGGAGGTGGAGCGCCAGTCTGTTGTAAGATATATCCCATGAACTGAAAGGTCATAGCCTGACTCGCCAGCAGCTGCTCCTGGAACTGATCTTGTCGGGCCTGAACTTGGCCCATCATGGCCACCATCTGCTACTGAGATGTGTCGAGCCTGTCCAGAACTCGCAGAAGGACAGGGTCGGTGGGCGGTGCTGGAGGAGGTGCTGCACTGGAAGGAGCGGCCACTGCGTCATGAGCTGCTGCTGGACGTGGTGGAGCAGGCCGGTGCGGACGGTAGTCATCGTCGTCGCTGTCTGAGGGGATCAGCTTAGTGCCTTGATCCAAGTCCTCATGCCTATGAAGTGCCTCAAGCTCTGCCTGCGCAACAGTGCGCATCGCCTCATCCTGGGCGTCAACCTCATCCATCTCTCTGGGTGGGACAGCTCTGTGAACCCTCCTGAGAGCTCTGTTTCCCTGGCGACCATCGATCACTGCACTCATCATGTAGATCGGAAAGACTGAGGGTGAATGGTAAAGCTCACTAGCAATCACTGACACTGTGACTCGAAGAGAAAGGATCAGCAAAGAACAGATCCAATGCCCGTAGGGAAGCTGCCTCCTATAGATCAGACCATCTGCTATGGTATCCTCCATCTCACACAGAATAAAGTCGGTGATGTCAAACGGTGTCTGAGTAGCGATCGCTGCCAGGAGGTACTGTTGGAGGTTCGTGAGCGCGTCATGGTACCCGATGCGAGGTAGAAGAGTGTGCCTCATCACGTCGTTAACAAGACGAACATGAGGGTGCAACTCGGTAGGAGTCCGACTACAACCGGGACCGAAAGGAGGACGGAAGTAGGGAGCAACCAAGTCTGAGTCGGGTGTAGTGCCTCCAACTGCTCTGCGGGGGGGATCCACAGCCCCAAAACACTGCTCGTGTAGCATCAAAGGAGCCTCTATCAGGTGGAACCGAGCTCTGAAATCTGTCAGGTAGGTCTGGTGGCGCTCGCCTCTGAAAGTGTACTAGAAGTAGGCGTGGTTCGGGTCGATCCAGAGTGAAGCGTAGAACTCTCGGACCCAGTACTCGACGTAGTTCCCTGAGCGGCCTAGGAGGTCCACCAGCCCGGGAAGGTACTCAAGTAGAGGTCAAAGCACCTCTCCACCGGTCTCTATGATGCGCTCAAGAGGGCACACTCGGTGGGGTCTGAAAGGTCCTAGATGGCTAAAGGGGGGGGGGTGAATAGGCTCATAAAAATTTTACAAATCACTAGAGCAAAAGGTTAGATAACACTTAAGAGAAGCTTTTTGCTCTAGCTCTACTTGGGGTGCAAAGCCACCTATCCGATGCAATTCTAGTTAGCTAAGTGCCTATCAAACAATAGCAAGAACCTAAGGCACTTAACACAAGCTAGCAAGAACTACTAACAAAGAGACTAACTAGCAAGCTTAACTAGACAAGATAATAGGAAAGTAAATACAAGATAGGGGTGATTGTTTATACCTATGCCTTGTGTAGAGAATATACCAATGAATACCCAATCACAATATGAACATCAAAGAGTAGCCGGGAGACAAGATGAAAAATTGATTTTTCTCCCGAGGTTCACTTGGTTGCCACCAAGCTAGTCCCCATTGTGTCAACTACTCAAGTGGTGATTGGGTGGCTAATAGGCAATGACAAGCCTAGTCCACTAACTCGGGCGCCACAAGAATCCACCCAAATGAGAGTAACTCAATGACACGAGCAATCCACTAGAGTTACCCTTTGGCGCTCCGCTGAGGTGGGTACAAGCCCTCTCACAATGATAAAGCTGGCCACAAACAATCACCAACACGTGCTGAAGCTTCTCCTCAATTGCCAAGCCGTCTAGGTGTTGGAAAACACCAAGAATAACAAGAAATCCCACGGCGATGACCATGACCAAGTGCCAATAAGATGCAATGCAATGATCAATGCACTTGGTTCACTCAAACTCTCACAAGAATGCAATTGAAGCAAGGAGAGATGAGTTGGGGGCCATCTCAAGCAAGCACAATTGTATCAAGTGAATAGAAGATGCAAGAGAGAGACCTAGGAGCCGGCCAAAACATATTTATAGTCACAACCAAGCAACTAGCCATTTTGCCCCTTCTTTACCACTGACTGTGTGCCTCCGGACGCACTTTGCATCGGGGGTCCGGACCAACGGTTGTGCGTCCGGACCCTCTGAAGTTTGAATCATGTTCTTCGCGCCTTCACCAGGAGCTGCCACGTCGGCTCTGGACGCGCGCAATAGTGCAGCAGTCCGGACCATTGCCTTGCGTCCGGACTCAACACAGAGCCGGTACAGAGAGCCCCAAACATCCGGACTCGCGACCAGAGACCTGCGTCCGGATGCACAACAGCGTTTGGACCCTCTGCAGAGAGCATCCAGAGAGGTCCTTTCATCCGGACAAGCGTCCGGAGTCCGAGTCCAGACTTTGAACAGCGTCCGGTTCACCTGCTCAGACTTGGCCGAGGCTAGGGTATGCCTCCAGTCGCAGGTCCAATGGTCTGGACGACCTCTTACCTGCGTTCGGACCCTGCGTCCGGAGCCCCTCTGAGTTCCATACCGAGCCTCTGCTTCTTCTCCAAGCTTCCATGTGCTAACACTTTGTGATCCATACACTTGGTTCCCTGTGTTAGCCTTTTGCGATATATTTCTTGGATTTAGTTTTGTTTGTGTCACTTAGGTTCATTTTATATGGATGCAATGCAAACCTAGTGGCACATGATAACTGCAATCGAAACGAGTTTTCCCTTCTTAATAGTACGGCTATCTATCCTAAAGGTGATCACACTCTCTATAGTGCCTTGATCACTAAACCAAAAATGGCCCTATAGATATACCTTTGCCTTGAGCCCATTTTTGTTTTTCTCTTTCTTCTTTTCCTTAGTCCATGGAGCACTTGATCCATCATGGTCATTCATCTAGCTCCATGTACTAAGGTGGATTACCCTATCTTGATCATACACTTAGTACAAGGGTTAGTCCATAGGTTTCATCAATTAGCCAAAACCAAACAAGGTCTTTCAATCTCCCCCTTTTTGGTAATTGATGACAACCTTTCACAAATAAATATATATGATGAAAATTTCCACTTTGGTAGTATTAGCTCCCCCTACATATGTGATATATGAGTTTGGTTCATTTTGATCACATATGCATGAATAGGAATTGTGGGAGAGTGAATGCTACCAAATGATGCTAAGGTGTGTAGGATGGACCTTTGAAGCGTGATATCAATCGAAATGCAATATTATACCATCCTTAGCACCATGAATGCCTAGAAACCACTTGAAAAGCAACTTGGAAACACTTTGAGAGGCAAACTTGAAAGAACTAGATACCACATGAAAAACACCTAATCATGCTAGTTCTTCAAGCACCATGTCATTTAGGTTTCTAGCATTCACCACACAAGCATATCATGAATATAAGTACATATGCAAACAAACACTTATGAATGCACAAAGATATGCAACAACTTTATTCATAGGCTTGCTCCCCCTACTTGTGTGCTTTCATTTTCAAAATTTTCAAAAATATTTTCTTTGTCTTACTACTTACTCTTACTAACTTCTCCCCCTTTGTCATCTATTATCATAAAAGATGTGCTCAAAGGTTTGATTATTGGAGAGAAGTGTTAGTTGTGGTTAAATCTAGATTACTTGCCCCAAGCTATTTAACTCGGTTTAAACCATGGATAAGGTTGTTCACACATCCTATAATGGTTATGTTGTCCATGTTGAGCTAACCATTTGAAGTTCATGATCTAGATCAAACACTAGGATTGCAAGCCCACAAATATGTCATATGCTACCACTAGATCATATCAAGCATAGAAGCAATAGTGGTACCATATAAGCATCAAATCATTTGATTTTCATGAATGAGCCTAATGAGTTGATGTCTAGATGCACTAACAAGTCCTAATAATGGATGAATGACATGTCAATCAACTTGTACCTTGTATAGCTCGAAGGAGAGGCATGTCATATATATGGGGGTGCATCAACACATATTTGAGAAGTCAAGAATGTTCAATCCATTCCTTAGTTTGCAAAACCTCTTCTCATCAAGTGGCTTGGTGAATATGTCAACAAGTTGATCATCGGTGCCAACACTTGTGATTGTGATATCACCCTTAAGTTGATGGTCTCTTATGAAGTGGTGTCTCACATCAATGTGCTTGGTTCTTGAATGTTGAACCGGATTGTTGGTTAGCTTCACCGCACTTTCATTGTCACATAATAATGACACTTGCTTGAATTTGATCCCATAGTCATTCAAGTTGCTTTCATCTAAAGAAATTGAGCACAACAACTACCCGCACTTATGTATTCGGCTTCGGTGGTAGAGAGTGCAACACTATTTTGCTTCTTTGATGATCAAGATACAAGTGACATGCCTAGCATTTGACATGTGCCTGAAGTGCTCTTTCTATCAATCTTGCATCCCGCATAGTCGGAGTCCAAATATCCAATCAACTGAAAGTTTGACCCCTTGGGATACCACAATTCAACATCTTGTGTACGCTTCAAGTACCTCAATATTCTCTTTGTAGCCTTCAAGTGATTTTCTCTTGGAGAGGCTTGGAATCTTGCACACATGCATACACTAAACATCACATCCGGTCTAGAAGCGGTCACATAGAGTAGGCTTCCAATCATAGACCGATACAACTTTTGATCCACCATATTGCCACTAGCATCACTATCCAAGTGTCCATTAGTGCCCATTGGAGTGCTAATGCTTTTAGAATCTTCTAAGCCAAATTTCTTCATCATATCCTTGATGTACTTGCCTTGACTCACAAAGGTGTCATTCTTCAATTGCTTGATTTGAAGACCAAGGAAGTAGCTAAGTTCACCAATCATTGACATTTCAAACTCATTTGCCATCATCTTGCCAAATTCTTCACAAAATTCTTGATTAGTTGAACTGAATATGTTGTCATCCACATATATTTGAAGCACAAATAGATCCCTGCCAAGCTTCTTGGTGAAGAGAGTAGTATCAACCTTCCCCATAATGAACCCTTTAGATAGAAGGAAGACCCTCAATCTTTCATACCATGCTCTAGGTGCTTTCTTCAAGCCATATAAATCCTTCCTCAACTTGTACACATGGTTGTGCTTCTTGTCATCTTCAAATCCGGGAGGTTACTCAACATATACTAGCTCATTGATGTATCCATTCAAGAAAGCACTCTTCACATCCATTTGGTATAGCTTGATGTTGTGTGCACATGCATAGGACAATAGAATCCTTATTGCCTCTAATCTTGCAACCGGTAGGTTTCTCCAAAGTCAAGACCCTCAACTTGAGTGTATCCTTGAGCTACCAATCTTGCTTTGTTCCTCACAACTATACCATCTTGATCTTGCTTGTTTCTAAATACCCATCTTGTGCCAATCACATTGTAGTTCTTGGGTCTTTCAACTAGTTCCCAAAATTGGTTCCTAGTGAAATTGTTGAGCTCTTCATGCATAGCATTGACCCAATCAACATCTTGTAGGGCTTCATCAATCTTTGTTGGCTCTATGGATGATACAAAGGAGTAGTGCTCACAAAAGGATGCCAATCTTGATCTTGTTTGAACACCACTTGTAATGTCACCAACTATTTGATCAATGGGATGATCTCTTTGCGAACACATGGTGGATAAGTACCCATGTAGTTCAGTTTTGTGATGAGTGATTGCCCAACACTTGAGTGTTTCAGTTTTGAGTGGCTTGAACTAACCTCTTTGCGAAAGCAAATGTGTGCCTGTCTATCGGCTTGTGGTGTGCAGGTGCTATGTCTAGTGACAGTGGTCAATGGCGTGGAGAAGGTCGAGTAGAGGCTTGCCGTGCCGATGGACTGAGAGCGGTGAAGGGAGGAAGCGGGGATCAGACTGAGGGACCATGAGTGTTGGCGGACTAGCTATGGTGGCTAGTACTTGCCACCGGCGAGTGCGAGAAGACATGGAGGTAGACCGAGTCGACCGAGTCAAGACGGCGGACGAGCGGGTCGAGCGGAGGCTCATGGGACTCGGAGTTCGATCGGGAGAGGACAAGGTGGCTCGAGTCGAGCGGTTTGGTGGTTTGGGCCTCAAAACAATCGGAGGACGGTTTCCGAGTTTGGGCCTCAAAACTCGGGGTTCGGTAGTTAAGCCCAAAGCTACCGGCGGCGGGTTTCGCAGGTTTGGGCCTCAAAACCCGGGCGGAGCTTCCGACAAAGCGGGGATGGCATGTGGCGGAATCCTGGAGGTTGCGTCGAGGCGACGACAACTCCCGGTAGGAAGCGGGGCCGTCCATTCAAACGAGTGGCTGAGAGTTACCGACTTGGATTACAATGTTTTAGGGCTAGGTAATTCGGTCTTGTATCTAGGGTGGTCTTTGGGAAATAGACAAGCCCTGTTAAATAGGGGATGAAGGGGTATCCTCATCCCATCTCTTGAAACCTAATCATTTGCCCCAACTCTCTCTCTACCCTCTCTCTAGTTCATGAGATCCCTAGGTTGATTTCACAAACCTCTGTAAGAACTTGAGTTTGTTGCGAGGAATCGGAGGCCGTAACCTCCGTAAGCCATGGCGACCTTGATTACTTGATTGTGTTTCGCGTTTTTGCTTGTCTTCTTCGTTTTTTCTTTTGCTCTCTCTTTTTCCCGAGATGAAATCTCTTTGTAGGGAGTAGCTCTAGCAAATCTGTTTGAAGCAAGTTCTTGGTACTTGTAAGGAGCAACTTTGCACTGAAGGAATTTTCCTAAAACCTCACGAGCACACAGATCGGGCGATGTCTTTGCGGTGTTCTTCGTTCTTGAGTTTCTCCCCCAAATATTTTGTTTCCTCTCAATCCGAACCAAATTGAGCGATGATTCTTTCGGAATAGCTCCCCAACTGCACTAGGATCATGGCTACAAAGTTTTGTTGTAGTTGGAGACCATTTGGGTAAGTTTTGGGAAGATTTGGAGGAGAGAAAATATTTTTCGGGTTCACTGTCCAGTTTTCGGGGGGCATCGGACGCTCCCGACGAACGCTGAAAATCAACCTGTCGGACGCTGCCTTTCCCCTAGCCAAGCGTTCATTGCCTGGGGCTTTTTCGGGCTGTTTTTTGAGTGTCGGACGCTGGCGTCGGACTTGCGTCCGTCGCCCTCTTCGCAGCATCCGTCGCCCTCTGTCAGCGTCAATCGCCAGCGTCCGTCGGCCTTCCAGCAAGGTTTTCAGGATTTTCTTCGTCGTTGTTTTGGTCGTTTCTCCCGCGTCCGGACTCCGAATTGAGTTTGTTTTGTTGCGTGGGTTTTGTAATCAGTCAGGGAAATTGATGAAGCACTTATAAGACCAGTTCTCATAAGTATTTTTGGGTGATCTCTCTTCTCTTCTCTCTAGGGTTTGAGAGCCACACTATCGGTGTCTCGGTTTGAGTTTTTGGTTTCCGGAAGATCTGATGTACCTCTTGGTCATCACCAAAGGTATTCACCCTCTCTAGGGTAGTGATATTGCTGGTGGAGTAAGCTTGCTTGTTGGGGTTGTTTTTGGGAAGAGTGGCCCGAATATTTCGAGAGAAATTTGAGGCTCCCATTCACCCCCCCTCTGGTCGCCATTTCCGGTCCTTCAATTGGTATCAGAGCCGGTTAAGGATCAATCCACCTTACACGGTTCTTGATCTGCGAAGGTGACATGGAGCGAGGTGGTGGTAAACCTCCGTTTTTCGATGGAACGAACTTCTCCTACTGGAAGGTGCGCATGTTCGCCTATCTACAAGGAGTTGATTCGAACATATGGGAGATTTGTGAGAATGGGGGCTATTGTGTTCTTGCGGCTCGTGTTGATCCTCTCTGGATCTCTCAACACAACGCAAATAGCAGAGCACGTAGTATTCTCTTCTCGAGTCTGTGTCTTCCTGAGTTTGAGCGAGTCTCGAACATCACTACGGCGCGAGAGATCTGGCCAACACTTGTGTGATATCATGAGGGCAACCCTCAGATCAAGTCCAGACTCTTCGACACCTGCCGTAGAGAGTACGAGAACTTTGTTCAGTTGGCCGGCGAATCTGTTGACGGGATGTTCACTCGATTCCAATCTATCGTCGACAAGATGCGTGCTAATCGAACCAACTTACCTTATGATGATCATGAGATGGCTATCAAGCTTTTGCATGCTCTTGATCGGAAGGTGTGGGAGATGAAGGTGGCTGCCATTCAGGAGTCACCGGGCTATGATGCCCTGACCGTGGACGAGCTGTTCAGCAAGCTCAAGTCCTCGGAGATTGACTACCAGACCCGGGCCAAGCTTGAAAACCCGTCGAAACCCTCTATGGCGTTGGTTTCTGGCCCCGGTGGTATGTCTTCTTCCTCCTCTAATCCTTCACACACTTTGTTCGCTTTGTCTTTGATGTCTATGACAGAGGAGCAAGTGGAGGATGTTGGAGATGACGAGCTGGCCCTAGTCATCACTAGGTTCTCACGGTTTCACAACAACCGTTTGACCCAACGACGTGGTGGCTTGGCCAAGGGGTGCTACGGTTGCTGTGATGAGGATCACTTCATCGCAAACTGCCCCAAGAAAGCTGCGGGTGACTTCACCAAGCGCAAGGACAAGCACGAGCACCACTTCAAGGACAAGCACAAAGCCAAGGGCGGCTACAACCAAAGGTCCTCCAAGAAGGTGATCGACAAGGTGAAGGCCAAGCACCGAGCCTTCCTCGCCTCCCTCAGCGACATCGATGCCTCCTCCGACGGAGGTGCTTCCTCAAGCGACGATGAGTCGAAGGGAAATGTTGAGGACAAGTTCAATGGCCTATGCTTCTACGCCAATGCCAAGCACGGTGGCTTTTGCACCATGGCGATTGAAGAAGGCAAGGTCGTGAAGCACAAGGATGGCCCCGACTACGACTACGACTCCGACACACCCGAGGTATCACCCACCGTCGAGTCCCTCTCTCTCGAGCTTGAGTCTCTGAACGACACTTTGATGAGTCAGGATGCGATGCTCAAGCGTGCCGCTTGTGAGAGGAACGACTTTAAGGCAAAGTACCTTAGCGCACTTCATGAGCTAGATTTTGCTAAGGCGTCAGTGGTGGTTACCGAGGAGGTAGAGTGTGATGCTTGTGCCATTCACATGTCTGATCTTATCACTCTCCAGGACAAGTATGGCACTGTACTTGAGGAGGTTAGTGAGCTGAAGGCTAGGCCTAGCTTACTTGGTGCGTGCAAGTCTTGCTTAGGCTTGCGTTCTGAGCTGGCATAGAAGGATGCTAGGATCGCTGTGTTAGAGAAGGTCAGCTCAGATATCACTAGAGAGTCGGATCTCTTTGAGGCTTTGGAGCTTGAGATCGCGTCGTGCAGACACGACAAGATGCGTACCGAGGAAGAAAACACATACCTTCAGTCCATCTTGAGCTAGGTGTCTTGCCAAGAGCCGCAGTTGGGGATGTTGCTTAGCCAATGCAAGCGGGCTGGCAGCACGGGAGTAGGCTTTTCTATAGGTGAGAAGGATGATAGAGTGTTCGGTAAGATTGGTGAGTGCAGTGGTTTGAGCATGAGTGAGAAACCCACCACACCTCCCATGTTTACCAAGTTTTCCCCACATAAGCCTACTGACCCTACCAAGCTACCTGTGAGAGATGGTGTGTTTGAGTGGCCACCCAAAACCACTCCACAGAAGCAAGTGTGGATTGCCAAACCGAACCATCTTCGCAACCCACTTGACACACTGCCAGACATCTGTAGTGATCCCCTTCCTAAGAAAGCTAGAGCCACCCAACCCACCAAGAGAGTGCCTACCAAGAGTGTGGTGAGGTACCATTGTGAGTATTGTGAACGGGATCGGCATTTGGCTGAGTTTTGCTTTAGGAGGAAGAGAGATGATCGGAGGCAGGTTGAGTTGAACAACCGGGACATGTACCACCCATGAGTTGGGGTGCGTGAACCAGAGGTTCATAGGCGCACTTCTAGGCCAAGAGGTACAATGCCTCAAGGTGCTAGGCCTTAGGAGGCAAGACCACGTGGTGGTCGTGCCCGACGGGGTATCGGTCGTGACCCATACTACTACGGGCCTCGTGATGGTGGCTTTACCCCACCCTTCTCTAGCGGACCACGTTTTCCCTATCGTGGTGATCGCTATCCCAAGTACTCTTACTCGACCAATAGTTGATAGCGGCCTCTAGCAAGGCGTGTCAACTCCTATGCATACGCTATGATCATATCAGACGAACCACCACAATACAATATACATGTTATTCCTTTGCCTCATGATATTTGGTTCAACTCGTGGGTTAACACTTAACCCAAGCACGGCCATGCATTTCATGATCTAATCATTTGAGTGATCCAGTGATATCTCTTTCATATGGAGAGTGGCAAATTCCATCTTGATTGACTATGTCTCACAGCATGTTTCCTGACAAACCCGAAAGCTACCTTTATAACTACCAGTCACGGAGTAGCGTTTGGTAGTCCTAGGGTAGTTCGTTTCACATCTTGAGTACATATGACAATCTCAGGTCTAAGGACATAACGTACACGATGTGTATAGAGACAATCTCATGTCGGGTCTGTCCAGCACTATGTCCTACATGTGCCCACATTATTAGTTTGACATCTCATGTCCATGACTTGTGAAACATAGTCATCAACTAATAATTTTCTGATCTAATATTCATGTGCATTTTTGCACGAACTCTGATCAGGGACAACTTTTATAATAACCATACAAGTAAAATAGTTTCACAAGCAATTCACATAATTGCTAATCGATACAAGTTGTTTTTAATGGATATTCATAACATGTCATGGATACAAGGAATACATCATCTCTATGATTACCTCTAGGGCATATTCCCAACACATAGGACTCCTAGGCGGTATTGGGCCGAAGCACTCAGTTCTACTTGCTATGTTTCCAATCACATTTTTCTCCAAGCTTTCAAGAAGAAGACTTCTTATGAGTTGCGATTTGGGAGACCACCCAAGGTAAGTCACCTACGGGTGTTTGGGTGAAGGTGCTTCATCCTCAAAAAGGGCGGTAAGTTGGACAAATTTGAATCGCGGTCTTCTGACGATATCTTTCTTGGTTATTCTACTCACTCTCGTGCTTATCGTGCACTTAACCTTGAGACTAACCGAGTGATGGAGACTTGTGAGATTACCTTCGATGAGACTATGCCATGTGTTTCCACTGCTTTTGAGCTTGTAGGTGATGATGAGGTGAACACTATCATCTTTGTGGAGGAGGAGCAGGATGATGCCGATTGGGGTGATCCCGAGCCAACTCCATTGGCTGCCCCCGTCGACCCTGCGACGTCCACTTTGGCTCACGGTCCCAATCCGACTACTTCCTCTACATGGGGGCCGTTCGAGCAGCTTCCTCAGTCGGTGCCCGTTGCACCTGAGGGAGCACCAGCTGCTGTCGAGGGGGAGGCCACTTCGTCCAGGCAGGCTCCCCACCACATTCAACGACAGCACCCGCCGGAGAACATCATTGGCGATATTGACCGTCGAGTCACGCGGTCCAGGTCCTATCTCTCTCAGTTTGCTCATTCGGCTTTTGTCACTTCTTTTGAGCCCCGAGATGTTCGACACACTTTGATGGATCCGGATTGGGTTAATGCCATGCATGAGGAGTTAGAAAACTTTGAGCGAAACCGTGTTTGGGTCTTAGTTCCTCCACCACCTAGTTGCCACCCCATAGGTACCAAATGGGTTTTCAAAAATAAACAAAGTGAGGATGGGGTGGTAGTGCGCAGCAAGGCTAGGTTGGTAGCTCAAGGCTTTTGTCAAAAGGAGGGAATAGACTATGAGGAAACCTTTGCTCCCGTAGCTCGTTTAGAAGCCATTAGAATCCTTCTAGCTTTTGCGGCTTCTAAGGGTTTTAAACCTTTTCAAATGGACGTTAAAAGTACTTTCTTAGATGGCTACATAGAGGATGAAGTTTATGTTAAACAACCTCCCGGTTTCGAAAATCCCAAGTTTCCAAACCATGTTTTTAAACTCTGCAAAGCTTTGCATGGTTTGAAACAAGCACCTAGAGCATGGTATGATAGGCTAAAAAACTTTTTGCTTGTTACGAGTTTTAAAATGGGATCGGTAGATAAGACGTTGTTTCTCCTCAAGCAAGGCAAAGACACTGTCCTAGTCCAAATATATGTGGATGATATCATCTTTGGTGGTTCTTCTCATGCTCTTGTTGCCAAGTTTGCATATATTATGAGCAGGGAATTTGAGATGAGCATGATGGGAGAGTTGACTTTCTTTCTCGGGTTGCAAATCAAGCAAACCCAGGAAGGGACGTTTGTGCACCAAGGCAAGTACACAAAGGATATCTTGAAGAAGTTTGACATGGGCGAGGCAAAGACCCTCTCGACACCCATGTCGACTACGACTGCCTTAGATGCAGACGAGGAAGGAGAGGCGGTGGATCAGACAGAGTACCGAAGCATGATCAGGTCGCTTCTGTACTTGACAGCGACTCGGCCGAACATTCAGTTCGTCGTCTGCTTGTGTGCACGCTTTCAGGCGTCCCCACGGACTTCGCACAAGCAGGCGGTGAAATGTATCATAAGGTACTTGCGCTTCACTCCCGAATTTGGACTTTGGTTTTCCACCTCTTCTTCTCTTGCGCTTTGTAGTTATTCTCACGCCGACTTTGCCGGTTGCCGTCTTGATCGGAAGTCCACTTCTGGGACTTGCCAGTTTCTCGGGTCTTCTTTGGTGTCTTGGTCTTCTCACAAATAGTCTAGCGTGGCACAGTCGACGTGCGAAGCTGAGTACATTGCCGTGGTTGATTTGGATGATTGCCACTTTGAAATACTTTGGTCTTGTGCTTACTAAGGTGCCTCTGCTTTGCGATAGCACGAGTGCAATTAGTGTGGCCAAAAATCCCGTGCTTCACTCTAAGACCAAGCACATTGAGGTCCGCTTTCACTTTTTGCGTGACCACTACGAGAAGGGCGACATTGACCTCCGGCATGTCGAGACCCAAAACCAGCTTGCGGATATTCTCACAAAACCTTTGGATCAAGCTGCATTTTCGCACCTTCCGGGCGAGTTGGGTGTTTGCTTCCCGTTTTAGTTGAGGGAAGCTCTTTGTGTATCTTAGATCTTTTTTATTCTTATTTGTCTTTTCTTTGTTTTTTTAGTGTCTTTTAGTTGTTAATTGGTGTCAATGCTTTGTGCATCTCATTTGCATTTGTAACATAGTTCATTTTAAGCTTCATACCTATAGCCGATATAATGAATCTATGCTCTCTTTGAGGTTATTTATGTCTCTACGGTGTTGCCTAACTTAGACTCTCTTTGATCTCTTGATATGCAATAGAGCTAAGTTAGAAAATCTTTAAAACTGAATTTAATTCCCCATGTCACCTCTGAAATGGCACTAGCATGTGTAGACTTTTGAAGATCCTTCTTGGTTGTTTTGTATATAGTTTGTAACTATGGCTCTTCATTGCTTCATTCACTTCCATTGAGCACCATGATTAAAATTAATCTAAAATGAAATTGCTCTCTGAATTGTGAATTGGAAAGATCGAGTTGGGTCTGCATTGTGAGCACTTCACCGTGTGTTCGAGACTGCTTCCCATATGGGTGGAACTTGAGCGGTGTTGTGTATGACAAAAACCGGTGTGTCAAGTCCTTTGACTTCACCCAGTTGGTAAGCAGTGGCATCACTTTGCTTACAACCACTCGCATACAACTTAAATGTGCCTAAAACTAAACTTTGGCTGCGAAACTCTGAAATGAAAAATTTATTCATTTGGGTCATTGGCTTGTTGTATGAACTTTGCTAGGGATAGTTCTACTTGCTATACATGAGATTGCTTTGAGATAGACCCTATCTTGTTTGCCAAGTTTAGTTGTCTCTAGGAGGTGACACCCATTCCTTGCTCACACATGTAATCTTCTCTATTTTGGCTTCTAAAGTGATCTTTAGCTCAACCTGAGTCTTTGTTGGGCACGTAGAGCTTTTCCTATTCTCCTAGGATCACATCACTTAGAGCATCCATTCATTGTCTTAGCTCTATGTATGAAGCTTGTTGCACTCATTCTACATATCATGGCATTTGTGGTCGGTTCTTGAGTCTTGAGCTTTGATGAGCTACATGTGTCACCAAGGGGGAGAGATGTGCATTTCATTCCTTTTTCAGCCATCTACTTCCAAGGGGGAGATAGAGTGTATCTCATTGGTTTCATTGGTTTAGAGCTTCTTTGGTCAAGGGGGAGTTTTTGTTCTTCTTTTGCCTTAAGGCGTTCAAATTGGTATCTTGTTTTTGCTCTTCAATAGGTATTTAATTGGTATCTTGCTCAGGGGGAGCTTTTGCTAGATGTGTTGAGTCGTTGCCTCTTCTGGAGCTTGCTTTGTTGGCTCCGACAGGTTTCGATTGTCTTCTTGAGCCTTATGAAGTTTAATTGGTATCTTTGAGCTCCCTTAGTGCTTCAATTGGTATTCTGAGCTTTGAGAGCTTTGATTGATTTCTTTGGCTTGCTAGCGGTGTTGAGCCCATTTCTGCCTCTTCTTGAGAGCTAGCTTTGTTTTGCCTGGTTGCGTCGAGCCGTTGCCCATGTCTTTGGGAACCAAGTTTTGGACTCGTTTTTCTTCTCTCAGGTGACCCTGTTTTGGCTTTCTTAGATTTTTGGTCATTTGGAGAGCTTTACCTTGTGGCTCAAATCCGAAATGCATTTGTGTTGACAATGCACTCATCAAGGGAGATATTGCGAACACATGGTGGATAAGTACCCATGTAGTTCAGTTTTGTGATGAGTGATTGCGCAACACTTGAGCGTTTCAGTTTTGAGTGGCTTGAACTAACCTCTTTGCGAAAGCAAATGTGTGCCTGTCTATCGGCTTGTGGTGTGCAGGTGCTATGTCTAGTGACAGTGGTCAATGGCGTGGAGAAGGTGGAGTAGAGGCTTGCCGTGCCAATGGACTAAGAGCTGTGAAGGGCGGAAGCGGGGCTCAGACTGAGGGACCATGGGCGCCGACGGACTAGCTGTGGTGGATAGTACTTGGCACCGGCGAGTGCGAGAAGACATGGAGGTAGACCGAGTCGACCGTGTCAAGAGGGTGCACGAGCGGGTTGAGCGGAGGCTCATGGGACTCGGAGTCCGACCGGGTGAGGACAAGGTGGCTCGAGTCGAGCGGTTTGGTGGTTTGGGCCTCAAAACCATCGGAGGACGGTTTCCGAGTTTGGGGCTCAAAACTCGGGGTTCAGCAGTTGAGCCCAAAGCTACCGGTGGCGGGTTTCGCGGATTTGGGCCTCAAAACCCGGGCGGAGCTTCAGAGGAAGCGGGGATGACACGTGGCGAAATCCTGGAGGTTGCGTCGAGGCGATGGCAACTCCCGGCAGGAAGCGAGGCCGTCCATTCAAATGAGTGGCTGAGAGTTACCAACTTGGATTAAAATGTCTTAGGGCTAGGTAATTCGGTCTTGTATCTAGGGGGTCTTTGGGAAATAGCCAAAGCCCTGTTAAATAGGGGATGAAGGGTTATCCTCATCCCATCTCTTGAACCCTAATCATTTGCCCCAACTCTCTCTCTACCCTCTCTCTAGTTCATGAGATCCCTAGGTTGATTTCACCAACCTCTGTAAGAACTTGAGTTTGTTGCGAGGAATCAGAGGTCATAACCTTCGTAAGCCATGGCGGCGTTGATTACTTGATCATGTTTTGCGTTTTTGCTTGTGTTCTTCGTTTTTGCTTTTGCTCTCTCTTTTTCCCTAGATGAAATCTCTTTGTAGGGAGTAGCTCTTGAAAATCCGTTTGAACCAAGTTCTTGGTACTCGTGAGGAGCAACTTTGCACTGAAGGAATTTTCCTAAAACCTCACGAGCACACAGATCGGGTGATTTCTTTGCGGTGTTCTTCGTTCTTGAGTTTCTCCCCCAAATCTTTTGTTTCCTCTCAATCCGAACCAAATTGAGCGATGATTCTTTCGGAATAGCTCCCCAACTGCACTAGGATCATGGCTACAAAGTTTGGTTGCAGTTGGAGACCATTTGGGTAAGTTTTGGGAAGATTTGTAGGAGAGAAAATGTTTTTCGGGTTCAGTATGCAGTTTTCGGGGGCATCGGACGCTCCCGACGGACGCTTAAAATCAACCCGTCGGACGCTGCCTTTCCCCTAGCCAAGCATCCGGCGCCTGGGGTTGTTTCGGGCTGTTTTTTGAGCGTCGGATGCTGGCGTCGGACTCGCGTCCGTCGCCCGTCAGACCCGCGTCGGTCGCCCTCTTCGCAGCGTCCGTCGCCCTCTGTCGGCGTCCATCGCCAACGTCCGTCGTCCTTCCAGCAAGTTTTTCAGGATTTTCTTCGTCGCTGTTTAGGTCGTTTCTCCCTCATACGGACTCCGAATTGAGTTCCGTTTGTTGCGTGAGTTTCGTAATCACGTAGGGAACTTGATGAAGCACTTGTGAGACCAGTTCTCATAAGTATTTTTTGGTGATCTCTCTTCTCTTCTCTCTAGGGTTTGAGAGCCACACAATCGGTGTCTCGGTTTGAGTTTTTAGTTTCCGAAAGATCCGCTGTTCCTCTTGGTCATCACCAAAGGTATCCACCCTCTTTAGGGTCGTGATCTTTCTGGTGGAGTAAGCTTTATTGTTGGGGTTGTTTTTGGGAAGAGTGGCCTGAATATTTCGAGAGAAATTTGAGGCTCCCATTCACCCCCCCTCTGGTCGCCGTTTCCGGTCCATCACTCTTGCTATGTTGGTCGGTTGAAGAGGTGGAACTTGATTGATTGAGCTTGGCTGAGATGAACTAGAAACTTGTTGATCTTGTGCTTGAGATCTACTAGCTTGCATTTGAGGAGAGTTGAGCACTTGATCTTTATCATCTTCAATGTCAATAACTTGCCTAGGCCGAATATCACCAATATCCATGTTCTTCATAGCATTTGACAATTGAGGACCACTCACATCTTCTAGATTCTCATTTTCAACTTGTGATCCATTGGTTTCATCAAACTCAACATCATGAACCTCCTCAAGTATACAACTAGCCGAATTCCACACTCTATAGGTTTTGCTTGTGGTTGAGTAACCAAGTAAGAACCCTTCATCACACTTCTTGTCAAACTTCCCAAGTCTTGTGCCTTTCTTCAAGATGTAGCATTTGCACCCATAGACTCTAAAGTATGCAATGTTGGGCTTTCTTCCATTTAATAGCTCATATGGAGTCTTTTCCATCAATGGGTGACAATACAACCGGTTGCTAGAGTAGCAAGCGGTGTTGATAGCTTCGGCCCAAAAGGATTGACTCACATTGTACTCACTAAGCATAGACCTTGCCATATCAATCAATGTTCTATTCTTCCTCTCAACAAGACCATTTGATTGTGGAGTGTACTTGGCCGAGAGTTGATGCTTGATTCCAAGCTCATCACATAGCTCCTCAACTCTTGTATTCTTGAATTCACTTCCATTGTCACTTCTCACTTTCTTGATTGTAGTTTCAACCTCATTGTGACATCTCTTGACAAAAGATTTGAAGGTGGCAAATGTATCACTATTGTCATTGAGAAAGAATACTCAAGTGTATCTTGTAAGATCATCCACTATGACAAATCCATACTTGTTTCCTCCAATGCTTGTGTATGTTGTTGGTCCAAATAGATCCATGTGCAATAACTAAAATGCTCTACTAGTGCTCATCATGCCCTTCTTTGGATGGGTGTTACCAACTTGTTTGCCGGCTTGACAAGAGCTACAAAGTTTGTCCTTCTCAAATACAACATCTTTCAAGCCTCTTACTAAGTCATGTTTGATAAATCTATTCAATTGCTTCATCCCAACATGATCAAGCCTTCTACGCCATCACCAAGCCATACTTGATTTAGTGAGCAAGAAAGTTGACAATTGAGCTTCACTAGCATTAAAATCAACTAGGTAGAGGTTCTCATATCTAAGGCCTTTGAAGATCAAGTTTGAACCATCTACACTAATGATCTCAACATCATCTATTCCAAATATGCATTTGAATCCAAGGTCACACAATTGAGCTACCGATAGCAAATTGAAGTTCAAGCTCTCAACTAGTAAGACATTGGATATGCTCAAATCATTGGATATTATTGCAGTCTTACATAGACCCTTGACCTTGCCCTTGCCATTATCACCAAATGTAATACTATCAATGCCATCATTGGTGTTGGAGTTGATTGATTTGAACATTCTAGAATCCCCGGTCATGTGTTGAGTGCACCCACTATCAAGCACCCAATGCCTTCCTCCGGCTTTGTAATTCACCTACAAAACAAATTAGTTCTTCTTAGGTACTGTTGATGGTCCTTAAGTACCAAAATCAACCATCAACTAGACAAGGAAAAGGATCTTTATGAAACCAACACCTAGAAATAAGGTTTACATTGACAGAATTCCACGAGTTTTGGTGAATGTCTATTTCTGCAGGGGGATATCAGGAAATATGGAGAAAAGGCCCACATGTCATGATTACATAGAGATAAACATCATTCGTACAAACAAGAATACTCTAGAAGAGTCAAGAAGGCGCGGGAAGGAACCAGAGGCCGAGCGGGCCCATGGACAGAGCGCCCGCCCTACCCCTTGGGGCGGCCGCCCTAGGTCAAGCCCCAATGGTCCCTGCCTTGTGGGACCACCTCTCCACCGCCTTTGAGATCACATCCAGGCCCTCCATCAAGGTCGGTTTGATCCGACGGCCGACGTTCATTTGAGGAGCCTATATAAGGAAGGCCCCCTGCCCCTGAGGAGGAGAGCCTCTGTGACCTAGTTCATTATTCATCATCCATCTCAAGAGGAGAAGCCCCTGATCAAGCCCTAGAGCCACCACATCAACTAGATCTCTAGTTTAGCATAGCTATATATGATTAGAACTAGGAGTCAATATTTGGTTGGTTTCCGGATCTGTCACGAGATTATTGGTAATTCTCTCTCTAGTTCTTCCTTGCTATTCATTTGTTCTTCAATATTATGAACATGACTTTGTTCTACTTCATTATATTGTTTATGAATTTACTCTATTCGTTTATGTTCTTAGTTATATTGTTCTTAGTCTATTATGATTATATACTTGGTATAGTTAGATCTGAATCATATGCATGTTTAGGATCGTATAGCGTTTATCCATTAGCGCTATGGGTAAATGATAGATATTGTGTAGGCGTGGTGCCTAGACCGTATTTATCTGCGATTGTACCCTACATTCCAGATCGTGAGGTAGTTCGCGGGAGTGACAGTCCTGTTGAGTCCTTTGTAGTCCTCCTCCCGTTTGTAGGGCAGGCAGAGTAGTTCTATTACGGGGAAGTGATTGCTATGTTCTTCACTTCCTTAGTGATACTCACTAGACATGAATATCTCTTTTCTTGCCATGATTGCCAAGTATAATTGCACTAATTATAATATGCTAGACTGTATAGTTAAGAATGACTCAGGAAATATCTTTGTAGTTCGTCCTAATTCCATGCTAATGACTTGCTAGAATATCTGTTGAGGTGCTTATCATATTATCTTATGTGGCTACATATATACTGATCAGTATTTACCTTTTGTCACTATTCATTCATTATCTATATCTTATGTGACACTTATCTTGTGTTGAGTGAGATAGATGAAAACTCTCCATTACACATGTAGTGATACTCATTAATCATCTTTATTAATTCCTCATTTATTCCCTTAGTATCCCTTCCCAGTGGTAAAAATATAAATAACGATACCTGGAATACTCCTTGTTAAAATGCTACATCGGTATAATCTGTGCGCTTGCAGAAATACATTTATATTTATTTAGAGCAATTGCATATTTCAATACCACATCTCTTTGGCATGCTGGGGATGACAACCTAGCTTAAGTGTCATAAGAGATGTCAACAGGTACCCATACTTGTTTGGGTCCTCCAAAGTTAGTGACCAAGGATTTTGGCACCCAAATAGCCTTCTTCTTTGGGCCAACAATGGATGTGCCAACATACTTAGCCATGATACCTTTAGCACTTTTGGTAAGGATATAACATGAATCAAAGTGCGTAGAGGTAGCTTTAGCAAACTTGGTTTGGCTCATGTTAAGTTTGCAATATTGGTCTATATGCCCTACTTGCTTGCATTTGGTGCAAAACCGGCCATTGCTCCTCACAAAGCTAGGCTTAGGAGTTACAAAGGCCGACTTGCCCTTCTTGGGGGTATAGTCCAATCCCTCTTTGTAGTGGGAAAATCTTTGGCTACCCAAGCACTTTAGCAAGCGGGCATCTCCACAATATGCCTTACCCAAGGCATGAGTGAGTTCATTAACATCATGTTTCAATTTTTCATTTTCAATCACTAATGTAGCATCATCCTTTGAGCTATCACTAGTAGATGTGCATGTGGAGGTGCTACATTGTGTTTCGGTTGGGGCAACAATGATAGGAGTGAAAAATGATTCATTTATAGTATCACAAGTTACTCCAATGTTACATGATGCAACAACCTTATCCTTGTTTTGATCAAGGAGAGAAGAGTGAGCCTTTCTAAGCTTGTGGTGAGTCCTCTCAAGCTTCTCATGGGCTTCCATTAGCCTCTCATGAGAGTCATTCAGCTCATCAAAGGATTTTTCAAGAGCCTTAAGCTTCTTGTTCAATTCTTTGCACTCCTTCCTCTTTGTCTCAAAGCAATCATAAGTTTTCTTCATCATATCAACTAGTTCCTCCTTGGAGTACTCCTCATTATCATCACTACTATCATCATCACTATCACTATCATCATGAGATTGTACCTTTGTCGGGTACGAAGGTAAGGGGTACCCTAAACCCTTCAATAAATTAACGCTAAACATAGCAACTATTTTTAAGGCAGGGACCAGCCCACTACTCAGTAAGGCACGACCCATCGCTCGAGGGCCCCCTCTACACCAGCTGTGGCGACAAGTCATGGGCCGGCCCACCTCGACGCCGAATGACGGACCGAGGGTCGGACGAACGACCCCTCGGCCCCCACCTCGACGTCAAGAGACGGACCGAGGGGCGAGCGAATGACCCCACGGCTCCTACCTCGACGATAAATGACAGACCGAGGGGGCGAGCGAACAACCCCCCGGCCCCCACCTCGACGAACGAAGGACGGACGAGGGGTCGAACAAACGACCCCCCCGACCTCTACCTCGACCTCTCCGACCCCGTCTCTGCTCCGACCCTACCTCGACGATGAGCGACGGACCAGGGATCGAACGGACGACCCCCGGACGAGAGGCTCGATTAACCCAACTGCTCCCGGCATGGGTTAAAGTGAAACCACCTAACGACATGGGCGCCCGCATCCGCTGTCAAATCCGCCAACTCCCCGTCAAGTCCCCGATTCCTGTCAACTGTGCCGCCACTATCGCCACTACGCGAGTATGGACTCCAGCAGTACCCCTCGGAAAGTGAACAGTGCGGCCCTCGACGACGACTTCGGGAATGCAATAGAGCCACGCGGGGCTCGACCCCCCCCTCCCCCTCGACCGAGGGGCTCGACCCCCTTTCTCCAACAACTCCAGTATGGGGGCCGTCCCATCCGCCCCGTCCCGCTTCAGCCGCGGGATTCGTGCCCGTCTACGGACGCTGTGCCGCGACAACTTCTACTACCACCACGATCGGGGACGCCAGAAGGACGGGAAGGCCATGCCGCCACAGTGCTCAACGTCTCTCCGCCAACACTGTGCCTCGGACACGCTACCCATACCGCCACAGTTAGGGTCCTGTACCCTTGGACCTCCCCTTGGTCTATAAAAGGGGACGCCGAGGTAGAATAAAGGGCTGGATCCTAAAATCTCCGAGACTTCAGTTCAGACTATCACACTCCACGCATACACACCCCGCCACTCGATCGACCCCTCGGGTGGCAAACCCGCAGCCTAGGGCAAACCCGCTAGCCTTAGACCGCAGCTCACTCTGAGCAACCCCGTGTAACACAGCTTGTACCCCCCCTGTACAAGCACGTTTTGGGTGCGAGATAATACAAGTCATCCTCCCCCGCTGGACGTAGGGCCTTCTTTGCCCGAACCAGGATAAACCTTGTGTCCATCTTGCATCACGTCTGAGAGAGGGAGCACGCGATATACAAATTTACTCGTTGGTGGTCCTGACCCCCGGGTCATAACACCGACAGTTGGCGCGCCAGGTAGGGGGAATTGCATGTCGATCAACTCTGAACTACTCTCTCAGATGGACTCCACCATCCCACCGTTTCCATTCACCGCCGTCGTCTGGTTCGGTAGTCTAGGGTTTGTATCCACGGACCAGGGCGACTTCATAGTCTTTCTCTCCACTCGTGGCCTGGACGCCAGCAGCACCGGTACGCCAGGGCTAGCAAGGGTCAGGCGACGGCCCCTCCGCTTGCGCCTCTGGCCTGCGATCAGGAGGAGGCGTGAGCGGCTCCGACGCACTCGTCGTCGTGTAGATTCCGAGGTGCCGGATGCTGTTTCCCCGGCCCCAGCTGGCGATACAGTCCCTCCTCCTAGGAATCTGTCTAACCCATGCTTGTGGGCCAAGGGCGGGCACCCCTCCGAATGGGACTTTGGCTCTGCGATGCCGTCGTCCCCAGCGGTCCCCGTCGCCTCTCCGACACACTCGACCCCATCACCACCACGTGACCCATTCCCCGCGGGCACCACGACAGTGCAGGGCTCTCTTCCGCCCTCGCAGGATTGCAGATACAGACACGTGGCGGGTCTCCAGGGACTCCGCCGCGTGCGACGGCCGTTCCCGTCACCACCTCTTCACCGGGCGAGCCAGGACTACCCCGTACATGGGGCACGTTGCGGCGGCGCCTGGCGGAGGAGCGCAGGGGGTCCTTCCCCCACTTCTACCACGCCGACCCCGACTCGGACTCTCCCGACGAGAGTTACGACTCCACCCGGGAGTGCTTCCACCTCGACGAACAAGCCGACCCGCAGGACGACGTCGACGACACCGCGGCCACCGAAGAGAGGGGGGGCCAACGCTACACCAGCTCGAGATGCCAACCCCCCAAGTCCTGATAGAGCCGATCCACCCCCAGACGTCCAGATTGCGCAGGTCTGAGAGCTTCTCAGCAAGCTCGAGGAGGAGCGCCTGCGTCTTCAGCAGCTCGAGCAAGCCCTCGAGCGGGATCGAGGGCATCCTCAGGGTGGAGGAGCTCGTGAGCGGGCCCGGGAAGTCCATCGGCAGATCGTCGAGGAGGGGGCCGTCGAACCCCGAGTCTTCAACCGCGCCAGCCAGAATGTCGTAGCGGCCGCGATGCTGCTCCGCAACATGCCGGCGCCATCGACCCCCCAAGCACGGCGTATCAGGGACGAAATCCTGGGGCTTCTCCAAACCGCGGCCGTGCAGCAGGCGGAGAGCTCAGCCTCGAGGCATCGAGGGGCTGCCTCTGAGCGACAAGCAGTGCCCCCCCGACAAAATCGAGAGGTGTTCGTCCACCAGAACAAGGCACCCCAGGGCCAAGTCGAGCGACGACCAGTTCAGGAACGCCTCATCGACGATCGACCCCCTTGGGTGAACAATCGACGTCGGTACGGCGACGCCGAGGCTCAAGGCTACAGCGCTCACCGGGGTGGGCGCTACGACAGCGACGAAGACTGATGTCGGTCTCCAGAGCCGCCGGGGCCCCGAGTCTTCGGTAGAACCATCCGGCGGGCCTCCCTGCCCGTCCGTTTCCGTCCACCCACCAGCCTGGTCAAGTATAACGGCGAAACCAAGCCAGAGCTCTGGCTTGCCGACTTCAGGCTGACGTGTCAGCTGGGCAGAGCTGACAACGACCACGTCATCATTCGGCAACTCCCACTGTTCCTCTCCCACACCGCTCGAAGGTGGCTCGAAGAGCTGTCCCCGGACTTGATCCAAGACTGGCCCGACCTGGTCCGGATCTTCGAGGGCAACTTCAAGGGCACCTACGAGCGACCGGGCAACCCCTGGGACCTTCGCAGCTGCAAGCAGAAGCCAGGGGAGACCCTCCGCGCCTTCACCCGCCGATTCTCGAGGCATCGTACCGCACTGACCCACATCTCCGACCACGAGGTCATCACGGCGTTCATCGCCGGGACAACCTGCAAGGAGTTGGTGCGGGAGCTGGGGCGAAACACCACCAAGACCACCAACGAGCTCATGGACGTCATCGCCAACTACGCAGCTAGCGAAGAGGCCATTGGCGCGTTCTTCCAGATACCCCCAGGGAAGGGGAAAGGCAAGGCGGATGAGCCTGGAGGCTCGGATGACGGGCCCAAGAAGAACAATGGGCCCAGAAGGAACAACGATGGCAACGGCGGCCGGAAGAAGAAGAAGAAGAACCAACTGGGCCGACGCAACGTCGAGCCCAACGTTGAGCCCGACGACCTTGTCGCTACGGCGGAGAAGAAGAAGCCTCGAGGGCCCCCTCCCGACGGGGGCATCTTCGATAAGATGCTGAAGGAGCCTTGCCCCTATCATATGGGGCCGGCCAACCACCGCCTCGAGGACTGCCGCATGCTCCGAAAGCACTTCGTCCCTCCTGGCTTCAGGAGAGATGACGGCAAAGAAGACCCGCCCTGTGACGCCCACGTCAGGGGCGATGTCAAAAAAGGAGGCTTCCCCGAAGTCCACGACTGCTACATGATCTACGGGGGACCCTCGACTCGCCTCACCACACGCCAGCGCAAGAGGGAGCGTCGAGAAGTTTTTTCCGTTCGTGCCCAGGCTCCGCGGTACCTCGACTGGTCCCATACGCCGATCACCTTCGATCAGGACGACCACCCCGAGCACATCCCCAACGCAGGGGCTTATCCGCTCGTCGTCGACCCGATCATCCTCAACACCCGCCTCACCAAGGTACTCATGGATGGGGGGAGCAGCCTCAACATCATCTACGTCGAGACCCTCGACCTCCTGGGGATCCCGAGGACCATGCTCCTGCCCAGCGCGGGGGGGGGGGGTTCCACAGGATCGTCCCGGGGAAGAAGGCGCTCCCGATCGGCCGCATCAAGCTACCGGTCTGTTTCGGCGTCCCCTCGAACTTTCGAAAGGAAGAGCTGACCTTCGAGGTGGTTGCGTTCCGAGGCACCTACCACACCATCATCGGGCGACCGGGATACGCCAAGTTCATGGCGGTCCTGAACTACACCTACCTCAAGCTCAAGATGTCGGGGCCCTCAGGGGTCATCACCGTTGACACCTCCTACGAGCACGCATACGGCTGCGACGTCGAGTGCGTGGAGAAAGCTGAGGCCCGTGAGGATTCAGAAATCCTCACGGCCCTCGACGACTTGTCCGGAGAGATCCCCGACCCCAAGCGACACGCTGGCAACTTCAAGCCGGCGGAAGACACCAAGACCGTCCCGCTCGACCCCGGCCTCCCGGATGGGAAGGTGCTAACGATCGGCGCCACCCTCGAGCCCAAATAGGAAGCAGTGCTCGTCGACTTTCTCCGTGCGAATGCTGACGTGTTCGCATGGAGTCCCTCGGATATGCTGGGCATTCCGAGGGAGGTCACCGAGCACTCCTTGGACATCCGAGCCGGGTCCAAACCAGTGAAGCAATGCCTTTGCCGCTTCGACGAGGAGAAGCGCAGGATCATCGGGGAGGAGGTCGACAAGCTTTTGAAGGCCGGGTTCATCAAGGAGGTGCATCATCCCGAGTGGTTAGCTAATCCCGTGCTTGTAAAGAAAAAGAATGGGAAGGATAGGATGTGTGTAGACTACACTAGTCTAAATAAAGCGTGTCCCAAAGTTCCTTTTCCTTTACCACGTATCGATCAAATAGTAGATTCCACTTCGGGATGCGAAACCCTCTGCTTCCTTGATGCGTATTCTGGCTACCACCAAATAAAGATGAAGGAGTCCGATCAGCTCGCGACCTCCTTCATCACTCCCTTCGGCATGTTTTGCTACCTCACCATGCCCTTCGGCTTGCGAAACGCCGGGGCCACCTACCAGCGATGCATGCTCCACGTCTTCGGGAAACACATAGGGCCGACCGTCGAGGCCTACGTCGATGACATTGTGGTCAAGTCCAGAACAGTCGGAAACCTGGTCGGAGACCTCGAGATCGCGTTTGGGTGCCTCAGGGCTAATCGCATAAAACTGAACCCTGAGAAGTGTGTCTTCGGGGTCCCCCGAGGCATGCTCTTAGGGTACATAGTTTCCCAGCGCGGGATCGAGGCCAATCCCGAGAAGGTAACCGCCATCACGAGGATGGGCCCGATCAACGACCTCAAGAGCGTGCAAAGGGTCACTGGGTGCCTCGCCGCCCTGAGTCGCTTCATCTCGAGGCTCGGAGAGAAGGCCCTACCGCTTTACCGCCTCCTGAAGAAGACGGAACACTTCGTGTGGACCGCCGAAGCCGAGGAATCGCTCTCGAGACTCAAGGCCTTGCTCACCTCGCCCCCGGTCTTGGTACCCCCGAGTCCGGCCGAGCCCTCTTGCTCTATGTCGCAGCAACTACCCAGGTAGTCAGCGCGGTCATAGTAGTCGAGAGGGAGGAGGAAGGACACACCCTGCCAGTTCAGAGGCCTGTCTACTTCGTGAGCGAGGTCCTTTCCGAGACCAAGACGAGGTACCCCCAAATCCAGAAGCTACTGTACGTGATCGTCCTCACTCGGCGTAAGCTCAAACACTATTTCCTGGGCCACCCGGTTACTGTGGTCTCATCTTTCCCCCTCGGAGAGATAATCCAGAACCGGGAGGCGTCTGGAAGGATCGCCAAGTGGTCGGCCGAGCTCACGGGGGAGACTCTCTCCTACGCCCCTTGGAAGGCCATCAAGTCTCAGGTACTAGCAGATTTCGTTGCAGAATGGACTGACACCCAACTACCCCCAGCGCAGGTTTAGAGCGAACTCTGGACCATGTACTTCGACGGATCGTTGATGAAGACGGGAGCAGGCGCCGGATTGCTGTTCATATCACCCTCAGGGGTCCATATGCGTTATGCCATCCGCCTCCACTTCCCCGCCTCCAACAACATCGCCGAATACGAGGCTCTCGTCAGCGGCGTGCGCATCGCCATCGAGCTTGGGGTTCGACGCCTCGACGTGCGAGGGGAATCTCAGTTGGTGATCGACCAAGTGATGAAAGATTCGAGCTGCCACGACCCCAAAATGGAAGCCTACTGCAAGGAGGTTCGAAAACTCGAGGACAGGTTCTACGGCCTCGAGCTCAACCACGTCGCCCGTCAGTACAACGAAGCTGCCGACGAGCTGGCCAAAATCGTGTCTACTCGAGGCACGGTCCCTCCCGACATCTTCTCGAGGGATCTTTACAAGTCGTCCGTCGACCTGGACTCGGGGGCTCCCGCCCTCGAGCAAGGGGTCGATCCACCCCCCTCAACCGATCCCCCCTCGAGCGGGGGAGAGGTCATGGAGATCGACGGGGCTGTCGCAGCGCCAACCCCTCCGACGGATTGGCGCGCACCCTACCTCGAGTACCTGACACGGGGCGAACTCCCAGAAGACCGCACGGAAGCCCATCGTGTAGCTCGACGCGCCAAAACCTACATCTTGTACGGGGACGGCCGCGAGCTATATCGACGTAGCCCGTCGGGTGTACTACAACGCTGCCTCACCCTCGCGGAGGGGAGGGCATTGCTGAAAGATCTACACTCGGGGGCTTGTGGCCACCACGCGGCGCCGAGAACGCTGGTAGGAAGTGCCTTTCGACAGGGCTTCTACTGGCCAACGGCCATCAACGATGCCACCAAACTCGTTCGATCCTGCAAGGGATGCCAATTCTACGCCAGGCAGACCCACCTACCCGCTCAAGCTCTTCAGATGATACCCATAAGCTGGCCGTTCGCAGTATGGGGGCTCGACATGGTCGGCCCCTTTAAAAGAACCAAGGGTGGCCACACTCACCTTCTCGTGGCTGTCGACAAGTTCTCGAAGTGGATCGAGGCTCGACCCATCGCCAACATCCAATCTCGACAAGCCGTGTTATTCTTCACCGACATCATCCACCGCTTCGGGGTCCCCAACGTCATCATCACCGACAACGGCACGCAGTTCACTGGCCAAAAGTTCCTGGACTTCGGTGACCATCACCACATCAGGGTGAATTGGTCCGCAGTTGCCCACCCTCGAACTAACGGTCAGGTCGAGCGTGCCAATGGTATGGTTTTGCAGGGCCTCAAGCCAAGGATCTTCGATCGGCTGAACAGGCATGGCAGAAGATGGGTCGATGAGCCGCCCGCCGTGCTATGGAGTCTCCGAATGACACCAAGTCGAGCCACGGGGTTCTCTCCGTTCTTCTTGGTCTATGGGTCCGAGGCCGTCCTCCCCACCGACCTCGAGTACGGGTCCCCACGACTGAAAGCCTACAGCGAGCAAGCCAACACGGTAGCCCGAGAGGAGTCCCTCGACCAGCTCGAGGAAGCCCGTGACATGGCTCTCTTCAAGTCAGCACAGTACCAGCAGACGCTGCGGCGCTACCACGACAAAAACGTGCGCAAAAGGGACCTCAACGTCGGCGACCTCGTTCTGCGCCGTCGACAAAGCAACAAGGGGCGTCACAAGTTGACGCCACCGTGGGAGGGACCCTTCATCGTGGCAGAAGTGCTGAAGCCGGCACTTACAAGCTGAAGAACGAGAAGGGCGAGATCTTCACCAACACGTGGAACATCGAACAGCTACGTCGCTTCTATCCCTAAGGCCTCAGGGCCCTGTACATTTTCGCATTTATGTACAAATCTTCGAATGAATAAAATGTTCTCGAAACACATTTCACATTCGTTCGTAAACCGAAGGTAGCCTCGACCTTGCCCCGGCAAAATCGAGCTCCCCTCGGGGGCTAACAAGGAGGGCACCCCCCTCCCAAGTCCCCGAAAAACTTGAACGTTTTTTCGAAACTTAGCTCTCCCTCTCGACCTTTGCCTCGAGTACGCTTCATAACTAAGTAAAGGCGCCTCGAACTCCCTAAGGGTCGAGGGTGTCTTTGAGCCAGGGCTCACCTATGCCCCAGGGCCACGGTATCCCCGCTCGCCTCCCCCTTCCAAGGATACGAGCGTGCGTCGAACACTTAGTTCACAAGCGTCGACTCAGGCAAAGAAAAGCAGAGAGAGCTCGAGAAGTAGAAATAACGAGACGTACCCGTCTACAGCACTAAGGTAGCCTCGACTTTGCCTCAGCAAAGTCGAGCCTCCCTCGGTGGCTAACAGGGGGGGCACCCCCCTCCTAAGTCTCCGAAAAACTCGAACATTTTTCGAAACTCGGCTTTCCCTCTCGTTCTTTCCCTCGAGTACGCTTCGTGACTAAGTAAAGGCGCCTCGAACTCCCTAAGGGTCGCGGGTGTCGTCGAGCCAGGGACTCACCTATGCCCCAGGGCTACGGTATCCCCGCTCGCTCCCCCCTTCCAAGGATGCGAGCGTGCATCGAACACTTAAGTCCATAAGCGTCGACTTAGGCAAAGAAAAGCAGGGAGAGCTCGAAAAACAAAAATAACTATGTGCATCTCGATCAAAATGCATTATACACAAGAAGCCCTCAGGGGCTCGGCATTGTATCAGTACAAAAATCCTAACTATTACATGGACCTTCCTGTCCAGATATGGCTCGCAGGCCCGGGACTACTCATCGACGGGGTCGCTGTCCTCAAGAAGCAACGCAGGAAGTTGGGCATCACCCGTTGGCCACATCGGAAGGTCAAAAGTCCGCAAAAACTCATCGACACCTTCCAAGGGCTACTCGGCGCCATCTCCATCCGCCGAGGGGATCACCTCGGGCTCGAAGAGCTTCGCCAGCTCGCCTCCGAGCACCTCCGCGAGATCCATCAACTCCTGGCACCTCGCGTCGTTCTCTTCGTCGGTCAGCCTCGGGTCGGTGGCAAACCCATCGACAACGAGGTTGAGGTCCACATTGTAGACCGAGTTGACGACCGCGAGGGCCCGCTTCACGCCCACATGCAGGGCGGCACGGACGTGCTCCATCACCCCCTGCGTCATGGAGTAGAAGCGGCGCAGCAGGGAGTCCCCTCGTGCGTCGCCCTCAACCTCCGGCTCCGGCTTGACCGAAAGGTCGTCGCAGAAGGTGTTGATGACGTCCGCAAGCCTCGCATTGAGGTTTGCCTCAGTCCCGAGGAGGCCCTGAAGATTGTTCAGGTCCTCGTGGGCGCGGGCCTTATCCATTGCAAGCTCTGCCAAAACAAGTACACAACACGGTCAAAACCCAAAGGAGCAGGAAGAGGGTCGAGGTAGGACAGATTCCGCAACACCCTCGAAACACTCACCTTGGGCATGCGTGTCCAGGGTGGCGTAGGCCTGCTCGGTCTCCTTGAGCTGGCGGCGGACGTCGACAAGATCGGAGGCCTGACCCCTGACCTTGGCCTCGAGGCCCTCGATGGTTTTGCTTGCGTCATCGAGGGCCCTCTTCTGGTTCATCGCCACCACGCCCAGGGAGGTCGCGTGGGTCCGAGCCTTCTCCTCTGAGGCGGCCAGCGTGTCGCGCTCGCGGGAGACGGCGTCGAGGTCTCCCCGGAGCCCTCAGATGCCCTCCGTCGCCCGGGCCAGCTCCTCCTTCAGCCGGGCGGCCTCCTCCTCGGCCTTGCGCTTGGCTTCGAGGGCAGCGTCTCGTTCCCGCCCGACCGTGACGGTTGACTGAAGGGCGATGTCGAGCCTCATCTACGCCATCTTCAAGGCCACCCAGGCTTCCTTCTGCATGGCCTCGAAGCCGGCCCTCGCGTGGGCGACCTTCGATTCGGCATTCTCCCGGACGGCTGCTGCCTCAGCCCTCGCGCGGGCGACCTCATCCTCCGCCCTATCCAGCGAGGCGCGAAGGGTCGGGAGTTGCTCCTGCACCCGGAGGATGTACTGGGACTTGTCATAAGACCTCACCCGCAGCGCCTGACGAGGATAAAAGGGAAGACCGTCAGCAAACAGCAATCAGACAATCCAAGTACAAGCTAAGGGAGAGCGAAACCCCACCTCCATCCCCAGGCGTATGTCCATGGCGGCGACCTCCGCGGCGCGGCGTACCGAGTGCTCAAACCAGGCCCGATACACACCGACGTGCTCCCACCATCGGAGCTCGGCCTGGTCGTCGAGCGTGAGGAAGAGCCGCTCGGGGTCTTGAGGGTCCGCCAGCTCGAGAACCTCCTGGCCCCAGGCCACGCTGCGGGCGGCGATCCTCTCTTCGACCGCCCGCGTGACGCCCTGGCGCACGGCGGCGGGACCCCCGCGCCGCTCGACCTCCTCTCGCCAAGCAGAGAGGGGGGAAAGCTCCTCCGCCTGTCCTCTCCCGTCCTCAGGGCCACCCCGCGAGGACGTCGACGGCCCCGCCGAGCCGTCGCCACCAGGCGAAGGAAACCCCGGTCAGTAGAATGGCCCTGCGCGGTGAAAGACTCCAAAAAATTAGCACCCAGCAATGCAAACCCACTGCGTCTTGAGTAAGTCGAAGTATGGCTTACCTCAAGACAACAGCACCCCAGCCTCGAGGGGAGGCCGAGCCACCTCCGGTTGCGCCCGAGGGACCGCGACGGTGGTCGTCTCCACCGAGCCCACCAGCTCGGCCACCATCTCGTCCACTTCGTCGGGGGTGGACTCCATCAGCATCCCGTCCTGCGCCGGCGCGGGTGTCGCCTCGGGCCGCTCGACCGGACCCACCGCCTCGAGCTCCGGCATCGTTGAAGGGCCCTCGGACGCGGCAGCAGTCGTGCCCTCGCGCTCAAGCCGGAGTCGAGCCTCCAGCGAGGCTAGGCCCTCGGGCCACCACCCCGGCGTTGGGTGAGCCGGAGCCTCCCCCTCGTTCACGGGGGCCTGGGACCCGACCACCTCCACCTCCTCGGCCGCAACCGCCGTCGACGAAAGCACCGCGGCCCCTGGGGCGACGAGCGTGACTCCTTCCGACACGGCCGCGCAGGCGCTACGACCATCGCTTCGGCGACCCCCGCTGTCTCGGTGGCCCTCACGGGCGGGGCGAACGGGCCCGTCTCCTCTACCAGTGGGGCGGATGCCAAGGCACCCTGCGCCGTCCCCCGCTCCATCGCCTCCCGGGCCTTGGCTGCCCGTGTTGCCTCGGGGGTGAGCGTCGAAGAGGGCGGAGCAGCGGGACCGGCCTCGGCGGCCGCCCCGACGGCAGCTCCCACCTTCAATTTCTTGGCGGGGGTGAAGGACGCGTCTCCCTGCGGGCGCTTCGACCTGAGAAAGAAACCCGTGCGCAGCGATGAGCACAGGTCATTATCAACAAAGAGAAAAATACGAACAACACCCTCGAAGGCGACTTACCCCCTCGAGACACGGCATTTCTGCCCGGCGACCGTCGGGCTGGTCGAAATCTTGAACACCACCGCCCGGGGGGCGGGGGTCGAGGCGGCCCTCGGCACCGTCTCCTGGGCAAGGGTCGACGGCGCCACCGTCGTCCCCTTGCTGGTCTCCTCTTGCACCGACGGGCCCGACGCCCGTGCGCTCGACGCGGTAGGCGCCGAGGGCTCGCTCGATAGACCCCCCGACGGGGATCGCGATGACTGCCCGCGCGTCTGCCACGGCACTTCTTCCCGAGAAGCCATGGGGCGCTCCCCCCCGTGGCTCAGCCTCGACGGTAGGGGCCGACCTCGAGGTTGACCCCTCCCCTCCTCCGGTTCCGACGACCGCCTGTTCAGGCGCCGCCTGTTCCTCCTCGCTCTAGTTCACCTCCTCGTCCTCCTCGTCCTCCTCTTCCGAGGGCGATAACTCCTCAGGGAGGCCCTCCCGCCTCTGTCGGGCCTGGCGCTGTTCCCTCGCATCTTTCTCCCGGGCCCTCTTAGCCGTGGCCTCCTTGGCTTTGTCCTTGTCCGCCTTCTGCTTCTCCGCCTGGAGGCGCCTTGCCTGCTTCCCGGCCTGGTCCTCCTTCACCGGCGGGGGCGAGGGCCGGAAGGAGATGTTCCCCTGCGGAACGCGAGGCAGTCAGAACGCAGGCAAAAGAGACGGAAAAGGCGAACACGAGGACTCTAACAAGAGGAGAGGACCTTACCAGCTCGAAGAAGCCCTCGTCCGGTTTCATGGGGATCTTCGCGACGTTCTTGACGGGGAACAAGCCCGCGAAGAAGCAGCGGACGTGGCGGACCACCCTATCCGGGGTCAGTTCGTCTTCGGCGAGGCGACAGCCCGAGAGGTCGATCCCCGGACCCATCTCGTCGATCCGGAGGGGTCGAGCCATCAGTGGAACGACCCGCCGCCGGTGGAACGCCGACGCGGCGATCTCCGCCGTGAGTCCCTCCTCCTTCAGACGCCTGACCGCGTCCAGCAGGTTGTCGATGCGGTGCTGCTTGCTCGCCACGATGCCGTACTTCCAGCGGTCTGGCTGCGCGTCGATCGTCCTCCCGGTGTACGCCGGGAATAGGTTGTCGTCGTTCCGCATGTAGAACCACCCGGAGTGCCATCCGGAGTGGCTCGACGACAACTTCCCCGGGATCCAGCACTCCGTCCGCTTGACGGAGATGCAGCAACACCCGGCCCTGACCATCCTGCGGGTACCCTTGCCGACCGATGCATGGAAGATGTCCGCCTTGAAGAGGTGGAGCCACAACTCCCAGTGGGGCTCCATCCCGAGGTAGCCTTCGCACACCGCGGCGAAGACCGCCGCCTGGTAGACACCATTGGGGGTGAGGTGTTGGAGCTCCACACCGTAGTGGCTGGGCGGGGCGCCTAGTCCGGCCCGGTGGAAGATCTCGAAGCTCACTACGTACCCCTCCGGCGGGTTGGGCTCGGCATGGTCCAGCGATCGCAGCACCCACTCCGGTCGCTCCGCCGAGGTGACAGGCTAGAGGAGGCCGCTCTCCACCAAGCCCATCAGGCGCGAGGCGGTCACCGAGGACGCGGGCCAGTCATCGGGGCCGACGAGGCTAAACTTGGCCATGGGATCGAGGATGATGGTACGCTCGGGCTCAGGGGCGCAAGGTACGTTCCCTATCTCCCTTCTCTTTCTCTCTCTCGCTTGCGCAGAGTTCCGGCTCGCGGGACGCCTAAGGCAATGGCGGGGAGAAGGAGGCAGGGAAGACGAAGGCGAGGAGGCAAGGAAGGCAAGTGTGCGGAAAGAACACCCGACTCCTCACCTTCGCTACTTATACGCAGGAGGCCAACGGACGAATCTGGCGGAACAGGCAAGAGAATCTTTGCATTTAATGTGTCTGTACTCCCCTTCCTCGTATTCCTCCTGGATAAGGCGTTCCGTCCCATCGTCGGGCTCCACGCCGCACTCCGCCCTGCAACCGCCACTGTTGCGCCGAACGGACATCGCCTAAAAAGGCGCGCGGCCGGAAGCGTTATCTTCGGAGGTAAGGAATCTTGAGGCAGCAAGAGCTGGCCCTCGAAAGAGGGTTCGACAGCTACCCTCGAGTATCCGAGGGTAGAAATGACCTCGGGTTAGGACTTTGGTCCACCCCCAAAATCTCGAGGGGACAAAGGCCAGCTCACGAACGGGCTCGATAGCCCCCTCGAGTACCCGAGGTCGGAGGAGACCTCGGGTCGTCGACCCCAGTTCACTCCACAGCCTCGAAGGGACAAAGGCTGGCCCTTCGTGGGGTTCGACAGCCTCCCTCGAGCGCTCCAGCCCAAGGGGCAAAGAACACAGGTGTGTCCCCAAGTTCAATATAATTACCCATTCTTCCCCCTTGGCGTTCCACAAGGCAGGACTCCTCCTCCTGAGGATAGCGTCGGATGACGAACCATCCGTCAAATCTTGAGGGAGCGAAGGCTGGCCCTTACATAGGGTTCGACAGCCGCCCTCGAGTACCTGAGGTCAGGAAGGACCCATGGTTAACGGACTCCGGTCCACCCCCAAATCTTGAGGGAGCGAAGGCTGGCTCCACGAACGGAGTTCGACAGCCGCCCTCGAGTACGCGAGTCAGGGATGTCGCAGGGAGGCCAAGCGCGTGCCCCTAGCTCGAGAACGAACTCTCGAGGCTCCCTGGGACATATCCGAGGCATAACCTAGGAATACCTAAGGATCCCTCCGCTGGGAGGCATCGAGCCACCAACTCCTATCGAATGGGGTTGGCACCTTGGTAATCCACATGGTCATGCTTAGTAAGCCGTACGGCTTAAAAATGAGAACGCCTCCGGGCCACTAGTCGACCCCTATCGAATGGGGCATGTGTTCTCACTCGGATTTTTACCCGTACTGGGCACCATTTCTAATGGACTCATGCCCGAGAACAGCTCACCAAGGACTTCGGGCTCGTCCTAACGAGGATAGCACGACGCTCTTCACCCCACAATCCGAACGCAAGGATCCGTGGGAACGACGCTATGAGGTAGTGAAGGCCTAGCCATTCGAGGGCTCGAGGGCCCGACTACGCACGGCACCCCTCGACGAAAGAGGGTCGAAAAACTCATGACCTGGCAGACAGAGTCGACCTCTCGGGCGGGGCGCTCTGACTCTAGTTGTGCTCGAGGGAGCGAAGGCTGGCCCTCGGAAGGGTTCGACAGCCGCCCTCAAACACTTCTCTTTTCAGGGAAAGGAATGGAATCGACCCCTCGACAGGGTGCCACGCCTCCAAGTATCCTTAAAAAACCCCTCGATACAACATATTATAGCCCCCAGAGGAGTTCTTAATCACTCCTCTGGGGCCTCGGGGGCTACCCCCGCGGGGTGCGCTCGCGCGCACCCCACGGAGAATCGAACCTCTCACTAACCCTGCAGGGCAAGGACAAAACCTCCGGGTAATCCTTACTCCCTCCGAGAAAACGTGTATCATAGCCCCCAGAGGAGTTCTAAATCAGTCCTCTGGGGCCTTGGGGGCTACTGTCGGGTACGAAGGTAAGGGGTACCCTAAACCCTTCGATAAATTAACGCTAAACATAGCAACTATTTTTAAGGCAGGGACCAACCCACTACTTAGTAAGGCACGGCCCATCGCTCGAGGGCCCCCTCTACACCAGCTGTGGCGACAAGTCACGGGCCGGCCCACCTCGATGCCGAATGACGGACCGAGGGTCGGACGAACGACCCCTCGGCCCCCACCTCGACGTCAAGAGACGGACCGAGGGGCGAGCGAACGACCCCACAGCTCCTACCTCAACGATAAATGACAGACCGAGGGGGCGAGCGAACGACCCCCCGGCCCCCACCTCGACGAACGAAGGACGGACGAGGGGTCGAACGAACGACCCCCCCCCCCGACCTCTACCTCGACCTCTCCGACCCCGTCTCTGCTCCGACCCTACCTCGACGATGAGCGACGGACCAGGGGTCGAACGGACGACCCTCGGACGAGAGGCTCGATTAACCCAACTGCTCCCGACATGGGTTAAAGTGAAACCACCTAACGACATGGGCGCCCGCATCCGCTGTCAAATCCGCCAACTCCCCGTTAAGTCCCCGATTCCTGTCAACTGTGCCGCCACTATCGCCACTACGCGAGTATGGACTCCAGCAGTACCACTCGGAAAGTGAACAGTGCGGCCCTCGACGACGACTTCGGGAATGCGACAGAGCCACGCGGGGCTCGACCCCCCCCCCCCCTCGACCGAGGGGCTCGACCCCTTTCTCCAACAACTCCAGTATGGGGGTCGTCCCGCTTCAGCCGCGGGATTCGTGCCCGTCTGCGGACGCTGTGCCGCGGCGACTTCTACTGCCACCACGACCGGGGACGCCAGAAGGACGGGAAGGCCATGCTGCCACAGTGCTCAACGTCTCTCCGCCAACACTGTGCCTCGGACACGCTACCCATACCGCCACAGTTAGGGTCATGTACCCTCGGACCTCCCCTTGGTCTATAAAAGGGGACGCCAAGGTAGAATAAAGGGCTGGATCCTGAAATCTCCGAGACTTCAGTTCAGACTCTCACACTCCACGCATACACACCCCGCCACTCGAACGACCCCTCGGGTGGCAAACCCGCAGCCTAGGGCAAACCCGCTAGCCTTAGACCGCAGCTCACTCTGAGCAACCCCGTGTAACACAGCTTGTACCCCCCCCCTGTACGAGCACGTTTTGGGTGCGAGATAATACAAGTCATCCTCCCTTGCTGGACGTAGGGCCTTCTTTGCCCGAACCAGGATAAACCTTGTGTCCATCTTGCATCACGTCTGAGAGAGGGAGCACGCGATATACAAATTTACTCGTTGGTGGTCCTGACCCCCGGGTCATAACACCGACAACCTTAGTTGGCTTAGCCATGAAGCATGATGGAATGTCGAAGATGGATGGCTTGTTGTTGATAGCAATGCTTGCCAAAACCTTCTTCTTGGACTTCTTCCTCTCATCATCACTAGAGTCATCATCGGAAGAGTCACTATCATCCCAAGTCACCGCATAGGATTCACCCTTCTTCTTCTTAGTGAAGGATAACTTCTTCTCCTTCTTGTAATGCTTGCTCTTCTTCTCATCATCATCACTATGATTGGGACAACCCGCAATCATGTGACCGGTGCTCTTGCACTTGTAGCATATCTTCTCATATTCTTTGCCCTTGAAGTTATCTCTTCTCTTTCTAGCACCATAGCCCTTCTTCTTCATGAATTTGCCAAACTTGCGCACGAAGAGGGCCATCATCTCATCATCATCATCACTAGCTTCTTCATCATCACTTGACTCTTGCTTCTTTGCTTTGCCCTTGCTCTTTGATGATGAAGCCTTGAATGCTAAGCTCTTCTTCTCTTTCTTTTCTTCCTTGACCTCTTCTTCTTCACTTTCTTCATTGTATTGCTCTTCGGTCATGATCTCACCAAGTACTTCATTGGGAGTGATCTTGTTCAAACCATCTCTCCTAATTATTTGCCTCAAGGTTTTGTACCTCTTGGGCAAACAACCAAGAAACCGGTTTGAGAAGTCCTCATCCTTGACCATCTCACCCAAGCTCTTGAGATCATTGATGATCACTTGGAGCCTATGGAACATCTCCGGGATAGATTCATCATCCTTCATCTTGAAGTGAGATAGCTTGTCCTTGAGCATATATAGCTTGGAATTCTTTACCATTGAAGTGCCTTCATATGTATCTTCTAGTCTCTTCCACACTTCACTTGCCTTCTCAAGATCCTTGATTTGCTCAAACACCTTGGAATCAATGCCATTGTAGATTACATTGATTGCCATGGTGTTGCATTGCCGGTTCTCTTGCTCTCTAGGTGTGGGACTATCCTCATCAAGGATGACATAGTCCTTCTCGGTCACGGTCCACACCTTCTCATGTATTGAGCCTAGATGCATCTTCATCTTCCGCTTCCAATAATCAAATGAGGTGCCATCAAACATTGGCGGTTTGCTCCCCACATGGTTGAATGATATTTGAGCCATCACTAACACCAAAGGTTGTTAAGCCTTGATAATAGCGGTGACCACGGATCCGATACCACTTGAAAGGTCCTAGATGGCTAGAGGGGGGGGGTGAACAGCCTAATAAAAATTCTACAAATCACTAGAGCAAAAGGTTAGATAACACTTAAGCGAAGCTTGTTGCTCTAGCTCTACTTGGGGTGCAAAGCCACCTATCCGATGCAATTCTAGTTAGCTAAGTCCCTATCAAACAATAGCAAGAACCTAAGGCACTTAACACAAGCTAGCAAGAACTACTAACAAAGAGACTAACTAGCAAGCTTAACTAGACAAGATAATAGGAAAGTAAATACAAGATAGGGGTGATTGTTTATACCTATGCCTTGTGTAGAGAATATACCAATGAATACCCAATCACAATATGAACATCAAAGAGTAGCCGGGAGACAAGATGACAATTGATTTTTCTCCCAAGGTTCACTTGGTTGCCACCAAGCTAGTCCCCGTTGTGTCGACTACTCAAGTGGTGATTGGGTGGCTAATAGGCAATGACAAGCCTAGCCCACTAACACGGGCGCCACAAGAATCCACCCAAATGAGAGTAACTCAATGACACGAACAATCCACTAGAGTTACCCTTTGGCGCTCCGCCGAGGTGGGTACAAGCCCTCTCACAATGATGAAGCCGGCCACGAACAATCACCAACACGTGCCGAAGCTTCTCCTCAATCGCCAAGCCGTCTAGGTGTTCACAAACACCAAGAATAACAAGAAATCCCGCGACGATGACGATGACCAAGTGCCACTAAGATGCAACGCAATGATCAATGCACTTGGTTCACTCAAACTCTCACAAGAATGCAATTGAAGCAAGGAGAGATGAGTTGGGGGCTATCTCAAGCAAGCACAAATGTATCAAGTGAATAGAAGGTGCAAGAGAGAGCCCTAGGAGCCGGCCAAAACATATTTATAGTCACAACCAAGCAACTAGCCGTTTTGCCCCTTCTTTGCCACCGACTGCGTGCCTCCGGACGTACTTTGCATGGGGGGTCCGGACCAACGGCTGTGCGTCTAGACCCTCTGGAGTTTGAATCCTGTTCTTCGCGCCTTCACCAGGAGCTGCCATGTCACCAGGAGCAGTCTGGACCATTGCCTTGCGTCCGGACTCAACAGAGAGCCGGTCCAGAGAGCCCCAAACGCCCGAACTCGCGATCGGAGAGCTGCGTCCGAACGCACAACAGCGTCTGGACCCTCTGCAGAGAGCATCCAGAGAGGTCCTTTCATCGGGACACGCGTCCGGAGTCCGAGTCCAGACTCTAAACAGCGTCCGGTTCACCTGCTCAGACTTGGCCGAGGCTAGGGTATGCCTCCAGTCGCAGGTCCAATGGTACGGACGACCTCTTGCCTACGTCCGGACCCTGCGTCCGGAGCCCCTCTGAGTTCCAGACCGAGCCTCTGCTTCTTCTCCAAGCTTCCATGTGCTAACACTTTGTGATCCATACACTTGGTTCCCTGTGTTAGCCTTTTGTGATATATTTCTTGGATTTAGTTTTGTTTGTGTCACTTAGGTTCATTTTATATGGATGCAATGCAAACCTAGTGGCACATGATAACCGCAATTGAAAACGAGTTTTCCCTTCTTAATAGTATGACTATCTATCATAAAGGTGATCACACTATCTATAGTGCCTTGATCACTAAACCAAAACTGGCCCTATAGATATACCTTTGCCTTGAGCCCATTTTTGTTTTTATCTTTCTTCTTTCTCCATGGAGCACTTGATCCATCATGGTCATTCATCTAGCTCCATGTACCAAGGTGGATTACCCTATCTTGATCATACACTTAGTACAAGGGTTAGTCTATCGTTTCATCAATTAGCCAAAACCAAACAAGGTCTTTCAGGGTCTCAGTCGGATCCTCATGGTAAGGGCTGCATCGTAGAAGTCCTTGTGGCGAGGGTGCCACCAACCAGGAGGAGCGTCAGGGTGTCTCTGAACCGGGCACCACTCCTCAAGCTCAACGAGCCGGAGCTCACACACCTGCTGTGTAGAAGCCAAACTGAGGTCGACGTGAACTGGCATCACTGGGGGTCCGACCATGGACGGAGGTGGTGGAACTGCCCTCGGAACTCTATCGCTGTAGCGAGGACCCTCAGGACGAGGAGCAACCTCGATGTGGGCACGGGTAGACCGTCTGAGCGGAGGAGTCTGAGCTGCCTCTGTAGCGGTCTCTGGGGCCTGAGTGTCCTCTGCTGCTGTGGTAGCCTCTGTGGTCTGTGAGGACTGAGTCTGCTGAGCTCTAGTGGCGGAAGAGGCTCGAGAAGACGGAGGGCGAGCTCCAATCCGAAGCGAAGCACCACGCTCGGCCCTATCTGCTGCATTAGTTGCTGCAATAGCTGCGAGAGCATCTCTATCAAGCAACTTCCGCTTCTTGGCGGGAACCTTCGCCTTGGCCTTCCCTTCTGCAGAGCGGTGGAGCGGGGAGGGCAAGGCGGCTCGTCGTCAGGACCACCACCAACATTCTTGCATCGAGCCATAACAATCAATCAAGTAACTGTCAGACAAAGAGAGGCTCAAGTGCCACTGCCACTAAGTATCAACTGTGAAAGCCCACTGACACACTGACCACAACCTCTGACACAAGAAAACCACTGTCAAACTACAAGAGGCCCATATGCCACTGACAATCTCAGGAGGCTTTGCCTCAATCCATACTCGCGGGCTTTGCCCGAGTTCTCTGTCACAATCACTGACCCGACTGCAACAAGATAGAATAGGTAGAAAGTATATAAGCATCATATATAACTAGGGGTGCGAAAAAACCTAACAAAAGCAAGCATAGGAGATAAGTAAGAGTGAATACTGCCGGCTACCTTAGGAATGAAGCGCTGTCGAATCAATGCATGTCGGAGTCAGACAGAGAACACCACGAACGACAAACCAACTACGGCTGAAACGCACGTACGACAGGTCGTCGAAGAAACCCTAGGGAGGGCGGGAGATGGGAAACCCTAGGGGGGTTGTTGTGGACTGCAGGGGGATTCTGCTCGGCTGGAGGGCAGAGCAGGGGGAGGGGGTCTGCTCAGCAGAGGCAGAGAAGGGCAGGGGCCGCACGGTGGAGCAGGGTGCTCCGCGGCAGCTGCGGCGGCGAGTGCGCGTGGGTGAAGGCCGGCGGCGGCGCGCAGGAGCAGAGGCTCGTGGCGAGGTGTGGAATGCGCGCGGGCCCGCAGGGAGTGGTCGGCGGCGAGCAAACGGAGCGACGAAGGTGAACTGACGGCGGTTGGCAGTGTACAGATGCGGGAACGGGCGAGTGAGGTGGGGACAGATGAGAGTGAGCACGACGGGGTATCCACGCTTGAAAGTCAGACTCCGGACGCAAAAGGGGGTCCGGACCCGCGACACCGGACATAGGAGGGTTCCAAACCGAGAGACATGCTCTCTGTGTAATATTTATCCAGACGCGGAATTGAGTCTGGACGCAGGGAACAGGTGCATCCGGAGTCATTGTGCGGGGAGGGTGCACAATGGGGGAGGGCAACCGGACACAAGAGCATGCGTCCGGACCGCAGAAAACTTGCGTCCGGAGAGCCTGCTGAAGCCGAAATGCATTGAACTTTTTCCTATCTCTCCCTTGCTCTCTCCCATACTATTTCCAACACAAAAGAGACTCGAACAAGCACTTGTTGGACCTAGTGTGAGAACCATCACTCAAACCCTCATGGTTTTTCAAATATTTAGCCTTTGGCTTAGCTCATTTTAATGAAAATAGGCAATAAAACGAGGGCAAGGAACATCATAAGGCCACTAGTAGGGGTATAATAACAACTTGAGCGTGGAATGCTCCCCCTAAAGTGGACGAACTTAGAGGATGCTCAAAACTTAACCGAAAGGAACGAACAAACAACAAAAATGCATATGCAATGCAATACTTGAATTTGAATCTAGTTGCTTGTCAAGTTTAAACCGCGATTAAGCTTCTTCACACGCTTTGGGGCGGTTATCTTAACCGCGTTAGACAAGCCTATGTGCACGTACATAATTTAAGCATGAATGCAAGGTACCAACACAAGATCATCTTTTAGTGAAGTTACTTAGATCAAGCACATTTAGTTCACTTCTCAACCTACAAAAGGTTACTTTATCAAGTGGTTTTGTGAAGATATCCGCCAATTGATCTTCACTTCTTACACTAACTACGGAGATATCTTTCTTTGAAACATGATCCCTTAGAAAGTGATGACAGATATCTATGTGCTCAGTGTGGGAGTGTTGAACCGGATTATTAGCAAGTTTTACCGCACTTTCATTATCACAAAGAAGTGGTACACTTTTAAGCTCAACACCATAGTCTAGAAGAGTTTGTTTCATGTATAGGATTTGTGCACAACAAGCTCTGACGGCTATGTATTCCGCTTCCGCGGTAGACAAAGCCACACTATTTTTTTCTTAGATGACCATGATACAAGTGATCTTCCAAGCAAATGGCAACCTCCAGAGGTACTCTTCCTATCAACTTTGCAACCGGCATAATCCGAATCGGAATAGCCCACTAGTTGAAAAGTGCTCCTTTGGGATACCAAAGGCCAATGCTTAGGGTGTGCTTTACATATCTAAGGATTCTTTTTATGGCACTTAGGTGAGATTCCTTAGGTTTTGCTTGAAACCTAGCACACATGCACACACTAAACATGATATCAGGCCTAGATGCGGTAAGATATAACAAACTACCAATCATAGAACGGTAGAGAGTTTGATCAATAGGTTTACCGTCCTCATCAAGGTCAAGGTGTCCATTTGTTGGCATTGGTGTCTTGATTGGCTTACAATCTTCCATCTTGAACTTCTTTAGCACATCATTGGTATACTTATCTTGAGATATAAATGTGCCTTCTCTCAATTGCTTCACTTGAAACCCAAGGAAGAAGGTAAGCTCTCCAATCATGGACATCTCAAATTCCTTCGACATCAAGTTACCAAATTCCTTGCAATGATCTTCATTCGTCGAGCCAAAGATGATATAATCAACATACACTTGACAAATGAAGATATCTCCATCTTGCTTCTTGGTGAATAGTGTTGTATCAACCTTCCCAATAGTGAATCCCTTCTTGAAGAGGAAGTTCCGAAGACGCTCATACGAAGCTCTAGGGGCTTGCTTTAGCCCATATAGCGCCTTGGACAACCTATAAACATGGTTAGGATATCTAGGGTCCTCAAAACCGGGAGGTTGGTTGACATAGACTAGTTCATTTATGAAGCCATTTAAGAATGCACTTTTAACATCCATTTGATATAATTTCATGTCATGGTGTGATGCATAAGAAAGGAGGATACGTATGGCTTCAAGTCTTGCAACCGGTGCAAAGGTCTCCCCAAAATCCAAGCCTTCAACTTGGGAGAACCCCTTTGCAACTAGCCTTGCCTTGTTTCTAACCACTTGACCTTGATCATCTTGCTTGTTGCGGAACACCCACTTAGTTCCTATCACTCTTGCATCTTTTGGCTTTTCTTCTAGAGTCCACACTTGATTGTGGGTGAATTTGTTCAATTCTTCATGCATAGCATTCACCCAATCCGGATTCTCAAGTGCTTCCTCTACACAAGTAGGCTCAACACAAGAGACAAAAGAGTGATGTTCAATAAATGAAGCAATCTTTTGGGACCGAGTCATTACTCCCCTTAAAGGACTCCCAATGATGAGTTCTTGTGGATGGGCTTGGAGTATGGTGCGGATCTTCTATCAACCACTTGAGGAGGAGGATTAGGTGCATCAACATCTTGAGCTTGAGCCTCTACTTGAGCTTGAGGGGTGAATGTATCTTCATTTGTTTCCCTCAATTTATCATCATCATCTTGAGGCTCTTGTGATGTAGAAGGTTGAGCATTTGCATTATCTTCAACTTCTATCACCACTTGATCTTCTTCTTTTGGGTTGATTGCACCGGTTGGCATGTTCTTCATAGCCTTCCTCAATGGTTCATCACCTGCATCATCAAGATTTTCATTTGCTCCTTGGGAGCCATTAGTCTCATCAAATTCCAAGTCATATGTTTCTTCAACTAAGCCGGTGGCTTGGTTAAATACACGATATGCTTTGGATTTCAAAGAATAACCAACTATGAAGCCAATATCACATCTTTAAAACTTCCCTAGATGTTGACGCTTCTTGTAGATGTAGACCTTGCACCCAAACACCCTAAAGAATGATATATCCAGCTTCTTTCCATTAAGCAACTCATATGGTGTCTTCTTCAAGAATCTTTGGATGAACAATCTATTGGAAGCATAGCATGCGGTGTTGATAGCTTCGGCCCAAAACTTCTCCGGGGTGTTGTACTCATCTAGCATGGTTCTTGCAAGAGTAATTAGTGTCCGGTTCTTCCTCTCAACCACTCCATTTTATTGAGGTGTATATGTAGCGGATACTTCATGCTTGATCCCAACTTCATCACAATAATCTTCAATCTTTGTGTTGATAAACTCGGTGCCATTGTCACTTCTAATTTTCTTGATCTCTACATCAAATTCATTTTGGGCTCTTTTGACAAACTTCTTGAATGAGCTTGTGGCTTCCCCTTTGTCATGAAGAAAGAACACCCATGTGTATCTTGAATAGTCATCCACAATCACAAGACAAAAGAGGTTGCCACCCAAACTAGCATATGTTGTAGGTCCAAATAAATCCATGTGAAGTAACTCAAGAACTCTTGATGTTGACATGAATGCTTTGTGTGGGTGAGTGTTGGCAACTTGCTTGCCAGCTTGACATGCACTACAAAGCTTATCCTTTTCAAACACAACATCCTTGATGCCTCTAACCATTTCCTTTTTCAATAGCTTCTTGAGAGTAGACATTCCAACATGAGCTAGCCTTCTATGCCACAACCAACCAAGAGATGACTTAGTGAACAAGCATGTTTGGAGGTTGGCATCATTTGATGAGAAATCCACAAGGTAGAGGTTATTGTGCCGAAAACCTTTGAATATGACTTTACTATCATCAATCTTTGACACAATGACTTCATTGGGAGTGAACAAGCATTGAAAGCCGAGATCACACAATTGGCCAACCGAGAGTAAGTTGAAGCTTAGTGATGCAACTAGCAAGACATTTGATATTGAGTTGTCATTTGAGATTGCCACTTTTCCAAGTCCTTTGACCTTTCCCTTTGAGTTGTCCCCAAATGTAATCTTGTCTTGGTCGTTGACATCTTCTTCCAATGAGGTGAACATCTGGGGGTCACTGGTCATGTGTTGAGTGCATCCACTATCTATCACCCAATGACTTCCACCGGTCTTGTAGTTCACCTACAGAGAAAAGAGATCTAGCTTGTTGTTTAGGCACCCATTGAGTACGGGGGCCCATTGCTTTCTCTACTAGTGACTTAGCCACTCAAAGTGTCTTTGGTCTATTCTTGTTGGGTGGTCCTAACAACACAACAAGTGGCTTGCCCTTGACATCCTTGTTGATGATATAGTGAGCATTGTATGCAAAAGGCCTAGTGTGCTTGGGCAAGGGTTGTGGAAGTGGAGTCACACAATTATGAGAAAAGTGTCCTTGTTTCCCACACTCAAAGCATGTCTTCATCTTTGGCTTTGGTTTTGCTTGATAGAAGTACTTGGCTTGTTGTTGATATTGAGCTTTGGCTTTAGCTTTGGCCTTCTTCACTTGAGCGGACTTGTAACCAAGACCGGCTTTGTCATTCTTCATGACGGTGTTCATGATGAGCTCACTTTGAAGATTGTGACCCTTAGTGAACCTCTCCATTCCAATGGCTAGATGGTTCTTTTCATTCTTTAGCCTCTTGTTCTCTTCTCTAAGCATATCAACCTCAAGTGTCACATCATAGTCTTCATCTTGTGACTCAATCACTATTGACTTGGTTGACTTGAGCTTGATGAGATCTTGCTTGAGCTTCTCATTCTCATTCTTGATCTTGACATAGTCATTATAGTGATCCGCCACAACCACTTGCTTGCCTTTGCACTTAGGCTCTTGCTCAATGGGCTCAACAATCAAATCATCACAAGAAGTGCCAATGCCAATCTTTACAATGGGGTTAGCAACAATAGGCAATGCATCTTCAAGACATTCATTAGCTATAAGGAGAGTATCATAGTTCATCTTAACTTTGGTGTACTCTTCCCTAAGTTTGTTGCATCTTTCTCTAAGCTCTTGTGATGTCCTCTCTAGCTTATCATGTTTATCTTTTAGCTCTTTGAGAGAGGATTTGAGCTCCTTAGCATGTGAGGATAAGGATTTGTTTTCACTTATTAGCTCATCACTAGCATTTGATGTTATTTCAAGTTTCTCTTGCAATTCATCATTTTCTCTTTCAAGCTTCTCATTTTTAGCTTGCTCCTTCTTCACAATTTTAGTATACTTAGTGAGCAATTTTATGAGTTCATCATAAGAAGGAGCTTGGTATTCTTTTTCACTTTCACTACCACTATCATCACTATCATCACTATCCTCTACTTTGGATTGTACCTTTCGGACACCCTTGGCCAAAAGGCATAGGTGTGTAGAGGATGTAGTGGAGGAAGACGGTGGTGGAGGAGGAGGCAATGAAGTCCCAATGACTAGAGTGGCCACCCTCTCATCATCACTTTCATCACCGGATGACTCGCTTGATTCTTCAATGTCGGTTAACCAATCACCAACTATGTATGTCTTGCCATCTTTCTTCTTTTGGTGTTGGAACCTCTTCTTCTTGAAGTCATCTTTCTTCTTGTGAGGCTTCTCATCTTTCTTTTCATCGTCACTTGACTCATCTTTTTGCTCTCTATCATTCTTGTACTTCTTGTACTTGTCCTTCTTGGGCTTGGTGCAATGGTGAGCTAGATGGCCAAGATCGCCACAATTGAAGCAATCCATCTCTGAGAATGGCTTCCTCTTGTTGCTAGTGAAGAACTTCTTCTTTCTTGAATCAAACTTGACACTACTCTTGTTTAGATTCTTTAGCATCTTGGTGGTCTTCTTCACCATTAGAGCAATGTTTGAGTCATCATCATATTCACTTGAGGTATCATACACCATCTTGGACTTGCCCGTGTCATGGCTAGATTTGAGTGCCAAATCCTTCTTCTTGGTGGATGATGAAGCTTCATCTTCTTTGTGGATGTGCATGTACATCTCATGTGCATTGATCTTTCCCAAGACTTGAGTTGGTGTATAGTTGGAAAGATCACCTTGATGCAACACGGTCACAATGTTGGCATACTTGGCAATTGAAAGCACACAAAGAATCTTCCTCACAACATCGGCTTCATCCATTTGCTTTAGCCCAAGAGCATTTAATTCTTCTACAAGAACATTTAAGCGTGAGTACATTTCATTTGCATTCTCATGAGCAAGCATGGTAAAAGCATTCATCTTATTCGTGACTAAGTGATATCGCTCTTCCCGCTCGCTCTTTGTTCTCTCATGAAGAACACAAATGTTCTTCCACAACTCATGCACGTTCTTGGAAGTGCGCACGCGGTTGAACACATCTTTGCCAATGCCCCTAAAGAGGGTGTTCCGGGATTTGGCATTCCACCACTTCTCATAGTGGACCTCGTCACCGAATAGTTCTCCATCAAATTGAGGAAATCCATTGGTGGCGACTTTGAGCACACCAACATCCAAGGCTTCAAGGTAAGCCTCCATATGCACTTTCCAATAAGGAAAGTCGTCTCCATCAAACATGGGCGGCGATCCATCCCCATGGGATATCTTGCTCTAGGCGATGAAGCATAATTTAGAGCAACCAAGCTCTGATACCAATTGAAAGGATCAAGATGCCCAAGATGGGGGGTTAATTGGGCTCTTTTAAATTTCTAAGCAATAATTAAAACCTATCAAGAGCCAATTAACCCCCTAATGCTTTCCCAAGTGTGTCCTAGCTAAACAAGCAAGACATGTCAATGAAAGCGGTAAAGCCCTATGCAATTCTAGTCAAGCAACAAGAATGAAATACGGAAAGTAATGCTTGAATGTAATTGCAATAAGTAAAGAGATGGAGGAAGGAGAAAAGACACGACGATGTTTTGTCGAGGTATCGAGGAGTCGACACCCCCTAGTCCTCGTTGGAGCACCCGCGCAAGGGTATCGCTCCCCCTTAGTCCGCGCAAGGACTAAGTGCTCTCTATGGGGCTGATTTTTGGTCACTCCGGCTCGGTGAATCGTCCACAACCGATCACAAATGAACTTGGGTCATCCACAAGGAACACCACCGGATGATCACCAAGCAAACCTCCGCGAAGCCGTCTAGGTGATGTCGATCACCAAGAGTAGCAAGCACTAACTCTCACTTGACCAAGGCTAGTCTAGTGATTGAATGGATACACACTTGCTAACTCTAAGCAACTAGTGAGAATCAACACATGGAATTGCAATTCACACTCTCACTAGGGCTCTTGCACAACTTGCTCTCTCACAAGTGAATCTCAGCAATTGGAATGGGCAAGAGAACCTCCATGGGGCTGATGGGGAAGTATAAATACCCCTAAGCCAACCCCTAGCCATTAGAGGCAAAATTCACTTCTCTGCGTCACTCCGGACGCACGCAACAGAGGGGGATCCGGACCATCAAGCATGCGTCCGGACCCCCTCTCTTCTCTGTTTTCAGCACTGAAACCCTGACGGTCTGGACGCACTTCTCAGTCCGGACGCAAGCATCCGGACAGCGTCCGGATTGATTTCTCCTCTCTGGAACTCTCTGTGTTGGGTCCGGACGCAACCAATGGTCCGAACTCAACACACCGGACAGCGTCCGGATCAATTCTCCCGTTCTGGAGCTCTCTGTGTAGGGTCCAGACGCAACCAATGGTCCGGACCCTGCACTGTTCACTGCGTCCGGACGCTCTGATACACACAGAGTGAACCCTAGGGTCCGGACGCACAGCCGATGGTCCGGACCCAGTGATACACTTGCGTCCGAAGCTTCTTTTCAGGGCAGATCAACTCACTTCCTTCATGGAAGTTGCTCTATTTGGTCCAAGGACCATTCCTATAGCTTCCTAGTGCTAGTTTCAACAAGTGTGCACCTCACCTAATCACTAAGCCTCTCCTAGGTCAAGCTACTAGATAGAACCCCTCTTTATAGTACGGCCAAAGGAAAAATAAAGGTGCTAAACTACTATAAGTGTCTCTCAACTCCAAACGACACTTAGACCTAATCTATGCTTCAACCTTGTCGCCAATCCTCTGAAAACCGAAACGATTCCAATACGGGACACATATACCATGATAGTCCAATCAACCATCCATTACCATGACCTAACTTTCTTATTGCCTCTGCAAAACACACGTTAGTCATAGTAATCTTGCATTATCGTTAATCACCGAAACACTAGGGCCTAGATGCTTTCACTATTTGGCAATACTGATAACACTGTGACAGGCTTATTGCCAAAATTGTCCTCATCTTATACATATAAAGAATTTATAATACATAGGTACCAAAAACTCTTGAGAATATCTCAAAGACAAAAGAAAACAAAAAACTCCTGAGAGAACCTCAAAAGCAAAAGAAAATGAGAGAGAAAATAAAAATAAATACAGAACTAATAAAAATATCATATCTAGTCCATTGTCAGTACTCTTCCGGTAATAGTTGTACACATGTGTAATACGAATGAATGTTTATCCCCTGAATAAATAGTTTTTTTTTCATATTTCACAATCGCTTTTTACCACACATCCCTCAGATATCTGCCCTCCGTTTGGAGGTTCTTTACAAAGCTCTCGGCCTTAGAACTGTCGAGGGAGCCCTGTTTGCCAAAAATGTCAGACAATTACATGAGAAACAAAAGATGCAGAGAAACAAGCATATTTATAGTATACAGGTATTTTTAAGTTTTAAGATTTAACTAGGCCTAGGATCAGTACCTGCTCCTGAACAATGGTGTGGAGAACTCTATGTACATCTCTGGCCATGCCTTTGGCATCACCACAGACATAGATGTAAGCACCTTGGGAGATCATGTCCCAGATTTCAGATGCCTGGAAATGGACAAAGGCAAGAACTGTGAGCCACTGGGTTAAGGATTGGAGGGTAACAGAAGTTTATCAGAAGAGTAGTTGGATTACTTTCTGTGCCATTTTGTGTTGCACATATTCCTTAGTAGGGCCCTGACGCGAGAAGGCAAGAACCAGCTCTGACAGTGCTCCTTGCTCAAGGAAATTGTTCAGTTCATCCTCATAGATGAAGTCCTGCAAAATCAAAATTACGTTATCTGCAGCCTACAACATTGAAGATCTTTGGTGTTAAGTGGATCATCTGTCTGGTGTGTACCATCTTGCTATTTCTGCATCCAAAGAAGAACACGGATCGACCAAGTTCAGCTCCAGATTCTTTTTGAGCTAGTCTCTCCTGGGATCATGAGCAAAATTTACATGTTAGCGACCTGACTGGTGAATGGTATAAATATAGAGTACCAAGTGCTCCAATAAACCTGCAAGAAGCCACGGAAAGGTGCAAGACCGGTCCCAGGGCCAATCATGATAATTGGCACTGAAGGATCAGCGGGTAGTTTGAAGTTTGATTGCCTCACAAATATTGGAGTCCAGCTGCAATCCTTGCTCTCTTCCGATGGAACAGCATTCTGCAAATCCAATTGGGATGGCAAAGCAACTTCAGATAAAGCTCAAACATGAAAATTATTCTAGTTAATTGGCTTCAAAAGTGCAAATTGGGAAGCAGGGATTGTAAAAGTAAGAGTTACATTCTTTTCCCAATACTAGGGCTCTATAAATTGATTAAACTATCAAAATTGATTATATAAAAACAGACAGCTCTATAATCTTCAGTTGCCAGATGAGAACAGAGAGATCAAAAGATTGAGATATCACCAGGCAAAAAACACATAGAGAAAATCATATCAGTAAGTTACCTTAATCCAAGTTGAGCAGACTCCCTTATGTACCCTTCCAGCGGGTGTTGTTTCATGCACGAGCGCACATGTGACATGAATCCTGGTTGTTGCCATACTGACGGATGAAAGGTAATGTAAGTCCACAGGAAAACGAATATTTATCATGAGAAGGGAAAATCATGAGTGGGGCTATTTACCTAGGTGAAGATGAAATAGAATAATATCTTGGTTGAAGACGAGGGGCAACAGCTGCAAAGAAGACTCCTAGTGGAGGCTTTGCCGAAGGGAACTCTGCCATGACTTCCAACAGGCTCCTCTGACTTGCCACAACCCATTGAGCATAGTCATCCTGCACAATGAATAAACGTATTAAGTATTAAAACTAGGGGCTCCATAGAATGAACAAAGCTCGCACAGATCCCTGACCTTCCCAGCGGTAGAGGCCAAGAACCTCAGGCGGTCAGCCTCAGCCGCATCTGAAGCATAAGTAGCTAATGCAACCAGAGAAGTCTGCAAATCATAATATTATTTGGTTGGGGAAATTTTCATTGATTTTTTATAAACCCTTTAGGATTTGTGCACTAATAACACTCACCTTCTTCGGTGAATTTAGAAGGTCGGCATATCTAGCAAGTGCATTCCTCACTGTGATTGGGGATGGGAATGGAGGAGCAAGGGAACTACCGCTTAGTGGAGTACCATCCTCTTTGTCTGCATGGATGGTGAAAAATGTGTCGGGTGAGTAGCCCAACAATCTCTCTGCCTCCTCTACAACCTCAGGGCAGTTTTCGGTGTATACACCAACATGGTCTCCAGTTTCATACCTAATAAGCAGCATGATGAAATTGCATTTAGAAACAATGAAGAAAGGATATGAAGAGCCAGAATTTTAACAATGGTCAAACTCTGATATTCAAGCAATACAACTCCATCAGCACAGTATCACATTCCAATAATTTACATGTAAAAAGAAAACAATACATCCAACATGTGTCAGAACAATTCATGCCCATCCCACTTTCTGAACTTTACAACTAGAGCCTATTCCTGACCATTAAGGATGCTCATAATTTTGATGATGACTTACGTGAGACCAGTTCCAGCAATGTCGAACTCCAAATGAGTGCATGAGCGATCAGAAGCAGGAGTGTGGAGCTCCCGCCGCACAGCCACATTAGCCCTAAATATGCACATAAGTTTCAACTTATTAACTGGAATTCCGAAGTAACAGAAAAAACTTGGGACCTGCAACTTTGGCCATTATTGCAGATGTAGGGAATAGTGGCATTCTTACTGGCAAGGATGCTGGGCATCATGGACTGCGTGGCCATTTGCAAGGCTGAAGTTTCTCTCCAAATGAGCTGCCTCCTCAGGTTTGATGAATTCAACACGGTATTCAGGAATAGCAGCTGTGTATGTAGTGCCTGTAGAGACATCATTTTCATCCCGAAGTAATCGATCTAACTCTAGCCAGAGAGCTTCTTTCCTAAGAACACAACAGAGTTCAGAAAAGCAGTGTAAATAACACTGAAGCAATGAAATGCCAAAACAAAAGTCAGCTCAAAAGAAACCAGAATATATACCATGCATTGAAGTCATCCTCAATGCATTGGTCATCGTCTCCAAGACCAACTGGAACAAGGCGCTTTCCACCTAAGCAAACATAGAATAAAATACTTAAGATCAGCTGAACATATTAACCAGAAAAAAGGCAGCGTGGTAGGATACTGAAGACTCAAAGGGGGATACCTTGTTCTGTTAGGATCTCATCGACCACCTTGGCAACCTGTAGCCAGAAGTAAAACATTCAGAAGACAATGAATGTCAATCAATATAGTAAGACTTTACAAATGGGCAACATATATAGTAAAATGATCTGATAAGTACTCCTAGCTGAGTACCTTGTTGAAATGCTCATACTGTCGATTGCCCAGACCAAACACAGCATACTCAAAGTCATTTAACCACACACCCCTCTCATTTCCCTCGGTGAACCATTTGTAGAACCTAGCAGCATTGTCGGTGGGCTCACCATCTCCATACCTGAATTTTGACAAAAGCATCATTAGGAAAGCTTCCTTGATTTTGTAATCCAAAATAGATGAAAAAGAACCATCCAACTGTCGACAGCCCCTGAACATAACTGAATTACCATAGTTATGCAAATCTTCCAATGCTTCAAAATACAGATTTTGTTGTAATTTTTATGACAACACATAAAATTGTTGGTATTTTGAATCCAGAGCTGGTCTGCTGGAAACATGCTGTTCTTGTCTGAATTCAGCCAGTGAAATTACACATACACTATGTTTTACTAATTGTATCCACATTTTGCTCCAAATTCAGTACGAAGATACAGAATGCAACAGAGAGAATAAGTGTCTCACGTTGCCACGAAGAACAATGCTAGCTTCTCCTTCTTCAGCTTCTCCTCGTATTCCTCATCCTCTGCTGCATAATCATCCTACAAACAACCATAGTTTGTGTGTAAGATCATCTGAAGTGACCCTTCTCCTAGATCGATTATACCACACATTAGTTATCGGTTTCTTACCAAGTCCACAACTTTGAAGATTGCCTTGTCATATCTTGCCTTTGCCTCCTCAGCAAGAGACTGTTATGTATATAGCAGATCAGAATATTTAGAAGACATATTCCTAAGAAAGAACTCCATATACTGAAGAGTTATATCAAGAGTGATTGATTCAAACTAGAAAAGACAAATTGCCTTTCCCCACCCGATCTACCAAACCCCTCACTTTTTCTCCTTTGCCCGTTACTTCTACGCACAGAACCAAACACAATGATGTATCAATTGGGCCCAGAGAGAAGGTAGGAGGAAGAAGGTCTGTTTAGCTCACCAACCCCTCGTTGAGGTTTGACATTGACACCCATATTATTCCCAGCCAGGTGCTTGCGGTTGCGGGCTTATTTGCGGTGTGGTCAAATTCTGCTACCGCACATGTCGTTGGCTTTTTGCTAGTAGCAGTTTGAAAAAAATCTTATGGATGGTGACCAACTTGCGGTTTGACTTCCTCAAGCTGATAGGTCATAGATGCCATAGTTGGACTACTGATTAATACCTTTTTCGAGAAATGAATAGGTGTGATAAAATTAGTTTTGCTCACAATTGCTCCAAATCTCGCGGTAACTTTGGTAGACTCGCGTGCAGTGAAATTTCCTGCCGTTACGAAAGCAACCCCAAAGGCCGGCATGACAGTGATGGAGGAAATTTTAAAATCCCGTCTGCATCCCACCCACCAAGAACTAGCTAGTTCCCTTCATTAACAAAAATCCCCCCACACCCTTGGGCCTTAGGATTATTAAAACAAGAGTAGCAAAATTGACCACCTAGAATTCGTCAAAACAAACACGAGGAGAGACGATGATTGATTTGGTTACGGCAGCGGCAGGCAGCGCACGCAACGCATGACGAACCTTGGCGAACCCCTCGGCGGTGCCGGTCTGCGTGCCGAAGAAGACGGTGACCTTCTTCCTGCCGTCGTCGGCCGGCTTCTCCTCCTCAGCGCCCTTGACGGCCCTAGGCTTGGCCTGCTGAGTGACGGCAGCGGCGGCGGCCTCCCTCTTGCGCTTCTTCCCGGCGGCGGCGCGTCTCCAGAGCACGAAGAGCGCGGCGCCGAGCACCGCGGCGGCGAGCGTGGCGACGAGCGCCCGGCCCTCGGCGCCGTCCCCGCCCAGCTCGGGCGGTACCCTGCCGCGCAGCAGCGCGGCTACCAGCTCCATCGCGCTCGACGTCGCCGAGTCCATGGTCACGTCGCTCGGCGACCGAGTCCCCGAGGGGTTGGTTTGGTGGCCGGTGGTAGTAGTAGTAGTAGGTGAGGCGATGGGCGATGGCAGGCAGTGAATGAATGAATGCTGGAGACGCGGCAGCGGCAATGGTTACTGTACGTGTTACGTTAATTACAATACAACAGCTCCAAGAATGGCTGCTGCCGGCTAGGCGTGGGAGGTGCGGGGGGTTTTATATAGGTGGCCGGGCAGCGGGGTTGGCGCGGTCAAACCACCTACCACCGCGCCGTAGAGGAGCACGGAGCACCGATGGGAGGCTTCGCTGCGACTGGGAGGCGTGGCGGGGTGAGGAGATCTGCGTGGACCCGGCGCAGTGGGGTGGGTCCTGCCGTCCCGGCCCGGTCCGTGGGGGTAGGTTTGGGAGACGGTGGAGAAGCGTGGCCTGCGTGGCCGCTCGGTGGCGTCGCGTTGCGGCGGGGAGTGGGCCCGCGTGTCGGAGAGGCTGAGATGCAACTATGCAAGCATGTGTTCCGTGTTGTGTCGCGGGCAGGGTTTTTTTGTTAGCGTTTCGAAACCGGTAACCGTCGGGGAACGGTTAGGCGGTTACCGACTGATTTGATCGGTTACCGGTCCAAACCGAACGGTTTGGATTTTGAATTCAAACTCCGCAGTTCATTCGGTTTGGGACCGGTAACCGGTCGGTTAGGGCCGGTTACCGACCGGTTTGAACGGTAACCTGTCCAAACCGCCGGGTGGCTTTTTTTTTCTTGAAAAAATCAATTTTTTTGCATGACCTTTGTGCATAATGATGTAAATAGAACACACAATTTATGGAAAATAGTGTGATACAAATAGCCAACCCCACAATAATATCATAGTAATGCACTAGCCATAAATTCACGACGGAAATAACGTAGTTCACCGTTGCAACAACAACAAATCGTGCATGGAAATACCTTGTGTCGTAGACATGCGAACATCATGGTCACTGGCGTTGAATATAAGGGAAGATCCCGTTTCGGCACCCCTCCTCATACTCCGCGGTGGACATTAGAGCGATATCGCGCGACTGTAGCCCGGCCTTGTACTCTATCCATGATTGGCCCGTCCAATGAGCTGTGGTCTCCCATTCCTGCACTAACATGTTGTAGAAATCCGGGTCTTACCATTCGTAGACCCATCTAGTGGCCGGCTGCGTGCTGATGTCAGGAACGGGGTAGGTATAACCACCACCGTATGATGTATCACTGTATGAGGAAGAGGAGCACCTATCTCCTCAACCACCTTGCGAATCAGCTGCACAAGTAGGCACAACATTTAGTGGAACCGAGAAAACATAGTGCATGTGAACTGGCATAATATTTTGGACGTACCCCCAACAAATAAGATGAATCTTGGCTCCTGCCCGTCGCATCAACTGACTTGTGGAACCACATGACGCCATTGCAATAGATCAAAAAATTGATGACATTCATTCTTGTCGGGCCCGTCCACGAATCACACATCAACGTGACCCCAAACAAGGGTCACTCCTTCTTAAACTTTGCGTACCGGATCTGCAGGTCCTTCTCGTTATGATCGAGGTACTTCCCGTCTATATCCTTTCCACTGGGTGACGCGATGCCTTCACCTGCAATCGTAAGCGAATCATGAGAATAGAGAAATATACGTAATGAATTGAAGTCTCCAAGTATATGTACTTACCCCACTTCTGCGTCTCCCTGACCGCACTAACAAAGTACGGATTGTCCGCCTGTCTCCCGGGGATTCCTGCAGTATGGAAAAACTTTCCCCAAGCTTTCCCAATTGCGTCCTTCGCGGTCCTTCCCCTCTGTGTCCATGACCCTGTATCAACCCTTGTCTGCTTCAGTCCACCCCTCGTACCGGCTGCTAAGTTGTAGTCCTCCACCACCGCAGGGGTCTGCCTCTGTGAACCAGATCTTCGAAACATCCTCTGCAAAGGATTGCCCCCCTGCGAAGCAGTACCACTACCACTGCCACCTCCACGCTCGTAAGCGCCTCCTCTCCGCTGCACCCCCTCCTGGTACTCATATTCTGCTCTGGACTGATTCATGGCTGCCTGCAACTGAGCCTCGTACTCGTCATCGTCAAGGGGGTGGTTGCCCTCCGCTGCAGCAGCCTCTCGTGCAACCCTCTGCCGAGAGCGATCACTAGTTGCCTGCCTAGCTCTGTCGATCTCCTGCTGAAAGTACTCCCGGACGTCTCTGGGCACCTTGCTGCAGTGGATCACCTCCGTCCCGCGCGTAGCCAAATGCTGCTTCAATCGGAAGCACCACCCCCGGCTTTTTGTGTACGACAGTAGTTGCATTTCCAACCGGGAGCAAGATTCTCACCATGCTCCCATACCACGTCTCTGCGGTCTCTCGGCATCTCCTGCACAAATGGACAACACAAACAAATCGAACACATGCATCAAATCATACCGCAAATAAACCTAAATCCTAGCATACACCTAAATCCTACCTAAATCCTAAATCCTACATCAATGAAATCTTAAATCCTAAATCCTACATACATCCTAAAGCAAATCCAACCGCAAATCCTAAACTAAATAAACCTAACTTCTATTATAACGTCCTAAGTCCAAATCTACCTAATCCCACAATAAATATTTTCTACATCATATACTTATAAATCATACATCCTATAGCTTATCATAACTAAATCCTACAACTATAGCAACTACAAATGCAAGGAAATGAAAAAAACAAAAAAAAACTTACCGAAGCAACCCGGTTGGTTACCGTTATGGAGGTCGGTAACCGCCGCGTCCGGTCGGTAACTGCCGGGGGGAGAACGGCGTGGCGGGCTGGTCGGTTACCGACCAAATCTCTCGGTAACCGTCGCCGTCCGGTCGGTTACCGAGGGGCTCGGTCGGCTGCGGCGGCGGCGGGGGCGGAAGTGAAGGGGGCGGGCGCGGATAGGGTTTGGGGCGTGGACATCGCCCCCCCCCCCCCCGGCCGACAGCTCCCTTTTATTCGGCGCCAGGAGCCAATGGGCCGCGTGGGCCCTTAACGGGCCGGCCGGTTTTTTTCTTTTTTCTTTTTTCTTTTTTTTCAAACTTAAACACGTCCAAAAAAATAGCAAACGAACTCCAATTTAAAATTTTTTTACACCATTGGACTCTATAAATCGTGAACTATTTTTAGAATTTTTTTTAGAATTTTTTTTAAAAAAATTCAAATTTGAAAATTGAATTCAAACCGGTACCGAAACCGAACCGCCCGCGGCTGGTTTGTCGGTAACCGACCGGTTACCGCGGTTACCGTTCGGTAACAAAAACACTGGTCGTGGGTCAGTTGCTCTTGCTCAGTGGGTGGGGAGAGAAGGAAGGCATTGGCGGCAATGCGGACAGGCATGGCAGAAAGCGCCGAAATGATGGGAAAATCGTAATATTTGCGGCGACATAAAAAAGAGGCATACTGAGTTAAAAAAAATACTACTCCCACGTTCTAAACTATAAAGCAATTTAGTTATATATATTATGCCTATATATATATTATATAGGCATAGTATATATATGAATACATAGAAAAAAAAGCAAAATGACTTATAATCTAGAAATTTAAGAAAAAAATGTTTGCTTTAAATCTAGAATTGCACTCTTTTGTGATAGAGAGAGTATTCTGTTCATCATTTCTAGTACTACTAGACTACTACATTTATGTTTCAAACTTTTTGAAGGACAAGACAGTGGCCTGATTTGTTGGGAGAGCCAAAATTTGCCAACATCTGTGACAAATATTTTTGCGCATCTTTTAGCAACTTTTTGTTGTCAAATCATTGGTTTGGTAAATTTTGGAAGCCAACCAAGTAGGCCAAGTGTCTTCCGGCCTCCAAACATTTCATCCCCCAAAACATTTCATTATCTCCTCCCCCCCCACCACCGGTGCACGCTCCACTACTGTTGCTTGATTATCACTGTCGTCCATTTCCCTGTCTGATCTTGTCTGGAGCCCTAGCTCATCCCGGCCCATTACCACCGCCACCCTTCCTTCTACATATAAATGGATAAAAAGGAACCGTTGATTGAGTGGTTTTTGTTATAGCCGATAGAATCTAGAAAAAGGTTCCAAAGCTACTCTCTCTGTCTTATAATAATGGACGTTAGAGCGTTTAAATTTTTTTTGCAAAGGAAGACGTTGTACATTGTCGCAAATATCTCAGGCTAAAGCTACATGTCCCATCAATCCATCCGTCCCTGCTCAGCTACTCATTTCGTCACTTGAAGGTGAATAAAAAATAGAGATGTGAGTAGTAATGTGATGATGCTTTAGTCATGTCAATTCAGAAATATAGCAGACGTAGCAGCTGTGTAGGGGTAATGCAGGTAATTGTCTTTCACCTTGATCTACGAGACCATCTCCAGGACGTCCAGCTTTAGGGGACAGAGGGAGCAGTGGTTAAGATTCAATTTTTTTTGACACTGTTGGGATGCTCTTACCGACCGGTGACCGGGAACCGCCCGCCGGCGGTTTATCGGTTACCGCGGTAACCGCTCCAAACCGGCCCCAAATTGAACGGTTCGCATTTTGAATTCAAACGGCGTAGTTCAAACGGTTTGGGGTCGGTAACCGGTCGGTAGGACCGGTTACCGACCGGTTTGGACGGTTACCGACCGGTTTGGGCGGTTACCGACGGTTACCCCCCAAACCAAATTTCAAATTTGAAAAAAATAAATCGAAAATGCTGAAAAAATTCCTAAAAATAGTTCATGATTTGTAGAGTCGAATGGTGCAAATTTTTTTTCAAATTGGAGTTCGTTTGCTATTTATTTTGATGCGTACAAGTTTGGAAAAAAATAGAAAAGAACCTTTTTCTTTTTTTTTTCAAACTTGTACACGTCAAAATAAATAGCAAACGAACTCCAATTTGAAAAATTTGTACATCATTCGACTCTATAAATCATAAACTATTTTTAGGAATTTTTTCAGCATTTTCGATTTTTTTTTTAAATTTGAAATTTGAATTCAAACCGGTACCGAAACCGAACCGCTCGGCGACGGTTTGTCGGTAACCGGTCGGTTTGAAAAACCCTGGTAGCAAGAGGAGGCTACCTATTATATATTCAAGTGGAATAACAGCTTAATTTGTTTGTCGTGTCCTTGCCCTCTGTGATTTAATCATTTATTCAACGGTCAGTCGTTTCTAACAATTGCTATCGTTTGAAGTTTGGGATGACTCTCGCTTAACGCAAACTACGTAATTATATACTTCTGCCTAGTATAATATAGTTTGTGTTATTATTTCTGAAACACTCCATAAGAGAGAGAGAGCCAGCGGTGTCAATATTTATTATATGGCGTACCCTACCAATTTAAAGGAGTTGATGAAAAGTGTCAAATTCATTGCTAGTGATGGCCAAGAATGGTTTGGAGAGAATTAAAGAAATGAGACTATCAACGTTCTTGGGCGAGTGACAGGCAAGAACTGGCCGCTGGTTTCTTGGGCAACAAACAAATGGAACCCAAGCAGCGCGCGAGCTCGGACTTGGAGGCCAAGGCCTTTTTTTTTTTGTGGCAGGCCGGGCAGGCGGCAGAGTTGACCTGGTCTCAGCCAAGCCAAGTGGGCTGTTGCATTGGCACTTCATTATAAATAAAGTTTATTAAACCCAGTTTAATTTTTGCCAACCAACCTCTAGCGCAAGTCACTGCAGGAGAGTTTGTCGCTGATTGACGCGGCTAGCTTGAGTTTTACTACTAACCAACTGTGCGTTTTACTATAGCTGTGTTTGGATCACAGAAATTTCAAAGGAATTCTAAAGAAATCACCGTTCCTATGTTTTTGCTCCTGTAGCGACGTTTGAAACGGAGGATTGATCACTTTCATTCCAAAGGAAACTTTCCTATGCCTTACGTTTTGGAGAAAATATAACATCCACTTATAGTTTTTGGTTTATTTCCTTCACGAAGTCCAAGGCAATGAATCACAGTAGCGTGTGTCTGTTGGTCTGTAAACCGGTCGAAATCATGTACAGAAGTTTAATAATATATGTTAGTATCACGTTTGAGTACATGTTTCGTTCCTGCGTTCCAAACACCAATGTTCCAAAAATTCCTGTATTTTTTATTCCCCTGTTTTAATACTACATTCCTATTTATTTCTTATGTTTCAAATAATTCCTCTGTTTTATATTTCTCCGTTCCAAACAAGCCTTAGGCATGCGTTTGTCTTGGGGAAAAAACCGCTAGCTTGGAAGCGGGACGACTGGGTCGGTCGGTCGGGTTGGGCTCCCTGGCCAGTCCAAGCAGCAGCAGCCAGCAGGCCCCGCGCGCATCCGCAGTCGTACGTGGACCTGCTCATCCGCAACACCTGAATCCGACCGTAACCTGACGCAAAATGCTGCTTTAACCAAAACTACCTAACCGACCAACACCTGCCTGCTAAAACGATCGTCATAAAGGAACCCGCGCGGCCCTCCTTTCCGCCGTCTCATGTGGCACATGTATTTGGTAAGTAACAACCGATCCTAGCTTTTTTCGATTCACCTTGTCAAACACCTCATTCGATTTGAGCCGTCCGGCCACCTCCCGTTATTGTACTAGAACCCTTCAATTTGATTTTGTTGGTTTCTCCCCCCTCCGCCCTTCTAAAATAAACTCGTTTCGCGGGAGTGCCATCGTATTTTGACCTTCTCACGCAGATCAACAAACACTCGAATCATTGTTTTACCCATTCACACAGCACCATAGCTTTCAAAAGATTGGACTCACCTTAGACCCATGTTTTGACGTGGGACAGATAAGAGAATTTTTTCGCCTCCAACTAATTAACAAAATCACCCCAGTGGGGGGCGAGCTCCGGCCGTAAGCAACACGGTAGCGGCTAGCCAACTGATCTAGCACCCGCTTGCACTAGTACAAAACCGACCTATACTGGCGGTTCACAACCTATTTCTACAGGCGTTTTCCAGCGCCACCTGCGCTGGGGCTAGTAAAAATGGGACATTTCTACAGGCGGTTGCTTGTGAACCGCCTGTAGAAACCAATTTTCACAGGCGGTTCACTAAGAGAACCGCATGTGAAAGTGATTTTCCAATTTTTAGTTTTTGGTATTTATATATATATATTATATATATATTGTTATTGAAACTAGTAAACTTTCCTGGATGATGCTCAAATATAGCAACATGTAATTTAAATACTTCATACATACATCTATCATTACTTCAAAGTTTCATGCTCGCAATAAAGTTACAAGTGTATGAAACCATATATACATTAGTCTCGTGCTCACACTGAAAGGATCAAGATGTCCAAGAGAGGGGGGGGGTGAATTGGGCTTGTTTTAAATTTCTAACGCAAATATAAAAACCTATCAAATGCCAATCACCCCCTAATGCCTACCGTCCGTGTGTCCTAACTAGAAAGCGGTAGCAGTTCATAGGAATTAAAGACAACCTAAGCAATTCTAGTAGGAAATGTAAAAACAAGACGGAAAAGTAAAGAGCTAGGGAAAAGAGAATCTCATGGACGCAGCGATTTTTTCCCGAGGTATCGAGGTGTCGACACACCCCCTAGTCCTCGTTGGAGCACCTCGCAAGGTATCGCTCCCCCTCTACCCGCGCAAGGGTAGAGTGCTCTCTACGGGCTGATTATTCGCCACTCCGGCTCGGTGAATCGCCCACAACCGATCACAAGAGCTTGGAGAAGAGCCGCCAACAATCTCCCGGCGGTCACTTCCTCCGAACACCACCAAACCGTCTAGGTGCTGTCGAACACCAAGAGTAACAAGCACAAGACCTTCACTTGACCCACTCAAGGCTAAGAAGGTGGATGGAAGCACACAAGTCACTCCTAATCACTCTAGGAGGGAAGAACAAGATGAACTCTCTCTAACCTCTCCCTCACTAGACTCTTGGCTCTCCAAAAGATTTCTCAAGGTGTCACCAGCTGAAACAATGGCCAAGAAGACCTCTAAGGTCCAAGGAGGCAACTATAAATAGTCCCCACCTCCAAAACTAGCCGTTTTTTTTACTTTTTCTTCTTTCTGCGTAGCCACCGGACTAGTCCGGAGCTCACACCACCGGACCATGCACACTGGTCCGGAGCTCACTCTCGTTCCAAACTCAGGCACCGTCGGACTACTCTGCTTGGTCCGACGCACTGGTCCGACGCTCTGGTCCGGAGCCTTGGTGCTCTCTGAGTGGAAACCTATCTCTCTTTTACATACCACCGGACCACTCTCCTTGGTCTGGTGCCCTGGTCCGACGCTCTGGTCCGGAGCCAGGGAGCTCTCTGCATAGACCAAGCTTCCTGTCTTGAGGCGCCGGACTAGCCGTCGGACACACCGTCGGACTAGTCCGGAGCCTTCTGACTCTCTGAACCAAGCCACCGGACCACTCTCCTATGGTCCGGTGCTTTCCAGACAGGTGGTCCGGAGCTCCTCGAGCTGAGAATCTGCCTAAGTCAGGGACCACCGGACTACTCTCCTTGGTCCGGTGCCTACTTAGCAGAGTGGTCCGGAGCCTCTTTCTCCCTCTCTATCAACCGTTTTCTCTGAGGTTTCTCAAGGGAGTTTTCTCCTACCACTTCTAGGGTTTATCAAAGGCTGAAAGCAAGGTCTCTAGGACTAGTTGTGACAAGTGTGCATATACCCACTTTCCTAAACTCTCCTAGGTCAAGCTACTAACCTCATACCCCTCTTTATAGTACAGTCAAAGGAAAAACAAAAACCCTAGCTATACTTAGTGCCCTTCTCAACCTTATGGCACTAAGAACTAGCCTAGTCTTCGTTGAGTATCTCCATCCTTTGCAACCGAAACGATTTCCATCTTGGGGGCATGAATGTCCATTAAGCCCATTCAAAATACATCACTCATGACCTAACATATATGACTTTGTCTCTGCAAAACACACGCTAGTCATAGTGATCTAGTATTGTCGTTAATCGCCTAAACACAAGGGTCCATGATTCTACAATCTCCCTCTTTTAGGTGATTGACGACAATACAAGCTCGAGTAGAGAATAATAAGTGAATTAAAAGAAAACATGACTTGACATGAGATAGGCATGGGTTAGTAATAAGAAAGACAAGTACATGCCTAACCATTCAAGCCATGACAAGCACAATAGATATGAGATGAATATAGTACTTGAATTCAACAAGAATATGCTATAGCCAAAAGATCAGAGATTAGCGCGGAAGCAATAGCATAACCAAGTGACATGATATATAAATATAGGAAAGTCCACACATGTCACACAACCATCAATTCTCAAACATCACACATATCATACAATGCAATAAGACGGTAAACGTGATGCATGATGCAATAGAGTTTATACACAACAAAAGAACGAGTCCTACTAGCTCCCCCTAAAGCTAGCCCATCTACTCGACTCTCCCTCTCCCCCTTTGGCGTCGAAACACCTAAACTAAGCATCTGGGGGTGGAGTGGAAGCAGCCGTGGAGCGGTCGAGGACCCTGAAAGCTGCCAGATATGTCTCATCATCTGAATCCTCCCCCTGAGTGTCCGTAGCTGGTAGTGAAGCGGTCTGGGGGTCGGAAGCTGACAGGTCTGCTGCGGTCGACGACTCGGGAGCAGTAGCTGGAGAAGAAGTAGGAGCGGTAACCGGTGCTGGTGTCTCTGCTGGAGCCTCTGGAGCTGCGGTGACCGGTGGTGCCTCAGGCACTGACTCGTCTGGAGTCTGAAGAACCGGAGACGGCTGAGGCTGGACTGGAGTGGAGGAGACAACCGTAGCATCGGTAGCGACTGCAACTGTCGGAGGGGTAGATACGGCTGGAGCCCGACTGTCATGGGTAGCCTTTGAGGAAGCTACTGAAGAGCGGTGCTGATCAGCTGTGGGAGCGACAAGCGCGACCTCGACCTCTGCTGCAATCTGAGGACCAGTGGGGGACGGCTGACCTGTGATATCACTGAAAGAGGCTGACAGATCTCTAGCAGTAGCACCCAGTGTAGCGGTAAGAGGAGTGAAACCTGTAGTAAGCGGGGTGAACTGCTGAGTAGGTCCAAAAGTGTCCAACCACTGAGTCACCTGAGTCGCCGGTGACTGGAACAGAGTGGTCAGTCCAGCACCCTGAAGTCCACTGGACTATACGGCTGGGGTGGGAGTGACTGTCTGACCGGCTGAGCTGACAGGGGCCACTGAGGGGCCAACTGAGGGTCCTACTGAGAACTGAGGCCCTCCAGGCTGCCCAACTGAGTGAGAGGGCTGTGAAGTGCTCATCATCTGAATCTGAGGAGCTGCAGGGAACTCTAGTGGAGGAGCACCAGTCCACTTCATCACGTGAGCCATGAATGCCATGTTCTGCTGCTGCAGCTGCTGGGACTGTAACTGAAGACGCTGAGACTCTAGCTGCATAGCAAGCATCTGGCGCTGCATCTCAAAGTGGCGCTCCTCTGACTGTCGCTGCATCTCATCCTGGCGCTGCTGTATCTGAGTGACTGCAGTGACTAGAGAACTCTGCTGCTCATTCATTCTGTCAAGGATCTTGAGCATCATCGTCTCTGTGGCAGAGGCAGAACCGCCAGCCTTAGTGTCGTGCGCCCGTGGGGGCATCTGTGGAACCGGCTGGAAGTCTGCATCTGAGCTATCTGATGTATCCTCTGGAGTGACATCCGCTCCTGTATCTAGACCATGGAGCTCCTGCTGCTCAACACTCCGAATGGCCTCATCCTGAGCATCAACATCTGCCCTGTCAGCTGGTGCTGTCCGCTCTCTGACAAGTCGGAGAACCCGGTTTCCAAACCGGCTATCGAATGACCCCAGGACTCTGTACTCTGGGAAAGAAGTAGGCGCCTGATCCAAAAGAGCACGGAGTCCAGGGTGTGCTCCCTCTAGCTCAATAGCAAGCATCGAAGAAATCCAGTGTGCATAGGGAAACTGTCGTCGGGCCCTCATGCCATCTGCTATCACATCCTCTATCTCTGACACTAGAAAGTCTGCAATATCGAATGGTGTCTGAGATACCAGAGTCTGAAGGAGAAGCTGCTGCATGTTGGTCAATCCTTCCTTGTACCCTGTGCGAGGTAGCAGAGTACGACGGAGCACCTCGTTCAATCTATGAACGGTAGGCCTGAGCTCAGCTGGAGTGCGCCTGGAGCCCTCTAAGAAAGGTGGCTTGAATAGAGGAGCCACCTCCTGAACTGACAAAGTAGGGCCTCCGCGAGCTCGGCGAGGCACTGAGGCTCCTCGGTAACACTCGTAGTGCAGGTCAAACTCACCACCCTCCTGTCTGAAGCGAAAGATCTCTCTGAGTCTGGTCAAGTACAACCTGTATCTCTCGCCTCTGAAGGTGTACTGCACAAACTTGTGCTCCGGATCTACCCAAACTGATGCATAGAACTCTCTGACCCATCGCTCGATGTAGTTACCAGAACGCTCGAACAGATCGGCGAGTCCCGGCTGGTAAGTTAGGTATGGACGGATCTCCTCACCTTCTAGCTCAACAATGCTCTCTAAGGAGCAAACCCTGTGCGGTCGAATCTGAATACTGGTCAACTGAGCTGCTCGATAGAAGTCCTCCATGAGAGGTGTATGCCAACCAGGTGAAGCTTTGGGGTCTCTCTGATCCGGACACCACTTCTCTAAAGCAACGAACCTAAGCTTCTTCACTTGCTTCGCTGTAAGGTTCCGCAGGTCAAGATGAACTGAAGCTGAAGCTGCTGTGGGAGCCGCTGACTGCGGTGACTGAGCAGACTGGGAGCGAGTGGAGCGCCCCCAAGAAGAAGGTGCCAACGGTGTCCCAAGAGCCTCTGTGACAAGCTCTGGCTCCTGTGGAGTGTCCTCAGTATGTGACCCAGCTGGAGGAGAAGTGGGAAGATCCCGCGGAGGGGTGCCGAGTCTCACGGTACCTCGGCGACCGCCTCGCTTTGCGCGGTCCGCTGCATCGGCCACTGCCTCGGCTTTCTCAGCCTCTGTAAGTTTGCGCTTCTTCTTCTTAGCTTTCTCAACCACTGGCTTCTTGCCCTTGTCTCTGGAAGGACGTGGAGGAGGAGGAGCATCACCACCAGACCCAGCTGCCTGAGCACGAGTGCTACGAGTCATACTGAAGCAATCACAGAATCACTGCCCACTGACAGGCAACCACTGATAGATCACAAGTACACTGCCTCAAGAACCACTGATCTCTGTCACAAGAAATACTGATCGCTGCAAGAGTCAACTGATCAAACCAAGCAACCACTGACAGAGAGGGCCTCCAAGCCACTGTACTGAACCTCGTGAGGCTTTGCCTCAATCCTTACTCGCAAGCTTTGCCCCGAGTTTAACTGCCACTGACTGCTGCTGGATAGAATAGACAGGGTATACATAAGCATATATAATATCTAGAGATAAGAAACCGTATGGAAGCAAGCATCTAGATGAGTGATAGAATGAAATGCTGACAATATACCTAAGGTAAGAGAGCGTAACTATTCAGAGCAATCTCAAGTACCAAAGCACTCTCCGAACGGGATATACCAGCTGCGAAATACAATTGCAATCGAATTTAGTGAATTGGATTTTCAAGGAATAAACATAGGGCATAACTCAATCTCGACTCGACGAAGCGCGATATCGAAAGTGAAATCATACCCTAGAAGCGAAGGACGGAATCGACGTCGACGAAACGGTAGCGGACGAAGTCAACGAAGATGACAGGAGGTCGGTCGAGGACGAACGCGTCGAAGAGGGATTCGTTCGAGAACGAAAGTCGACAACCCAAACCCTAGGTTTAGGGCAAACCCTAGGTCGTGATCTTGCTGTGGCAATCGAATGAGGGGAGTGGGGGAAACCCTAAGTGGTAGGAGCTCGGCAGGAAGGTGGGAGATCACCATGAGGTGGGCTCCTCGGCGGCGGAACTGTGGAAGGCGGCGCGAGGCGAGCAGAGCAGTGCTGGCAGCAGGCGGCGGCGAGGAGGAGGGCAGTGCTGCGGTGGTGAGGATGGAGCTCGGAGAGAGAGCTTCGCTGGCGGCACAGGCGCGGTGGAGAAGCGGGGCGGAGCTCTGGCGACTGGTGGCGCGACGGCGGTGTACGGACTGCTGAGTGAAGGAAGCGGAGAAACAGACGCGCACGCGGGGGGGTTATCAAAAAAATTCGAAGCGTCGGACCACTCCGCTTGGTCCGGAGGCTGGTCCGACGGGTGGTCCGACGGTACCAGAGAAAGAAACACATAGAGCAACCGACCACCGGACAACAGCATCAGATGACTCACCGGACTAGTCCGATGGGGGCACCGGACTGGTCCGATGGTGAACAGATCAGAATGACAGAGGCACCGGACAACTTGACATTGGTCCGGTGCAGCGTCGGACACTGGTCCGACGGATTCTTTGGCTGGAGTCGATTTATGCAGAGAGGGTCGGACCACCGGACCATAGCGTCGGACCAATGCAGAGTGGTCCGGAGGGTGGTCCGGTGCTTAAAATTGCTCTAAGATTTCCTATTTTTCTCTCCAATCTTTTCTCTTAGCCAAGTACCAACGCAAAAGAGCAAAGAGGAACACATGTCGAACTTAGCATAAGAACCATCTCTCAAACCCTCAATTTTAAAAGTAGTTTGCCATAGGCTAAAATTAGTTTTCATAAGAAAATAGTTCAATAAAGCTCCAAGGGTCACCTTAGGGGCACTAGAGGGGTATTAGCTGAAGCTAGAGCGTTGAATTGCTCCCCCTAAGTGTTGAACCTATTGATGACCAATAAACTTAACCGAAAAGAAACGAAGAAGCAACACTAATGCAAATGCAATGCAAAACGGAATTTGAATCTAGGTTGCTTGCAAGTTTAAACCGCGGTTAAGCTTTGTCACACGCTTTGAGGGCGGTTATCTTAACCGCGTTAGCCAAGCCTATGTGCATTACCAAATTAAACATGTTATATTACATATGAATGCATGAAACACACAAGCTCATCTTTTAGTGAAGTTAGAGTGATCAAGCACATTTAACTCGCTTCTCAACCTACAAAAGGTTGATTCATCGAGTGGTTTAGTGAAGATATCCGCCAATTGATCTTCGCTCTTAACTCCAACTAGTGTGATGTCTTTCCTAGCCACATGATCTCTAAGAAAGTGATGGCGAATATCAATGTGCTTGGTGCGAGAGTGTTGACCCGGGTTGTTGGCAAGTTTTACGACGCTTTCATTATCACACAAAAGTGGAACTTCTTTTAAAATCACGCCGTAATCAAAGAGTGTTTGGGTCATGTATAAGATTTGTGCACAACTTGCTCCCATGGCAATGTATTCCGCCTCGGCGGTAGACAATGCCACATTGTTTTGCTTCTTTGAGGACCAAGAAACAAGAGATCTTCCTAGCATGTGGCACCCGCCGGAGGTACTCTTCCTATCAACCTTGCACCCGGCATAATCCGAATCGGAATACCCAACTATTTGGAAGGGAGCTCCTTTGGGATACCAAAGACCCATGCTAGGGGTGTGCCTTAAGTACCTAAGGATTCTTTTAACCGCACAAAGATGCGACTCCTTAGGGTTTGCTTGAAACCTAGCACACATACACACACTAAACATGATATCCGGCCTAGATGCGGTGAGGTAAAGTAAACTACCGATCATAGAACGATATAGAGTTTGATCGATCGGTTTACCTCCCTCATCGAGATCGAGATGCCCATTAGTAGGCATTGGGGTCTTGATTGGCTTGCAATCCTCCATCTTGAACTTCTTAAGTAGATCATAAGTGTACTTTTCTTGAGAGATGAATGTCCCTTCTCTCATTTGCTTCACTTGAAAACCGAGGAAGAAGGTTAGCTCGCCAATCATTGACATCTCGAACTCCTTGGACATCAAGTCACCAAATTCCTTGCAATGGTCTTGATTTGTTGACCCAAATATAATGTCATCGACATATACTTGGCAAACAAAGATCTCTCCATTAAGCTTCTTGGTGAATAGTGTAGTGTCGACTATCCCGATCTTGAAGCCCTTCTTGATTAGGAAGTCCCTTAGCCTCTCATACCAAGCTCTTGGAGCTTGCTTCAAACCGTAGAGTGCCTTGGACAACCTATACACATGATTAGGCAAGTTTGGGTCTTCAAACCTGGGAGGTTGTGAGACATAAAAAAGTTCATTAATGAAACCATTTAAGAAGGCGCTCTTCACATCCATTTGAAAGAGTTTCATTTTGTGATGTGAAGCATACGCCAAAAGGATACAGATGGCTTCAAGTCTTGCAACCGGAGCAAAAGTCTCTCCAAAATCAAGTCCTTCTACTTGAGAGAACCCCTTTGCCACCAATCTTGCTTTGTTCCTCACAACCACGCCTTGATCATCTTGCTTGTTCCTAAACACCCACTTGGTGCCAATGATTCTTGCATCCTTTGGCTTCTCTTCAAGTGTCCACACTTGGTTCCGGGTGAAGTTGTTGAGTTCTTCATGCATGGCGTTCACCCAATCCGGATCCGCAAGTGCTTCTTCTACACTAGTAGGCTCAACAAAGGAAACAAATGAGTGATGTTCAACATAAGATGCAAGTCTAGAGCGAGTCATTACTCCCTTTGATGGACTCCCTATGATTTGATCATGGGGGTGAGCTTGAAGGATGGATGTTGATTTTCTATTTGTTTCTTGAGGAGGAGGATGTGGTGCTTCAACATTGCTTGCTTCGGCCTCGGCTTGATCTTGAGGAATGTGAGTGTCTTCTTGAGCTTCTCTCACTTGATCTCCTTCATCAACTTGAGGCGTGTGAGGTGGAGAGGGATCTTGATTTGCTTCATCTTCAACTTCTTCCACCTCTTGCGGGTTGATAGCACCAATTGGCATATTCTTCATTGCCTCCCTCAAGGGTTCATCACCTACATCAATATCCTCAAGCGCTCCTTGGGAGCCATTAGTTTCATCAAACTCCAAGTCATACGTTTCTTCAACTAAGCCCGTGGCTTTGTTAAATACACGGTATGCCTTGGATTTAAGTGAATAACCAACAAGGAAACCAATGTCACATCGCCGTTGGAATTTACCCAAGTGTTGGCGCTTCTTGTAGATGTACACCTTACAACCAAACACTCGAAAGAATGAAATATCTGGCTTCTTCCCATTGCCAAGCTCATAGGGGGTCTTCTTTAATAGCCTTTGGACGAAGAGACGGTTTGCCGCATAGCAAGCGGTGTTGATTGCCTCTGCCCAAAATTTCTCGGGAGTGTTGTACTCATCAAGCATAGACCTTGCTAGAGTTATGAGTGTCCGGTTCTTCCTCTCTACTACACCATTTTGTTGTGGAGTATATGTGGCGGACACCTCATGCTTGATCCCAACTTCATCACAATAATCTTCAATCTTTGTGTTCACGAACTTGGTGCCATTGTCACTTCTAATCTTCTTGATTTTCACATCAAATTCATTTTGAGCTCTTGTAGCAAATTTCTTGAAGATGCCTTGTGTCTCTCCCTTGTCTTGAAGAAAGAACACCCAAGTGTACCGAGAGTAGTCATCCACTACCACTAAGCAATAGAGATTTCCTCCAAGACTAGCATAGGTGGTAGGGCCGAATAAGTCCATGTGTAGTAACTCTAGGACTCTTGAGGTTGACATGAAGGCCTTGGTTGGATGAGTGTTTGCTACTTGCTTGCCGGCTTGACATGCACTACAAAGTTTGTCCTTCTCAAACACCACATCCTTGATTCCTCTAACCATTTCCTTCTTGACTAGCTTCTTCAAGGTTGACATGCCCACATGAGCTAATCTTCTATGCCATAGCCAACCCAAAGAATTCTTGGAGAATAGACACGCTTGCAAGTTTGCTTCATTGGAAGTGAAGTCCACTAAGTAGAGGTTGTTGTGCCGGAACCCTTTGAATATCATTGATGAATCTTCAATCTTGGTCACAACCACCTCATTTGGTGTGAAGAGACAATGAAACCCGAGATCACAAAGTTGACCAACCGATAGCAAGTTGAAGCTCAATGATTGTACTAGCAAGACATTTGAGATTGATTGATCTTGGGAGATAGCCACTTTGCCTAACCCTTGAACTTTGCCCTTTGAATTATCCCCAAAAGTAATTTTGTCTTGATTTGCACAATCCTCATCAAGTGTGGTGAACATCCGGGGGTCGCCGGTCATGTGTTGAGTGCAACCACTATCAATTACCCAATGGCTCCCACCGGTCTTGTAGTTCACCTACACACAAGCAATCTTGGAGTTAAGCTTGTTGTTTGGGAACCCCCTTAGTGCGGGGCCCCATTGCCTTGTCAACCAACTCCTTAGCAACCCAAAGAACCCTAGGCTTGTTCTTCATTGGTGGTCCAAGAAACACCACAAGTGGTCTACCCTTGGAATCTTTGTTGATGACATAGTGGGCATCATGAGCAAATGGCCTAGTGTGCTTGGGCAAGGTCTTGGGAAGTGGAGTCTTGCATTGAAATGATAGATGACCAATTTGTCCACATCCAAAGCACCTCTTAGGCTTCGGCTTTGGCTTCTCTTGATTGTAGCCATTGTACTTGTTCTTCTAGTAGTTCTTGGCTTCAATCTTGACCTTGGCCTTCATCACTTGATTCTCCTTGTATCCAATACCGGTCTTGTCACTCTTCATGATGGTGCTCATTAGAAGCTCACTTTGGAGGTTGTGGCCCTTGGTGAACTTTTCAAGGCCACTTGTAAGCTTGGTCTTGTCATTCTTGAGCTTGACAATTTCTTCTCGAAGAGAGTTGATCAAGGTGATAGTATCTTTTTCTTCTTCTTGAACCGGCTTGATGGTGAAGGGCTTGTTTGCCTTGAGGTTGATGAGCTCTTCCTTGAGCTTTGAGTTCTCTTCACTCATCTTCACATAATCATCATACTTGTCGGCTTCTACAACTCTCTTGCCCTTGCACTTTGCACTTTGCTCAAGAGCCACATCATCAAGCTCGATATCACAAGAGGTAGCACTTGCACACTTAGCACACAGGTTAGTAGCAACATGTGTAAGATCTTGAGTAAGTAATTCATTTGCTACAACTAGTGTGCCATGATCACTTTTCACTTGATTGTAGTCATCTTTTAGCAAGTTAAACCTTGTGAGGAGCTCTTGGGATGACCTCTCAAGCTTATCATGTTTCTCATTGGCTTGCTTAAGAGAGGCTTTGAGCTCCCTAGTGCTAGATGTGAGAGAGTTAATCTCAAGCTTCAAATCATCATTAGCACTAGACAAGTTATCAAGCTTATCATGCAAGTTTTCCTTGATTTCAAGAAGTTTGTCATTTTTACTCTTGTACTTCCTTATGATGCTAGCATATTTGTTGCAAATTTTAATTAGTTCATCATAGGAAGGTGCTTCTTCATCATCACTATCATCACTAGAGAGGTCATCACCATCATCCTCTTTTTGTACCTTCTTGTCACCTTTAGCCATAAGGCATAGGTGTGTAGAGGATGAGCCCAGCGATGAAGGAGGAGGTGGCGGTGGTATCGAAGAACCAATCACCAAAGCGGCCACCTTCTCTTCTTCACTCTCATCATCGGAGGAGTCGCTTGAATCATCAATGTCAGTGAGCCAATCACCCACAATGTAAGCCTTGCCATCCTTCTTCTTCTTGTGGAAGTTGAAGTTCTTCTTCTTCTTGTATGGCTTGTCTTGCTTCTTGTTGTCATCACTTGAGTCATCATTGCCGCCCTTGTTCTTCTTGAAGTTCTTGAACTTGTTGTTCTTGAACTTGTCTTTCTTCTCTTCGGGACATGCATGGGCTAGATGACCAAGGGTGCCGCAATTGTAGCACTTCATTTGGAAGATTGGCTTCCTTGAAGAGCTTGTGAAGAATTTCTTCTTCTTTGAGTCAAATTTGACTCCATTCTTGTTTAGCCTCTTCAACATCTTGGCGGTCTTCTTCACCATGAGAGCGATGTTGTCTTCATCATCATCATCACTTGTGCTCTCAACAACATATTGAATCTTGCACTTCTCCTTGGAAGATGCCTTGAGAGTCAAGTCCTTCTTTTCTTCCTTCTCCTTCTTCTTGGAGGATGATGAAGTTCCATCATTGATCTTCATGTACATTTCATGAGCATTGATCTTGCCCAACACTTGTGTTGGTGTAGTTGCGGAGAGATCGCCTTGATGAAGAACCGTGACAATGTGGCTATACTTGTCTATTGGAAGGACACAAAGTATCTTGCGCACCACATCGGCCGGTGTCATTTGAGAGAGTCCAAGGCCATTCAACTCTTCTACAAGCACATTCAAGCGAGAATACATTTCATTAGCATTTTCATGAGATAGCATGGTGAAAGCATTTAACTTAGCAATGATAAGGTGATAGCGCTCTTCTCTTTCACATTTAGTGCCCTCGTGAAGAGCACAAATGTTTGTCCAAATCTCATGCGCGGTTTTGCAATTCCGCACACAGTTGAACACATCCTTGCAAATGCCACGGAAAAGAATATTCTTTGCCTTGGCATTGTTCTTCTCAAAGTACGGGTCCTCGGCGAACACCGATCCACCTTGGGTGGCGGCTTTGTGAACGCCGACATCCACGGCCTCAAGGTAGGCCTCCATCCGCACTTTCCAATACGGAAAGTCATCCCCATCGAACATGGGTGGCGGTCCATCCCCATGGGACATCTTCCTCTAGGTGGTGAAGCCTAATATAGAGCAACCTGGCTCTGATACCAATTGAAAGGATCAAGATGCCCAAGAGGGGGGGGGGTGAATTGGGCTTGTTTTAAATTTCTAACGCAAATATAAAAACCTATCAAATGCCAATCACCCCCTAGTGCCTACCGTCCGTGTGTCCTAAGTAGAAAGCGGTAGCAGTTCATAGGAATTAAAGACAACCTAAGCAATTCTAGTAGGAAATGTAAAAACAATACGGAAAAGTAAAGAGCTAGGGAAAAGAGAATCTCATGGACGCAGCGATTTTTTCCCGAGGTATCGAGGTGTCGACACACCCCCCTAGTCCTCGTTGGAGCACCTCGCAAGGTATCACTCCCCCTCTACCCGTGCAAGGGTAGAGTGCTCTCTACGGGCTGATTCTTCGCCACTCCGGCTCGGTGAATCGCCCACAACCGATCACAAGAGCTTGGAGAAGAGCCGCCAACAATCTCCCGGCGGTCACTTCCTCCGAACACCACCAAACCGTCTAGGTGCTGTCGAACACCAAGAGTAACAAGCACAAGACCTTCACTTGACCCACTCAAGGCTAGGAAGGTGGATGGAAGCACACAAGTCACTCCTAATCACTCTAGGAGGGAAGAACAAGATGAACTCTCTCTAACCTCTCCCTCACTAGACTCTTGGCTCTCCAAAAGATTTCTCAAGGTGTCACCAGCTGAAACAATGGCTAAGAAGACCTCTAAGGTCCAAGGAGGCAACTATAAATAGTCCCCACCTCCAAAACTAGCCGTTTTTTTTACTTTTTCTTCTTTCTGCGTAGCCACCGGACTAGTCCGGAGCTCACACCACCGGACCATGCACACTGGTCCGGAGCTCACTCTCGTTCCAAACTCAGGCACCGTCGGACTACTCTGCTTGGTCCGACGCACTGGTCCGACGCTCTGGTCCGGAGCCTTGGTGCTCTCTGAGTGGAAACCTATCTCTCTTTTACATACCACCGGACCACTCTCCTTGGTCTGGTGCCCTGGTCCGACGCTCTGGTCCGGAGCCAGGGAGCTCTCTGCATAGACCAAGCTTCCTGTCTTGAGGCGTCGGACTAGCCGTCGGACACACCGTCGGACTAGTCCGGAGCCTTCTGACTCTCTGAACCAAGCCACCGGACCACTCTCCTATGGTCCGGTGCTTTCCAGACAGGTGGTCCGGAGCTCCTCGAGCTGAGAATCTGCCTAAGTCAGGGACCACCGGACTACTCTCCTTGGTCCGGTGCCTACTTAGCAGAGTGGTCCGGAGCCTCTTTCTCCCTCTCTATCAACCGTTTTCTCTGAGGTTTCTCAAGGGAGTTTTCTCCTACCACTTCTAGGGTTTATCAAAGGCTGAAAGCAAGGTCTCTAGGACTAGTTGTGACAAGTGTGCATATACCCACTTTCCTAAACTCTCCTAGGTCAAGCTACTAACCTCATACCCCTCTTTATAGTACGGTCAAAGGAAAAACAAAAACCCTAGCTATACTTAGTGCCCTTCTCAACCTTATGGCACTAAGAACTAGCCTAGTCTTCGTTGAGTATCTCCATCCTTTGCAACCGAAACGATTTCCATCTTGGGGGCATGAATGTCCATTAAGCCCATTCAAAATACATCACTCATGACCTAACATATATGACTTTGTCTCTGCAAAACACACACTAGTCATAGTGATCTAGTATTGTCGTTAATCGCCTAAACACAAGGGTCCATGATTCTACACACACACATAAAGTTACAAGTGTATCACACACTATATACATCAATAGTTTGCACATGTCCTCTAAAAACCGCCCCGAGTAAAATTTATGCTATAAACCTCTGTGAGCGCTTTATACTATGGCTTGGCTAATTCACTGTTATGATCATGATATTTTTCCAAAAGTTGAGACCTGTTTGATTAGGAAAAGGCTCACGTCCTCAACTATGTCGTACAATGTCTTTTCATTGATGGTCGTCGCCTTGGCTTTCTTGGAAGGTTTCTTCATGTATCCTGACATGTCTCCTCTCATGTGCTCGCACACGTAGTATCCACAGAGAACATATCCTGGTGGTTGCTTGTGGCACTATATACAAAATAGAAAAGTGGTTATTTATAGATGCTCGTACACATGTGGATTTTATAAGAGTAAGTTTTCATACAACTTACCGGCCAGCCATATATAACTTCCAATGACTCCTTTTCTTTTTTCTTCGACTCAAGCTTTCCACCGTAGATTTTATAAAACCGCCATGTCCTACGAATATAATCACCATGTTAATTATTCTTAAAATCTTATAATGCAAAAGTATACGTGCATATATCTTGACTTACAATTCTAAGTTCTCAATGAAACCTGCATAGTTTGCTGGCGGGTAATTTGCGGAGTCTAGTACCACCACCCTTTCTTTTTCTAGGATAAATGATTACACAGATCCAGTGGTCCCTGCATGAATCAAATTCATGATACATTTGTTAATTGAAAATATGTAGTTTGATCACCCAAAGTTATACGGTGTCACTGTCCAAACTCATACTTACCCAAAGTTGTACGGTGCCACAATCGATTTCTTATCTTGATACTTCTGCATACACTTTGAAATGTAGAAGGCGTACTTGGAATCAAATTGAAACTTTAAACTTTTATTTTTCGCAGCACGTGCTTCACCTACTAAGCCCCATAAATCGTCGTTGTTTTCCCTGATTCTGAAGGTGTGCCTTTCTTCGCATATATCAATTGGGTTTAGATAGCCGACCCTTTGCTCGACACAATAATCAAAATCCTAGCCGTAAGTTTGCTCCTTCTGATCATATAGCATTCTACATGGCACATGCATGTTAGATATTGAATATTGATGCAACAATAATGGATGTGTAACTATGTAACACTTACAATGCAAATGTCGTTATGATCTGTACGTCTAGCCTCTTGAATTTCATCATCAACCAAAGGTCTTCAAAGCTAATCACACACAGATCATGAACACTTTGAAATTCCTTATGTGGTATACGCACGTTGATGACGTGAATGCTAGCAGAAGAGGCTCTCATGTAGCAGTCATTCAACCTTTTTATATTGTTTGGCACCTTTTGAAGTTTATCCCAGTTCAGTAGAGGCTTTCCTACCACATAGTTTTTAGGCACAGAGTTGTAGTCTTCAAAACTGGGCACCTTGAATGTGCAGGGAATTACCTCAGGCACCGGTTGCGCTGACTTCTTTAGTTTAGACAAGTCGCGGACTTCAATTTTGCGTTTTGTCCCAAGTCCTTTCAAAAATCTGGCCGTGCCAGCTATTTTCTTCTTTGCCTCGAAGGGGGAAATCAACTTGGGCACCGAAAACTTCTTCAGTGCGGTGGGCACTTTGAATGCTTATATATATAAAGAAGCATTTATAGATATAAGTATTGGAAAAACATTTATATATATATAAAGATCCATTTATAGATATAAGTATTGGAAAAACATTTATATAAGCATTTATATATATATATATAAAGAACCACTAGTATACAAAAAGAGAGATATATACAAAAAGTAAATGAAAAAAAGAAGAAAACCCCCTCCTCAGCCTTCCCCTCAGCTTTCAGCTCGAAGGCCCAGCTCAGCCTTCCCCCTCTCCCCTTCTCTGCCGCGCGGCCAAGCCCCAAGGCCCAGCTCGGCCTTCCCCCTCTCCCCGCATGTTCGGACAGCCGAACATCTTCCCCCTCTTCCCTCGCTGATGTGGTGGTCCCACGCGTCAGCCGTGTCGGCCTTCCCAACTACAGCGCGGCCACGCCACCACCGTCGAGCACCGCCATCGCCGCCTAGCCACCGCCACCAGGACCGGCAGCGCCACCGCCAGGCCATGCACCGCCACCAGCGCCGCGCCGCCGCGCACCCGCCCGCACTGCCACACCAGCGCCGTCGCGCCTGCACCACCACACATACCACCAGCGCCACCGCGCCCGCCACCGTGGACATCCAGCGCCGCCGCGCCCGCACACCACCAACGCCGCCGCGTGCACACAACAGAGAGAAGACAGAGCGCGACGGAACTTACCACGGGCACGCGTGGTGCGGTCGTGACGAAGATGGCCGGAGCAGGAAGGGCGGCGGCGGAGAAAATGGGCAGCCTGATGGCGTCGTTTGGAATGAACTCGCGCCTTCAGACTTAGAATTTTTCGGGCGGTTCGCGCAAGATATTTATACCGAGTGCATTTCTACAAGTGGTTCCCATTGACAACCGCCTGTAGAGGCGGTTCCCGTTGACAGCCGCCTATAGAGATGCATTTCTACAGGCGGTTCTCAATGGGAACCGTCAGTAGAAACATTTTTGTAAAAACAATTCTAATTTTTTTTCTAAAAATCATATCTTGAGAAATATTGTTCCAAAAATTGTGAATAAAATTTTTTGGTGTTTGTATTGACAAGATATACATGCTAAAAATATGAAATGACATGTTTGGGATACTTTTATATGTATCTATATTTATATGCATAATATATCGATTAATACATAAGCTTCAAAAAATCATATCTTAAGAAATATTGTTCCAAAATTATGAATTAAATTTTGTTATGTTTGTCTTGAAAAGATATACATGTTAAAAATATGAAATCACATGTATGAGATACTTTTGTATTGAACTAGAGTTTAGCTAGGGTTTTAGTGTTTAGGGTTTAGGGTTAAGGGTTAAGTGTTTAGGGTTAAGGGTTAAGTGTTTAGGGTTTAGGGTTAAGTGTGTAGGGTTTAGGGAAATAGATTGCAATTATGTGAAATAAGCATAGGGTCTCCACATGTTCAAACATAAATAGGGTATGACATTGTAACATAAATGGATTACATGGCAAATAACAAAAACAATCTAGGAGGCTATATATACTGTTCTTCCTTGTCCATCGTGGCGCACCCAAGGTAGCGATTTCTGTGGGATGCTTTGCTCAACACTCCTTATTTTTAGTGGATGGTCATCTACAAAGAGACACATGTTGCTGAACTCATTAAATTCATCCAGGTCAGATACACCATCAACCCCTATAGCTTGTTGCTTTCCAGGAATAACTACATGCTTCGGCTTGTCGGTACTTTTCTTCTCATTAGGACAAAGGACCTGTTCAACGTAGAAGACCTGTGCAGCACGGTTAGCCATTATCCACGAATCATCTTTGTAGCCTACCTTACTTAGATCAAGAATTCTGACCCCATAGTTGTCCACTGTGACATGTTTGTCTTCAATCCATTGGCATCGAAACATAGGGACCTGAAATGTACCATAGTCTAGCTCCCATTTGGCGTCAGCGTAGCCAAAGAACATATTTTCATCCCCAGTTTCAGAGTATAAGGCATCACATCGAACTCCACTGTTTTGTGCAATGCTCTTTTGGTCCTTGGACTTGGTACAGAATGTGAAGCCACTAATGTCATAGCTTTGCCATGTTGTGACCTGGCGTGATGGTCCAGAAGCCAACACCTTGATGGTGTGTTCCTCAATTGTTTCCCCCTCTGGAATGTCAAGCTCCTTTAGCCATGAGGTGAACTTATTCTTGTGTTCCTTCATTAACCACTCATCTGTGTGCCCATGATTTTGTTTGCGAAGCTCATCAATATCTTGCTCGATGAAAGGCTCCATTATTGAGAGTTGATGAAGTATGTTGTGATGTGCCTCAAGGACTGAATTATAATCTTGCATGACTAATGATTTCTTTCCCATCCTCCCTCTTCCATTCAGCCTACCATCATGTCTCGATGGAGGCAAACCTATTGCATCCTGGTCTTTTAGGACGCTATTGCAGAATGGACCACCAGACTCAATTGCCTCTTCGGTTAACTACCCCTCTACCATGGACGCCTCAGGACAAGCACCAGTTGATACGTAGCCATTAAGTGTTGACATGAAACGCTCATACATCCACATCTCATGCAAATACATGGGACCCAATGCCTCTATCTGTGGAACCAAGTGCACCACTAGGTGAACCATAATATCGAAGAATGCTGGAGGAAAACACATCTCGAACTGTGAAACTGTCTCTGCTGCAAATTCCTTAAGAGTTTCAAATCATCACGGTCGATCACCTTCTGTGAGATCCTGTTGAAGAAGTAGCACAACCGTGTGTCTGCAACCTTTATCCACACTAGATTTATATGCCCTAATGGCAATAGGGAGGAAAGTAGTCAGCATGGTATGACAATCATGTGAGTTGTAGTTGGTGAGTGTAAGATCTTTCATTGACACAATACTTCGTATGTTAGAGCAGAATCCAGATGGGACCTTCAGATTCTTAAACCACACACACATCGAATGTTTCTCATCATTGTTGAGGTTGTAGCCTACTGCCGGGAGATGGTACTTCCCATTTTCTTGAAGAACATGGTGGAGTTCTTTTTTATGTCTAACTGTACCATGTCCAGACATGACTTTAGTCCTTCCTTTGTCTTGCCCTTTATGTCTAGAAAGGTTCCAATTAGGCTTTCAAACACGTTCTTCTGAACGTGCATACCATCGATCGCATGGCGTACGTCTAACTTAGGCCAATATGAAAAATACTCGAAGAAAATAGATTTCTTCTTGAACATAGCCCCTGGAGTTGGTTTGACATTCTTTCTTGGTTTTCCGTCTGTTGTCTTCTTCCCGAAAACAAATTTAAGGTTCCTGACTAGGTTGAAAACTCTTTTTCCTTTACTGTTGTCTAGTGGGGCAGTAGACTGGAGTTCAACGTTATTGTCAAAGTGCTTATCCATCTCTTTTGGCGGTGCATATGTCCTTTCGATAAGAAGCGTCTGTGCCTCATGTACACTATCTTCTTAGATGTAGTAAGGGACACGTGAGCGGTTTCATCTATGCATACCACACAACCAACCTTTCCCTTGAACTGCCCTGATAATGTGAAGAGAACATGGTAATCATTGATGGTAACAAAGATAATTGCTCTCAACGTGAATGATTCTTGGCGGTACTCGTCCCACATTTTAACACTTGTTTCCCACAATATCTTCATGTATTCCATTAATGACTCCAAGAAAACATCCATGTCAACTCTAGGTTGTGTAGGTCGAGAGATAATAATGGTTAGCATGAGATACTTTCGCTTCTGCATCAACCATGGCGGAAGGTTGTAGATGGTGAGGATCATCGGCCATGTGTTGTGCGTGCTGCTCCTCTCAGCAAATGGATTCATTCCGTCAGTACTCAGTGCAAACCTAACATTTCTTTGTTCCTTTGCAAAGTCTTTGTGGTTGTTATTGAAATCTATCCACTCCTTGCCATCGGCTGGGTGCTGAAGCTTCCCATCGTCTTTGATGTTCTCATTAGAAGCATGCTAGCTCATAAGTTTGGAATCCTCTGGGTTAGCAAACAAACACCTCAATCGATCGACCACAGGAAGGTACCATATCACCAAAGCAAGAATCTTTTTCAGCGCATAATAGTCTACTTCTTTTTCTTTGCTTGTGGGTTTTGAACTCTGTTGGGTCTTCTTTTGCTTCTTTCCTTTACACACCACTGAGGCAGCACAATGTTCCTCTTTGTAGTCTTTATTTGTTTTATACCTACTTGCATTACACTTTGGACAGCTCTCCATGTCCTTATATTCGTCACCTCAATATAGGATACAATGATTTCTATAAGCATGGATCTTCTCAACACCCATCGTGAGTGGACTGATTAGCTTCTTTGCATAGTACGTGTTAGCAGGCACTTTGTTTTCCTTTGGAAGCATGTCTGTGATAATACTCAAGAATGCATCAAAGCCAACATCACAAATACCAAACCTAGCTTTGCATACCAACAACTTTAGCATCGAACGCAAGGTCGTGAACTCTTTGGTGCAACCCTTAGACTCATCGTACAAAGTCTCTTTTGTTGCCTTCATCAGGGCCTCCATACCTTTCTTGAAGAACATTGATAGATCTTCTGCATGACGACACAACATTGCCTCCATGAATTCTGCATCTTCCGCAGCCATATTATTTTGCATCACATCAGTTCCGACGCCTTCAATTCCTCCAGCGAAATCATGATCAAGACCATCGGTGACATGTTGTTGTGTCTCGTGTACTAACTGAAACCCACCGTCAACAAGCATATCTGAACCATTGTTGACGGTCCTTAAGTACCAAATCCAACCGTCAATTAGACAAGGAAAAGGATCTATATGAAACTAATACATAGAAATAGGGTTTATACTGACAGAATTCCATGAGTTTTGGTGAATGTCTATTTCTACAGGGGGATATCAGGAAATATAGAGGAAAGGCCCACATGTCATGATAACATAGAGATAAACACCATTCGCAGAATCAAGAATACTCTAGAAGGGTCAAGAAGACGCGGGAAGGAACTAGAGGCCGAGCGGGCCCAGGGGCAGGGCGCCCACCCTACCCCTTAGGGCGGCCGCCCTAGGGTTAAGCCCAATGGGCCCCTGCTCGTGGGACCACCTCTCCACCGCCTTTGAGATCACATCTAAGCCCTCCATTAAGGTCGGTTTGATCCGACGGCCGACGTTCATTTGAGGAGCCTATATAAGGAAGCCCCCCTACCCCTGAGGAGGAGAGCCTCTCTGACCTAATTCATTATTCATCATCCATCTCAAGAGGAGAAGCCCCTGATCAAGCCCTAGAGCCACCACATCAACTAGATCTCTAGTTTAGCATAGCTATATAGGATTAGAACTAGGAAGAGTTAATCTTCGATTGGTTTCCAGATCTGTCAAGAGGATTATTGGTAATTCTCTCTCTAGTTCTTTCTTGTTCATCATTTATTCTTCAATATTATGAATATGACTTTGTTCTACTTCATTATATTGTTTATGACTTTACTCTATTTGATTATGTTCGTAGTTATATTGTTCTTAGTCTATTATAATTATATACTTGGCTTAGTTAGATCTGAATCATATACATGTTTAGGATCGTATATCGTTTATCCATTATCGCTGTGGGTAAATGATAGATATTGTGTAGGCGTGGTGCCTAGACCGTATTTATCTGCGATTGTACCCTACATTCCGGATCATGAGGTAGTTCGCGGGAGTGACACTCCTGTTGAGTCCTTTGTAGTCCTCCTCCCGTTTGTAGGGCAGGCAGAGCAGTACTATTACGGGGAAGTGATTGCTATGTTCTTCATCTTCCTTAGTAATACTCACTATACATGAATATATCTTTTCTTGTCATGATTGCCATGTGTAATTGCACTAATCATAATATGCTAGATTGTATAGTTAATAATTACTCAGGAAATATCTTTGTAGTTCGTCCTAATTCCATGCTAATGACTTGCTAGAATATCTGTTGAGGTGCTTATCATATTATCTTATGTGGCTACATATATGCTGATCAGTATTTACCTTTTGTCACTATTCATTTATTATCTATATCTTATGTGACACTTATCTTGTACTAGGTGAGATAGATGAAAATTCTCCATTACACATGCAATGATACTCATTAATCATCTTTATTCATTCCTCATTTATTCCTTAGTATCCCTTCCCAGTGGTAAAAATATAAATAACGATACCTGGAATACTTCTGGTTAAAATGCTACATTGGTATAATTTGTGCGCTTGCAGAAACACATTTATATTTCATTAGAGCAATTGCATATTTCAATACCACACCTATTTGGCATGATGGGGATGACAACCTAGCTTAAGTGTCATAAGAGATGTCAACAAGCATTTTTGGCGCCGTTGCCGGGGATAGACATTAGTCTACTTTTTGGTAATGACGTTAGAAATGTCAACAAGCATTTTTGGCGCCGTTGCCGGGGAAGGTTGAATAGCTATCAAAAGGAATAAATGAGTTATCACTTGCATCACTAATGTGATTGAGAAAACATTAATTCTCTACTCGTACAGCCTTACCCTTGATCTTTGCCTATTTTTTCCTATCATCTTTATGCAGGGTAATGTATGAATAGATTTGATCTTCCAGACAATTTTGTTGAAAATCCCGAAGCATTATTCAAAAGGACAAAAGCCAAGCTCAAGAAAGTAATAGAATCATCATAATCTCAGCTTGAAGCTTCATCCAGCCAAGAAGATCATCGAAACATCTTTCGAGACTTAACACCAGAGTTCAAAGCCATGGTAGACAAGTCAATCCGTGAGTTCTCAGCCCCCACCACGGACAACATCCGCACTGGACCTGCTGCGAACATTGATCGGTCATTTGAGCTCAAGCCTACGCTCATCAACATGGTGCAAGCAAGCCAGTTCTGTGGGAAAGCACACGAAGATGCTAGTGCTCATCTCCAACACTTCCTGGAGATTTGCAGCACATTCACTATCAAGGATATCCCTAGAGACGCAATACTACTTCTCCTTTTCCCATTCTCACTCTTGGGAAGAGCGAAGCAGTGGTTCTATGCAACCAAGGAGAAGAATACCATGTGGGCACTATGTTCCACCAATTTCCTAGCAAAGTTCTTTCCCATGGGGAAGACCAATGCTCTCCGTGGGAAGATTTCAAGTTTTCAGCAACAACATGACGAGTCCGTTCCAGAAGCATGGGAGCGCTTCCAAGATTACATCCTAGAATGTCCCCTTCATAGAATGGAGAATTGGTTACTTATGCAGACCTTCTATCACGGGCTCAACAACAGCACTCGTGAGACCATGGATGCTGCTGTCGGAGGAGCGTTCCTATCACTTACAATACCACAAGCCACATCTCTTGTGGAGAAGATGGCATCCAACCAAGGTTGGAGTGAAGAAAGAACTCAACCTCGCAAGAAAAGTGGAGGTATGCACCAGCTCAAAGAGGTAGACATGCTGTCAGCAAAGCTAGACCTGCTCATGAAGAGACTCGATAAGAAAGCTAGAGAGAAGAAAGAAGTTATGAACGTCTACAACTCTCACATAACCTGTGAGGAGTGTGGAGACACTGGACACTCAGGCAACCATTGTCCAGAATTGCAAGAGGACGTGAACTACATCATCATCATCATCATCAACAACAACAACTACAACCGTCCTCAGCAAAATCAAGGTTGGAATCAACAACAACAAAGGCCTAACTACTCAGGTAATTATCAAGGTAATAATTCTTATAATAATCCTAGTTTTCCACCTTTGAGAGAGTTAGTGTCTAATCAAGGAAAGTTAATGGATAACATGTCTAAGAAATTAGCATCCAATGATAAAATTCTAGAAACTATAAATAATAGGATGGATAATTTTTCTGTTGCTATCAAGAATCAAATTAGCTTTAATAAAATGATTGAATCTCAGCTAACCCAAATAGCTGCTGCTATTCCTATCACTAACCCCGGTATTCCATCACAACCGGAAGGATTAAAATCTGCAAATCTTGTAGACATATTTGATGCAGGTGTGTTGACACCGTTTTTCGGCATGTGTCAAATGAGCTAAGACTTGCATTGATCGGTAGCCGTTTTCTATTGGCATCGGAAGGTCATTGGTAAATGTTACCAATGAGAGTGAATGCTGCGAAAGGGATAAGTTTGTTGCCGATGGAAGCTGGACAATTCTTGCCGATAGGAGTTAATTGGTAAAGACAAGTTACCAGTGGAGGTGAAGAGTTGCCGATTGGAAGGTATTACCGATAAAGAGATGATGCCGATGGGCATAGGGTGACATGGCGGTTGATGTCAGCAGGGGATTGCCGATGGCAATAGAAGGAAGTTGCGGATTGAAGAGTCTGCCGATGGAAAGTTTCATCGAAGAGAAGACATAAGGAAACTGGTGATCTCATACCAGTATTGTTATAGAAGTTTGAGTCCGACTCTTGCATGAGTCGTTTGTTTCCTTAAAAATAGACGTGTCTGTTTAGGAAAATAGTATTGTTATTTGAGTCCGACTCCTACGCGAGTCAGTTATTTCCTTTAAAGTAGGAGTTTGTTTTGTTTAGGAAAGGTACGAGTCGTGTCTGTCTACAACTCCTATTGCCAGAGTATAAATATGTACCTAGGGGTCGTGAGAAGACAATAAATCATATATCAAAACAAATCTATTACTCTTATTTAGTTTTACTGCATTCTACCCTTTTATTGCATTAGCTTTAGTTTATCTACGAGTTCTTCAAGCTTCGACGGGCTGCATCTCCTTGATCTCCGTCAAACCCTTGTAAGTTCCGCGTGGGAGTAATCTGAGCTTTGACATCCGGGCGCATCGCTGTTGTCTCGTTCAGCTCTGCTCTAGTTATCCTGATCAAGTCTGAGTCTTGACATCTGGGCGTATCGTTGTTGTCTTGTTTGGATCTTGTTCTAGTTATCATCCTTGTCGATTAACTGGTCAAATCGACTGGCATGCCTTTGGATACCGAATTTGGGTATAAGCCCGAGGTGTTCGCAGACCCTGATGCTTTTTGTGTCAACACCTCTTTTGGCACGCCCAGTGGGACAAATTATACATCTATCATGGGTGATCATACTGACGTCAATCAGAGGAACGTCATTGAAGTCTCCGAGGCCGATCTCAAAGATGATCAAAAACAGGCCATAGAGCGGGCTATGGAGGAGTAAAAGCAATTGTATCTGAGATCCTTCAGCCTAAGCAGGAGCGGTGTAGCCATCCAGAAGCAAGATCCGCCGTTACCACGGCAGGTCACGTTTGATGCCAATCCTGGTAAGTTGCAAGAGATGGTTAATTCTGCATTAAATCAAGCATTAATTAGCCACTCCAATGTGCTGTCCAATACTATGTACAATGCTGTTAAGCAATCTTTCAAAGAAGGACAAACACCTCAGTATGTTGGTCCAGCGTATCATCAGCCTCGATCGGCATATATAAACCCATCGGCAGCTCCAATGACGTCGTCTACTCCTGTGGATCCGTCTGCCGATGTGGCTACACCACCAAGGCCAAGTCCTGAAAGCGTCACCAAGCTTAGTGCAGATCTAGTGGCGTCGGCAGTGTCGGGACCTGCTATCCAGAATCATCCAGCCCCTACTAACTGGTGGGGATACGGTATGCCCTCAAATCCATCTGCTGGTTCCAATCTGGTGCAGGGAGACAGTTCAGCTTGGAAGGGCTCCATGGCATCGGCAATACAATCACAGCCGATGATTCCTATGATGCATTACTCTACGTCTTCAACTATGCAAATGCCATCAGGAGATCTCCAGGTGGTGATTCCTAAAGTACCTATGATGCCGCCATCGGCAAACTCTGCGCTGATGCAACACAGTATAGCAACTGGGAGTCAACCTATGATGGTAAATCCTCAAGCCGGAGTACTAACACATCAAGGTAACCAATTTGTTGATTACTCTAAGGTGCAGGAGCAGCAGGCGCTAGTTAGCCATCAACCATCGGTAAGTCACATGCCGATGATTCATAATCCTGGATGGACCAGTCAGCCGCCGGTTCAACAGCCTAACATACTAATGTATCAATATGGAAGTCCAGCAAACACTCAGAGTGGAGCATCAGTACAGCAACCGATGAATATGATACCACAATATAACCCAGTGAGTGTGCAAAGTTATCCATTGGTAAGTCAACCAATGCATAACGTCCAGATGACTGGTGCTGCGCCCATGCCAACTACTCCGAGTCATCTTCCACCAAGACCTGAAGGGGCGCATCAGCCGACTCCACTAGTCAACGATCAGCCAATGAGTCGGCGAGATCAGGATGCGTATTGGGCCGATAAAATTGCCGAAGTGATGAAAGAACAATTTGGTATTAAACCCAAGGTTAATACATATTCTTATCGGACACCGTATCCTCCATCATATGACTTAATTCCTCTCCCGAATCGGTACAAGGTGCCTGATTTTACCAAATTCTCTGGCCAAGATGACACGTCAACAATGAAGCATATCAACCGCTTCATTATCCAGTGTGGAGAAGCTGCCAGCAGAGAGGAACTGAGAGTGAGATTGTTCTCATCGTCATTGTCTGGATCGGCATTCACATGGTTTATTTCACTGCCTCCAAACTCGGTGGTTACTTGGGCCGATCTAGAAAAACATTTTCATAAGTATTTCTTTGCGAACGTGCATGAGAAAAAGCTTACTGATTTGGTCAAGTTGAAGCAACGTAATGACGAATCGGTGGAAAGCTTTCTTCAGAGGCTGCGAGACATGAAAAACAAGTGCTACAAGTTGGTGCTTGATGATCGACAATTGGCAGATTTGGCCTTTCAAGGATTACTGCCGCACATCAAAGATAAGTATGCGTCTCAAGAGTTTGAAAGTCTGAGCCACCTTGTGCAGAGAGTTGCCGATCAGGATGTCAACACTTTTGAGCCTAGAAAAACTTGGAATAAAAAGGTGACCTTCATTGAGCAAGAGGAGGATTCCGATGAAGAGCTAAGCATCGGCGCTGCCGAATGGGTGAAGGATAAGAAATCTATTTCTTGTCCGTTTGGCCAGAAGGAAGCTGAAAGGTTCACCTTTGATATCACCAAGGCCGATAGGATGTTTGACTTATTACTTCAAGAAGGGCGGATCAAGTTGGCGCCTAACCAAGTAATTCCATCGGCTGAAGAGCTCAGAAAGATCAGGTATTGCAAGTGGCACAATGCGACTTCGCACAATACCAATAACTGCAAAGTATTCAGGCAGCAGTTGCAGTCAGAAATTGAATCTAGACGAATTAAATTTGAAAATTCTAAAGCCCAGAAACCGATGAAGATTGATCAACACCCGTTTCCAAATAATATGGTGGAAACTAGTGGAAAAACTAAAGTGCTAACATCGGAAGCTGCCAGGAAGAATGCATCGGTAGATCCTGACCATCAAGTAGCTGAGCGTGATGAGAGGAGGTTTACCGATGACAGAAAAGACAAGAAAGTTGTCGGTGAAGGTAGCGATGCCAAGAGGGCTCCTGGTGTTATAATCACGCATAAGCAGCCAAGGCAAGACTATCGGCAATCGCAAGAGGAGCGACATTGGCAGGAAGAAGAAGAGCACCAAGAGTGGCTTCGGCATAAGGACCACTAGAAGTGTCCCTTCTTCGTTCACTGCTGGGAAGAAGGCATCAAGCTACCTACTGCCGATAATTGTCCTGAATGCAATGGGTATTACCCTGCCGATCGGTCAGAAAAGAAGCCTTGTTTTGATGATCGGACATCCAGGTATGCTAGACCGCTCAGAGAAAAGAAGTCGACGCATGATCGACTGGGGGGTAAGCTCAGCGCGCATAACAGGCTTGGCAGTCGTGTTGGTCAAGAGAAACTTGAGGAAATGGCCAATGCAAGAGTGCCTAATGAAGAAATATTCTTCAGAGATCCGAACATCAGGAGTGGTGCCGATATAAGCAGTGAAAGGCAGCGCCAGCCTGTTTGGAAAACCAAGCTTCCTCAGTGGTGCCCTAAGGGTCTGACAAAGACTCAAAAAAGAAGGATTCAGCGCGAACGCCGAAGTGACTTATATGACAGTGAAAATCCTTCAAGGGAAAAGTAGTGGAGGCCAAAACGCAAGGACAGGGATCCATCGGCAGAAATCAATATGGTCGTCATATTGCCGATGGAGTTCATGGCACCTGTCAGCGACGAAGAAGAGGCTGCTGAAATGGCGGAATTGGTGTTGGATCTAATGGCAGCTGTCTTTGAGAAACCTGCCGATAATGAGAGGCAGCATCTAAAGGCTTTGTTTGTTAAGGGCAAAGTGGATGGACAGCCTGTAACGAAAATGCTGGTGAATGGTGGGGCGTCAATCAATATAATGCCATATGTCATGTTCAGGAAGCTTGGAAAAGGTGACCAAGACTTAGTCAAAACGGACATGAAGCTCAAAGACTTTGAAGGCAACGTGTCACCAGCTATGGGAGCCGTATGTGTTGAATTGACCATCGGCAGTAAGACCTTGCCGACGATGTTCTTCGTGATTAGTGGCAAAGGCACCTACAACTTGCTCCTAGGAAGGGATTGGATCCACGCCAATTGTTGTATCCCTTCCACGATGCACCAAAGTCTTGTGCAATGGGTTGGGGACAAGACTAAAATCGTCCGAAGTGAGACCTCGTCAATCGTTGCATCGACAGAATCGGAAACTTATGAGCAAACCAGGTGCATATCAGGTGAAGCTTGGGACACGGAGTTCCTCAAAGTTGCCGATTACCTCATTACACTGATCCAAGCAATTGGTCCTGAAGAAGAATTTTAATAGATCGATTCGCCGATGATGGAAAACTGGGATAGGGGTTCACATCGGCCGATGATTTAATAGAAGTAGATGTCGGCGATGGTAGTAAGCATAGGCCTACTTTTATTAGTGTTAAGTTAGATTCCCGATGTAAGCAGCAATTGATTGACTTATTAAAAGAATATAAAGATTGTTTTGCTTGGGATTATACAGAGATGCCTGGTTTAGACCGATCAATAGTCGAACATCAGTTGCCTATCAAATCTGTTTTCCAACCACATCGGCAACCTGCACGCCGATGTAATCCTATGGTGTTGCCTGACATTAAAGCTGAGATTACAAAGTTAATTGAAGCTGGGTTTATTCGGCAATGTCGATATGCCGATTGGATTTCTAATGTGGTTCCTGTGTATAAGAAGAATGGAAAACTTCGTGTTTGTATTGATTTTAGGGATCTCAACAAGGCTACACCGATGGATGGTTATCCGATGCTCGTTGCCGATCTGCTGATTGATGCTGCTGCTGGACATCAAATCATTAGCTTCATGGATGGTAATGCTAGATATAATCAGATATTCATGGCTGAAGAAGACATATCTAAGACTGCTTTTAGATGTCCAGGTCATGTCGGTTTATTTGAGTGGGTTGTCATAACTTTTGGCTTGAAGAATGCCGGTGCTACTTATCAAAGAGCTATGAATTTTATCTTTCATAGGTACATCGACACGATAGTCGAAATCTATATTGATGATATGGTGATTAAATCTGGAAATTTTGAAAAGCATCTTGCCGATTTGCGAAAAATCCTGGAATGCACAAGGGAGCATGGGTTGGAGATGAATCCTAACAAGTGTGCATTTGGTGTATCGGCAGACCAGTTTCTGGGTTTTATGGTGCATCAGAGAGGCATCGAGATCGGTAGAAAATCTATTGATGCAATTAATAAGGTGGTTGCCCCTACAAACAAGACAGAGCTGCAATCCTTGATCGGCAAGATTAATTTCATTAGAAGATTTATATCCAACTTATCTGGTAAGATTAAATCTTTTAGTCCATTGTTAAAGCTGAAAGCCGATCAAGAGTTTACATGGAAAGAGGAACAACAGTTAGCCTTGGAAGAGATCAAGAAATATTTGGTAAACCCTCCAGTCTTGGTTCCACCTCAACACGGGAAAACTTTCAGATTGTATCTGTCTGCCGATGACAGTGTTATCGGGTCAGCCTTAATCTAAGAATTTGAAGGAAAGGAACGCATGATTTATTATTTAAGCAGAAGGCTGGTAGATGCTGAAGCCAGGTATTCGGCCATAGAAAGATTATGTTTATGCTTATATTTATCTTGCATAAAATTAAGGCATTATTTATTATCGGCTGAATGCACTGTTATCTGCAAAGATGATGTGGTTAAGTGTATGCTGTCAATGCCAATATTAAGTGGGAGAATCGGAAAATGGATTCTAGCACTTTCAGAGTTTGATCTGAAGTATGAATCGGCTAAGGTAGTTAAGGGTCAGGTGATGGCCGATTTTGTTACTCAGCATTGCAATATGATAAGATCTGTAGAGATTGCTCCTTGGACTTTGTTCTTTGACGGGTCTACATGCAAGGAAGGAGCAGGTATCGGCATTGTTTTAATCTAACCCCGTGGAAGGAAATATGAAATTTCACTGCCAATTGTTTCTACCTCAACAAACAATCAGGCTGAGTACCAGGCTCTGTTAAAGGGGATGGAATTACTCAGGGAGGTGCGTGCCGATGCTGTTGAAATCTTCGGTGATTCCATGCTAGTAATTAACCAATTGATTGGAACGTATGAGTGCCGAAGTGAAGCTTTAATTGCAACCCATGAAAAGTGTTTGCAATTATTAAAAGAATTCAAAGAGTACCGCCTCGAGCATATTCCTAGGTTGCATAATGAAGAGGCCAATCGGTTAGCACAGAATGCTTCAGGATATCAGCTGATTCAAGAAGTCATGACATCGGTGATGGTTGCCGATGACTAGAGAAAAGAAATTGCCGATTACTTAAGAGATCCGTCTAAGAAGGTTGAAAGGCGTCTAAGGTTTCAAGTTACCAAGTATGTGCTCCTTGACAATGAATTGTATTATCGGACAATTGATGGAGTTTTGCTCAGATGCCTTAGTAGAGAGGAGTCAAAAGAGTTGATGGGCGAGATCCATGAAGGTGTGTGTGGAGCACATCAATCGGCATTCAAGATGAAGTGGATGATTAGGAGGAATGGGTATTATTGGCCGACAATTCTTGAAGATTGCTTCAACTATTTTAAAGGGTGTCAGGATTGTCAGAAGTTTGGTAATGTCCAGAGGGCACCTGCATCGGCAATGAATCCTATAATCAAGCATTGACCGTTTAGAGGATGACCTATTAATCTCATCGACCAAATTTATCCACAGTCAAGCAAGGGGCATAAGTTTATACTCGTTGCTACTGATTACTTCACAAAATGGGTTGAGGTGATTCCTTTGAAGAAGGTGACATCGGCAAACATGGTAGATTTTGTAAAAAGAACATATTGTTTACCGATTCCGTATTCCTCAAACTATTACCACCGATCAAGGAACCATGTTCACATCGGGAGAGTTTGATGAGTTTGCTGCTGGTATGGGGTTCAAGGTATTGAATTCTTCTCCTTATTATGCCCAAGCTAACGGTCAGACTGAGGCGACTAATAAAGGAGTCATTGAGCTTATCAAACGCAAGATTGAAGAAAACCCTAGAAGGTGGCATATAGTGTTAAATGAAGCCCTATGGTCGTATCGGATGGCGTGTCATGGTGCAACTAAAGTTTTGCCATATCAGTTGGTCTATGGACACGATGTTGTCCTGCCTTGGGAAGTTAAAACTGGTTCTAGGCGATTGTTTTCTCAAGATCAATTGACAGCCAATGAGTATGATACTCTTATGAAGGATGAGTTAGAAGATTTAGCAAGTCATCGGTTGAGGGCTTTGATCAGCATTGAAGAAAATAAGAAAAGGGTTGCCATATGGTATGACAAGAAGGTAAAGGTGAAAGAATTTGCCGATGGTGATTTGGTGTGGAAATTGATTTTACCGATTGGAACTAAGAGTTCTAAGTTTGGAAAATGGTCTCCTAATTGGGAGGGTCCGTTTCGGATAAGTCAGTCTGTTCATGGTAATGCATATATTTTGGAAACCCTCGAAGGAGTTGTGTTTCCCAGAGCGATCAACGGTAAATGAAGAAATATTACCCTAGTATTTGGGTAGATGCATAAAATACCCGTTGGAATGCTAATGAAAGAAAACGCTGTATAAGACATCGATAAAAAGTGTGCTGACATTATATTAAAGCAAAATCAAGTATCAGTGTTACGCTTGCCGATACAATATATTACAATGGATTACAACAGGGATTGAATGGATGTTATCACACGCAGGCGAATCTGATTTGCTTCTTCTATCTCCCTGGTGTCATCATCGGCAGACCTTCGACTGGCTTGATTTTTCTCTTCAACAGGATAACTTGTCGAGCGTTTGCATCTCTTTCTTGTTGCAGGGCTTTAATGGCATCGGGCAGTTGAGCTTTCTTTTGGTTGGCCGCATCTAGGGCTTCATCAACTTTCTTTAGTTCAGCCAGCAGCTCTTCCTTTCTTGCCGATAAATGGGTGATTTCTTGCTCAAGATCGATACTAGAGGCTTCTAAATGGCCGATGCCCTTGTGCTTTTCATTGGCAACTTGTTTGAATTGGAGCATTTCCTCTTCGAGCTTTGATTGAGTGGTTCTATCGGCAATATGATGAGAGGCCCGTTGGTATTGAAGTTGTCGGCTCTCAAGGAATGCTGCCTGAAAAAGTATTTCTTCGATATCGGCAGGCAGAAGACCTTGAATTCCTTGAAAGCCACTTTCGCTGTAGTGGAATCTTGGACCAGGAGAGGTGTGCTTTGTTGCAGTGAAAGCAGTAGTGCTTCGAGTTTAGACTTGATGTCTGCCGATATGGTGCCTGGGGCTGGAGCAGAACTTTCTTCATATTCGTCTTCATCGGGGATGTCGACAGCGAAGGAGAACAAGCTATTCGGGGAGTCTTGGGCCTGAAAAAGAAGAAGATTAGGGCTTGCCAATCGTAAGTTTATGTTGTGAATTTTATGACAGTCGGCTTACCATCTTGAAACGGGTTTCTTGCCTGGGACTTGGGAAGGCGGCTGGCATTGCATCATCTTGAAGATCGGCAATGGTTGCCGATGAACTTGCCTCCGTGGGAGGAGCGGTTGGTGCTGGTGGTGCTGTTGCTGGTGTTGCCTCTACTATGGTCACTGGCTCCTGTGGCGATGATGCCATCCTCTGGTCAGGGATTTCACTTGACGTAGGTGCTGGTACCGGTGCCGATGTTGTCTCCATTGTTGTAGCTGGTTCTTGCGGCAGTGGTATCGTTTCCTGGTCGGGAGTTTCGTCCTCTGGTTGCTCAGGAATGAACGCCGATGGTGGCTCTGCTATTGGTGCGTCAACAGGAGTTGGTGATGCAGCTGGAGTCGCTCGCCTCAAGTGTTTCTTCTTCGGGGCAGCAGTTGGTGAACCAGCCCGTTTCGGTTGCGAAGCTTGGGGGGCATCGACAGCGTGAGTTGGAGAAGCTTGCACGTTCGGAGCAGCTGCCAATGACCTCGTTGCCTGTAAAAGATATTTGGTGCAAGTTAAATGAAGTGAATGTTGCCGATGAGAGTTTGTAATCGGTATAAGTGAAATAAAAACTTACTGCAAAAGCTCGCGCCAAGATGGTAGTAGCAGCCGATGGAGTAGCGATGGTCTTTGCAGGTGTCGGCTTAGGCTTGAGGGTAACCTTAGGTACCCTTTGAGGCGTGAAGGCAGCCAATGTAGGAGCCTTGTTACCGATGATTGATGCGGGGCTCATTATTCGAAGGTTGAAGTGCTTGCCGCTCTTGCTCATTCAGGGGATTGGATCATCAACCTATTAAAAGAGGGCCAGATGCCGATAGTAGAAGTAAATAATAAGAAATGCATTAGAGCGAAAAACTTACTGCATCATCGGGAATGATGTGATCGGCGTCGATCAAATGCCGATAGTAGTGCGATGATTTGGCAAACAGTTGGCTTCTCCATTCTTGGCACCAAGATTTGTATGACTCCGTGATAAAAGATGGTGCCCAGGAGGATAGGTCAATGTTTGATGTATCGGCATGGGGAGAAAGATTGACAATTCTGTTCCAATCCATAGCACTGGAGATAACTTCTCTTGGCTTTATCACGTTGGCATAGCTGAGTTTGATCGGTAATTGACCGAATGCCAGCTGTCTTGCTGCTGCCGATGGATAATAGAACTCATAAGATAGAGGAGCGTTCTTCCCGGTTCCAAAGATGTTGACTGGAATGGCTCGGGGAACGATGTTGGCCTTCATGATTGTTTCATTCTGTGGCACGTTCCAATCGGTAAGGTTGAATAACAACGGGAATCGGTTGTTCTCATCAACATAAGGCCACCAAAGTCGTTCTGCAGCGGGGACTCCATTGTAAAGCTTTTGGAAGAACCTACCAAATTGATCTGCATTGGCATCGGTTCCTGGTAGCACTATGATAGCCTCCCCAAAATTGAGTGGGGGACGAGTTGCCGATTCATCATCATAAAATACATAGTCCTCCGATATATCCCTTGGAAATTGCTGAGTGAATAAGTCAAATTGGAGGACCTTGTACATGTGTGTGTTCAACCACATATTTATAAACCACCAAGGACCTCCAAGGTTGCCGATGAACTCGCCTAGCAATAGCTTCCTGGATACTTGGTGCAGGAGGTGGTATACCGATCCAAGGAGGTATCGGCCGAGAGGACGTTTTGCTCCATCGGCTAGAAGCTCTGCTGCAGGAAGGTACATGGTGGTAGGTCCAACTGTTCTGCCATAGAAGATAAATTTTTCCAACCACATATTCAAGAAGGTGGCGTGCTCCCTCTGACCTACCGATCCAGTCTTCTGATTCTCTCGGATGTATCTGGTCCAACCGTCGATATTGCGTGTGTTCACTTTGTACTCGACTTTCCTACCGAAAAGGTTGGAGGGGTCGGCAGAAGAAACATCGAGGCCGGTAAGCATATGCACATCGGCAAGGGTGGGAGTAGCTGGTCCATGTCTGAATAAAAAGGCATTCATTGTATCGGACCAGAGATAAGAAGCGGCTATCATCATATTCTCATTCTTTGTCATATCGGCAATAGAAAGTCTTATGCATTGGTCTAGGTTGCGCTCTGCCCAGTAAACTTGCTATGTTCTGATTATTCTGAGATACCAGTTCTTCCATCCCTTGGTGGGTTTGGGCCATGAACGGAAAGCATCTTTCCATAACCCTAGGCTGAAGCACTCGGATCTGAAGGGAATACGGTTGGTCTCCGCATTAATCAGAATTGTAGGATCGGGGTTTCCCATTGGGCCTAGGCAGTTAAAGTTGGATTGCTCAGTGGGGATTACTACCTTGTTGTACATTTCCTAGGTTTCGGAAAAAATCAAAGAAAGAAAGAGATAAAGGATTACGAAATTGATGTGGAAAAGAAACTTGCAGAAGATGAAGCGAGAAGGGAGGAAATTTACTTTGGGGACATCGAAGTGGATCGCCATTGAAGCTGGGGAGGTCCTTGCGATTCGTGCTCTGCTTGAGGAAGTCGCCGTCGCTTGAGTTCGTAGAACTGTTCTTCAGAGCCGCCGCCAAGGTTGAAGATGAGGGCAAATGAAAGTGAATGCAGGCTCAGGGTGAAAAACAGATTGGATGGTGGTAACTTTTATAAGCCTGGTCAGGGGTATTTTGGAATTTTCTTCGCACTGAGCAGGAATATGGAAGAGTATGCAATAGGTATGTGTGGCAATCGAGGAGATATGATTGGGCTTACAACTGTTCGCGCTGCAATCGCGGAATTTTGTTGATAAATTGCGATTTTTACGCGCGGTAATCGAGGAGGTCGTGCAAGTATCTTGAAGGGAAAGGTTACAGTAGAGAAAATTTCGGCGCATAAAATATTCTACACTCCAAAATTGGGGGGCATGTGTTGACACCGTTTTTCGGCATGTGTCAAATGAGCTAAGACTTGCATTGATCGGTATCCGTTTTCTATCGGCATCGGAAGGTCATCGGTAAATGTTACCGATGAGAGTGAATGCTGCGAAAGGGATAAGTTTGTTGCCGATGGAAGCTGGACGATTCTTGCCGATAGGAGTAAATTGGTAAAGACAAGTTACCAGTGGAGGTGAAGAGTTGCCGATTGGAAGGTATTACCGATAAAGAGATGATGCCGATGGGCACAGGGTGATGTGGCGGTTGACGTCAGCAGGGGATTGCCGATGGCAATAGAAGGAAGTTGCGGATTGAAGAGTCTACCGATGGAAAGTTTCATCGAAGAGAAGACATAAGGAAACTGGTGATCTCATACCAGTATTGGTATAGAAGTTTGAGTCCGACTCTTGCATGAGTCGTTTGTTTCCTTAAAAATAGAGGTGTCTGTTTAGGAAAATAGTATTGTTATTTGGGTCCGACTCCTGCACGAGTCAGTTATTTCCTTTAAAGTAGGAGTTTGTTTTGTTTAGGAAAGGTACGAGTCGTGTCTGTCTACAACTCCTATTGCCGGAGTATAAATATGTACCTAGGGGTCGTGAGAAGACAATCAATCATATATCAAAACAAATCTATTACTCTTATTTACTTTTACTGCAATCTACCCTTTTATTGCATTAGCTTTAGTTTATCTACGAGTTCTTCAAGCTTCGACGGGCTGCATCTCCTTGATCTCCGTCAAACCCTTGTAAGTTCCGCGTGGGAGTAATCTGAGCTTTGAGATCCGGGCGCATCGTTGTTGTCTCGTTCAGCTCTGCTCTAGTTATCCTGATCAAGTCTGAGTCTTGACATCTGGGCGTATCGCTGTTGTCTTGTTTGGATCTTGTTCTAGTTATCGTCCTTGTCGATTAATTGGTCAAATCGACTGGCACGCCTTTGGATACCGAATTTGGGTATAAGCCCGAGGTGTTCGTAGATCCTGACGCTTTTTGTGTCAACAAGGTGCTTATTGGAACTACCCCACAGAAGAATGGTGTGGTGAATCTATGCCAACCAAGAAAGGAGATCCAGGACGACTAGTCATCCCAATCTCCATTGGCGTCACAGAATTTCCTGAAGCACTTTGCGACTTCGGCGCAAGCGACAATGTCATGTCAGGGTAATCTATGAGAAATTCTATAATTATCCTTTATCAGAAACAACCCTGTGTTTGCAGCTTGCAGATCAGACACTATGCTACCCAAGAGGAATATTAAAAGATATCCATGTCCGAATTGGTACCTCATATGTTCCAGCAGACTTCATGGTTATAGAAACCGGTGTTGATGAGGAGTCACCCATCATCCTTGGGAGGCCACTCTTGAACACTGCCGGAGCTGTCATCTATGCTAGCACCGCCAGAATCAGTTTCTTCATCAAAGGGAAGAAGGAGACATTTACCTTCAAGAACAAGACCTTACAAGCTCCTGAACAACCTCAAGATGGACCAACGAAGAGGACCAATGGGAGGAACAAGCAGAACAAGCAGAAGAAGAACAAGAAGCAAGTACGAACAGAATCAACGAAGATGGTCATGACACTCCACAATAATCAAGATTACCAAATCAGATCCCCTCATTTGATCAAGGACAACCCAGGTGTCCCAACCATTGAATGCACAATTAACAGATGCTCCTTCCAGAAGGCAATCTGTGACACTAGATCGGGCGTCAACATTATGGCCAAGTTGACCTATGAGTTCCTGTAAGGTACAATGCCTCTACATCCAACATACACCCAACTCCAGATGGCAGATCAGACATGCCGTGTCGTCGAAGGCATAGCAAAAGATGTCCCCATCCAGATTGATGACCACTTCATCCCCGCAGTCGTTGATATGGGAGAAGATGATTATGATCCACCTATCATCCTTGGAAGGCCATTCCTAAGCACCACCAAAGCTATCATCTATATCGGGACAGGAGAAGTGCACCTACACTTCCCCTCTGAGAAGGTACGACGTTACTTTAAAGCTAACTACATTATTGAAGAAGCTAAGCAGAATAGAACGAGAAGAAGACGTCGCTACCACAACCAGAAGAAACAGAACACCAAGGATGGATGGACAGACTATAAATGAGAAGTATCAAGATATGAAGATAGATACCCCGAAGAAGAAGAAGAGACAGTATATACAACTCCACTCTCGAGGCCAAACACACTACCAACTCCAAGGTTGGGAAAGGAAATATCATTCTACGATTACCCTAGGCACAAGAGCGGAGAATCTTGGAAAGAAGGAGAGGTACGTCCCTCGAATTACAATGAATATATAGAAAAGAGAACTTGTCCTAGGGAGGCCACCACACCAATGCAAGTGTGGAGACAAATAGAAATCATACCAGAAGAAGCGCAGCCGGAGGCGCCAACTATGCCATCCAATGAGCCCTAGGACAACTAAGGACGCAAGGAGTCCTGTTCGGAAGACTTTAATCCACCAAACGCCGCGCCAAGAGGTAACACTTGGTAGTTATCTTTTCCCTTAAATATTTACTTTTCCAAAATAGTTAATCATGTTTACTCTATCTTAAAAAGAAAACAAAAATATTTAAATCTGTTAAGCCCCATGTGAATAGACTTGTGGCATAAAACCCATAAGTGTACTCGCTGTGGTGGCATAAAAAAATAAAAAATAAGTTTCTATCATATAAAATAAAAATATAAAAATATTGAGTTTATGATCTGCTAAATATTATCATCCATTAGAGGAAACTCGATATGATCAAAGCTAGAGATTTATGACTAACACTTAATGAGTTCCACAAGCTTTGTTGTCTATTTGAGTTTTCACAGAATTCAAGGATCAATGGAAGACAACAACCAGAGAACACCTCTGCTACCTGTCAACTGCATCAGAAGAAATTACGTCAAAACCAAGCTTGGGGGAGAGCACCCCCACATACCAACTACATCAGAAGAAATTACGTCAAAATCCAGCTTGGGGGAGAGCACCCCCATACTCAGCTAAGTATTTCCACCTATCAGTTTTTATATCTATACTTTGATAAAAAAATAAAAAAAGATTCATAATTATAAAAAGCAAATAAATATTTTCCCGCTTATATATATATATATATATATGTGTGTGTGTGTTTTATTAGTTAAGAGTTTGCTAATAAATAAAATAAAAACAGCTATGGTAAAATGAATCTCAGTAATAAACTCTTCACATGGAAATGATGAATAGTTGCTCTGTCGTAATACCTTTCAAGTACCTAGTTTTCAAATTTAATCTCTCTCTCAAGTTTAGGCATAATTGTTATGATTTGAAATTTGCTCTGAACCTAAAACTTGTGGGAGGAAGTACCTGATCTAAAGTCTAAGTCGTTGACGGATATGTTATGAAAAGGTTTGAGTTGCTATTTATCGGTTCCTAGAGACACTAGAATTCTAGAGAATTTTATCTTTTGAAAACTTAAAAAAATACTATATGATGAGTTCCTATATGACGAGAGTTTAAATTCCTCCCACAACCATTATACATGCTTACTAGATTAGGAAACCACACTTTTTTACATACTGCTTATGAGCATTGAGCGTGGTCAAGCTGTGCGACCCTCGGGAACTAGTCATGCGGTTTGAATCAAGATTCACACACACCCATACATGCTACTTCTATTTCAGAAGTACGCATTCTCTTACACTACACCCACATACACTACTTCTATCCTCAGAAGTACGCACCCACATACACTCCATCACATAAGCCACTTCTATCCCAGAAGTACGCATCCACTCATTTCCATCTCTAGATCCACCCACCAAAAAAAATATTCTACTCCTAATCCAGGAGAGAATAGAAACACATAAATATTCTCCTATCCCTGTTTTATCCCTGTGAAATAAAGGCTCCGGTCAGCGTTCGCTTTATAGCTCTACAAGGATGAGTTCTTTGAAAAAAAAGAAAAGAAAAAAAAGAGAAGAGAGATACGAGAAAATAAAAAGGGGCAAAATGTCCGCCAATCTCGAAAAATAAAAAAGTGAGACGAGAGATAAAAATGGGCAAGTGTCCGACAGTAGAATTAGGGGTACAAGATACCCACCTGAAAAAAAATAAAATAAATAAATAATATATATATTATCGAACATCTCATTCCCTTCTAAAGGTTTCAAATACAAGGAAGGTATATCCATCAAAAGGGAGCAAAAGTAGATTTAGACTTTCACCTCTGTTATCATCATCATCACCATCATTACCATCACCATCATCACCCACCATTCATTCGCCACACTTGCACATCTTTTTTGACTTATTGATCGGTTCCGTGGGATCCACGGTTTGACTATCCAACATATGTCTTGTAAGTATGTATACGCTATCTCCCACCTATGAGCTCCAGATATTAGCCTATTAGAAGTAGGGTGAGAGAGAGAAGGCAATACCACAATGCCTTATACCACAAATACCACATATTTGAGAGAAAGACATACACCATCAATGCCTAGGTAAGGATCTAGAAATACCACAAATGAGCGACTGAGAGAGCCATACAAGGAATCTCTGAGTTTTATTTTGAAAACCTACAAAAACTTCGGAGCTATAGTTGATCAAAGAGCAGTTACATGGTGCTTGACTAGACCGTTCTGTCTTTCAACTACCCAAGACACAGGTGACGGTTACAAGCCCCATGGTGGAAGGTAAAATGAGTAAGTTTTTTTATCTTAATAGTTGATCTAACCCGGAGACGAGATCTTATTTGAAAGCATGTGTACCTTTGAGGCGTGAAAGCATTGCAACAACTCCTGATCCATCACTGAGTCTATCTTTGCTCAGGGATGAGCAAAAGGTAAGCTTGGGGGAGCTTGTTGACGGTCCTTAATTACCAAATCCAACTGTCAATTAGACAAGGAAAAGGATCTATATGAAACCAATACATAGAAATAGGGTTTATACTGACAGAATTCCATGAGTTTTGGTGAATGTCTATTTCTGCAGGAGGATATCAGGAAATATAGAGGAAAGGCCCACATGTCATGATTACATAGAGATAAACACCATTCGCAGAATCAAGAATACTCTAGAAGGGTCAAGAAGGCGCGGGAAGGAACCAGAGGTCGAGTGGGCCCAGGGGCAGGGCACCCACCCTACCCCTTAGGGCGGCCGCCCTAGGGTTAAGCCCAATGGGCCCCTGCTCGTGGGACCACCTCTCCACCGCCTTTGAGATCACATCTAAGCCCTCCATTAAGGTCGGTTTGATCCGACGACCGACGTTCATTTGAGGAGCCTATATAAGGAAGGCCCCCTGCCCCTGAGGAGGAGAGTCTCTCTGACCTAATTCATTATTCATCATCCATCTCAAGAGGAGAAGCCCCTGATCAAGCCCTAGAGCCACCACATCAACTAGATCTCTAGTTTAGCATAGCTATATAGGATTAGAACTAGGAAGAGTCAATATTTGATTGGTTTCCAGATCTGTCAAGAGGATTATTGGTAATTCTCTCTATAGTTCTTCCTTGTTCATCATTTGTTCTTCAATATTATGAATATGACTTTGTTCTACTTTATTATATTGTTTATGACTTTACTCTATTTGATTATGTTCTAAGTTATATTGTTCTTAGTCTATTATGATTATATACTTGGCTTAGTTAGATCTGAATCATATACATGTTTAGGATCGTATAGCGTTTATCCATTAGCGCTGTGGGTAAATGATAGATATTGTGTAGGCGTGGTGCCTAGACCGTATTTATCTGCGATTGTACCCTACATTCCAGATCGTGAGGTAGTTCGCAGGAGTGATAGTCCTGTTGAGTCCTTTGTAGTCCTCCTCCCGTTTGTAGGGCAGGCAGAGTAGTACTATTACGGGGAAGTGATTGCTATGTTCTTCATCTTCCTTAGTAATACTCACTATACATGAATATATCTTTTCTTGCCATGATTGCCATGTGTAATTGCACTAATTATAATATGCTAGACTGTATAGTTAAGAATTACTCAGGAAATATCTTTGTAGTTCGTCCTAATTCCATGCTAATGACTTGCTAGAATATCTGTTGAGGTGCTTATCATATTATCTTATGTGGCTACATATATGCTGATCAGTATTTACCTTTTGTCACTATTCATTCATTATCTATATCTTATGTGACACTTATCTTGTGTTGAGTGAGATAGGTGAAAACTCTCCATTACACATGCAGTGATACTCATTAATCATCTTTATTCATTCCTCATTTATTCCTTAGTATCCTTTCCCAGTGGTAAAAATATAAATAACAATACCTAGAATACTCCTGGTTAAAATGCTACATCGGTATAATCTGTGCGCTTGCAGAAACACATTTATATTTCATTAGAGCAATTGCATATTTCAATACCACACCTCTTTGGCATGCTGGGGATGACAACCTAGCTTAAGTGTCATAAGAGATGTCAACAAGCATTTTTGGCGCCGTTGCCGGGGATAGACATTAGTCTACTTTTTGGTAATGACGTTAGAAATGTCAACAACCATCGGCGTCGATTTTTTCACGGCTAACAGTTGTATAAGGCACAAAGCTCCCCTCTTCATGCTTTGTCCAAATCAAGTAATCCTTCATAAATCCTCGGCGGACAAGATTAGAAAGGATTTGTTGATGGTCATCAGATACAACAACATTTCTGCAGTCCATGCGTGGACAATGTATGTGCGTCTTCTTTGTTCTCGAATCATGATTCTTAGCGGCATCAATAAACTTATGAACCTCGGGTATGTATGCTACATCTAGTCTTGATAACTAATACATCCAGAATGACCTCTCCATCGATTAATACCTGATTTTCAAAAGGGGCATACGACAAATATTATGTAACCATCTTAATCAACCTGACTTGAAGAAAATGGATTAAAACTAACCTTTCTTAGCAATCTCCTTCCAAGAAATGAGGATGAAAACCTCCCCCCTTGTAAATGTGGCTCTCCAAAATCATCTCCTTCTAACAACCCTCAAATCAAAATGCCCCCTTGTCTGTGTAAATGAAGCTAGGGTTTAGGGTTTAGCTCGGGATTATTAGCTAGGGTCACTGAATTATTTAGCTAAGAATTTATGATTTAACTAGTGATTATTAGCTAGGGTCACTGGATAATAAATTTAATCAACCTCACATGAATAAACAAAGAAAATAACCTAGGTGTTCTTCTCTCTCACTCATGGTGAAACCCTAGATCCAAAATGTGGATAAAATTGAGCAAAAGGGACATAAACTAACCTTGGAGAAATATAAATACAAAAATGTAGCTATTGTACAAATATATATCTATCCATCTTATTTTAGTCACCTAGCTATAAATATAAATACAAAAATGTAGCTATTGTGAATATAAATATATCTTGGACAAAATAATATCTATCCATCTTATTTTAGTCACCTAGCTAGAAACAAATATATATCTTGGAGAAACTAAATCAAGAAGAAGCACAATAATATATATCTATCCATCCTAATTATGTGACCTCATTACTAGAAATAAATACAAAAATATAGCTCTTCTTCTCTCTAGCTAGCTCATGAAACCCTAGATCCAAAAAAGGGTACAAATTGAGCAATCGAGGTTAAAAGAGGCCAAAAGAGGCACCAACTAACCTTCCTTAGCGACCTCTCTCGAAGAAATGAAGATCAAAACCTCTCCCCTTGTATTTTAAAAAATTTGGGCCTCCAAAATCGCCTCCAATGGAAGGTGTGACGGCTAGAACTGTAGCTGGTCGGGAGAAAGAAAAGGGTGGGGGTCAGGACTGTGGTATATATAGGCAGACCTTACCACAGGCGCTTGGCATAACCCATCCGCCAGTGATAATTGATCACCACAGGCGGTTGGCAACTTTGCCAAGGCCATTTCAAACCACAGTTGGTTGGCATCCAAAACCGCCTGTGGTGTATTTTGGGGGGCGCCAGCAAAAACCGTTTTTCTACTAGTGTTGCCTCCCCTTCTAATATAATTTGTTTTAAGTAGAGGGACAACTGAAGAGCTTTTCACTGTGCTGCCACTCAATACTTCTTGTTAAGGCACACGTAATCCACGGTTAGAGCTAATTACTAACTCCATGCTAACTTTCTCCAATAGTGTTAACCGTTAGGACATAGCTTTTAACATAGACAGCCTAACATAACACTCTCACGTAACTTTAAAATATGTGCAAAAGCTTAGCTTTTAATTAAGAAGTTAGTTTTTCTCTCTCTTCTATTAAAATATGAGAGAAATGTTTAGAGTTAGCTTAAAAGCTAATTTTTGGAGTTGCCCTTACAATATTATTGCATTATTTTTTTTGCTGGAGAAGCTCAAGCCATTGGAATCAACACCAAACAAGGAGTAACTCAATTACAGGGACGTATACACAAAGTGCATCGAATGTTTACAATACTGGATTAATCAGTCCTTATGATTTTATAGTAAACTTATTTAGAATTACTAACGTGAATATTATCTTTCATAAATTGACTTTTCAAAAATATGAGATATTCCTAATAGATAGATTTCTAGAGTTGTTTTAAGTCAATTTTTTTTAACTTTGATCCATTTTAAAAAAACATTAAAATTTATTATACCAAATTAGAATAATTAGATTTACCATCAAATATATTTTTTATAGGCTGCTCATTTATGTTATAGATGTTTTTTTTTATAAAACTAGTCAAAATTTAAAAAATTGACTTGCATGAATTTTAGGAATTGATTTACTCTGTATTCAAGGAAGGAGAAAGTATTTATTTTGGGATGAAAAGAGAGGGGTAATTATTAACAGCGCACCTTTTGCAGTTTTATGTCTGGCCATGTTCCACGTGAAAATGTACTGCTAAACTAGTGTTGTGCTTTTATTGGAGCTAAACGTAACATCGTCAGTTTCCATCTATCTTTGGTACGCATTTAGAATCAGATGCCAGTGATGTGATCAAGACGTGCTGCGTGGACACGTGGTAATGCCATCGCCCATGGAGATCGACATGGCAGGCTCTGCGCCAACACATTTTTCTGGTGCACCGTCACTAGTCCGGTCTTGAATTCATGCTGCTAGATGTACACGTCCCAAGTCCCAATCACGGATCGGAGAGTATGCTGGGAATAATAATTAATGACATTTCGTGATTAGCATCGTCGGATTTGCCCCTCAACGGCAATATTAAATCGCCGGCCGGAAAACAATAAATGAAAAATCGAAAATCATGCAGCGTTTTCATGAGATGAGATGAGAATAATAGCAGAGGGTCGCCCTGGGCAAAAAAAAAAAAAAACCGAGAACGAAGACCGAACCGAAAGAACCGAAGATGGAACCGAAAGAACCGGAACCGAAAAAATCGGTTCCCAGTTCCAAGCCGAATTAACTACGGTTATTTTGGTTCTCCACCTCGGTTAACCGAACTAACCGAGGAGACCGAAGTGGCCCATAAACACATGAAGCCCAGGCCCATTAAGCATATGTATATATTCAGAAACCCTAGGTTTCCCCCTGTCTCTCCTGCCTAAATCCACTCAGCTGCCGCCTCCATCCGGCTCCCAGTCTAGGGGCGCGCCGGTGCCTCCTCCCTGCGACTCCTCCCGCTCCCGCTCTCCTCCTTCCTCCTCCTCCCGGTCTCTCCTTCCTGGCTTCCTGCTTGGTTCTCCGCCCCTCCTGCGCCGCTGCCTCCATGCAGTGTAGATCTAGCGACACTGCATAGGCCCCCTGGCCCCCCACCGACGCCCGACCTCCAGGGCTCCAGGCATGGCGACCGCCGGCCGGGTCCCAGGCCCCTACGTCGTTGCGACGGCAGCTGCAAGGCTTCCCATCGACGCAGCTCACACAACCACCCGACAAGGCTCCCCATTTGCTGCCGGTTGGAGGGCGAGCAGTGTTGTTTTTCTTTTTCTTTTCTTTTTTTCTGTGGTGAAGAAGAGTTCGGTTATTTCGGTTTAGAACCAAAACCGAACCGAAAGAACCGGGAATCGAAATGCTTGGTTCTGAGAAATTTTAGGAACCGAATGGTTCTAGTTTTATGGGAACCGAATTTTGCGCGGCACCGAGGAACCGAACCGATTGGTTTGGTTAGAACCGAACGCCCAGGGAGAGCAGAGGGGCACTGAGAGGAATTGAAGTCTGTGCGAGACTAGCGACATGCGCTACCGTGGTGTTCTCCCTCCTCAGTGGCCAATCAAATCTAATCTAAACTAGCGATTTACAAACTGTTGGGACTCCCTTAGATGCTGGCTGCAAGGGTTCTTCCAGCCTTCTTACAGCCCACTCATATAATAGTTGCTTCTTCATAATTAATACATACATGACCCACATGTCTCTCTCACAACTTTCATTGGTTTTTGTGCCAAGATGGTTGTAAGCTTACAGCCCATCTCTCTTCTCTCTCCTCTCCTCTCTCCTCCACCTCAGCATTCAGCCCTCTTGCAGCCTACTATAATACTTGCTCTTATTAGAGTATCTTCAAGAGTTTTTTTAAAAATATTTCACGTAAAAACTTTATATTCTTCAACTCCTAAAAACATATTAGGAGGAAAAAAAGAAAACCATCTTTAATAGTTCCTAATAATCCACTTTTAAAATATAGAAGACAATTTTATATCTGAAATATTATAATATTTTAAAATTATTCGAACCACTTTTATATGTTCTTTCTGTCTTGTATATTTTTATCATGAATATTTTTCTACTTTTCATTATTTCCACGTCCTTCTACCTTTAAAGAGGCTGGGCTTTGCGCACGACATGAAAGCGTTTAATTTTACGTGGAACCGGATGACTTTTTCGAAGTTTTAAAAGATTTGAGGATCGATTATGAGTTGTAAGAGAGGGTTTTTTCTCATGTGGCTAAGAACCAATGATTACTATGAGATTTAGGATACTCGTGTTTCTACCCCTACTCTAAGGCACCATGGTGATTTTATCTTACGTTTTAAACTTTTAATTTTATCCTCGTGATTTTTAAATGAAGCCATCGTTTCTCCCTAACTTGCGGAGTACATTTCGATGTACTCACCCTTCCTCTTTGTCCCCCCTGCTACCCCACCCAAATGCGAGAGGTGTCGACGAGGAGTTCTATGAAGACGATGGCTTTGACCCTGATGAAGTGTTTTAGGCTAGTGCTGCCCCCGGTCAATCTTCCTGTGAAGATGGAACCTCTTCCGCTGGAGTTTTCAATAAAGTTTATGTAATTTTCTTTCAAACCCACGGGTCATTTTGTAATGAAGTCTAACTTTAAGTTTTGAACAATGTTATGATACTATAATGATCTCGTCATATGTATGAATAATGGATCTTGGCATACGTATGATGTGCATCCAATTTTGTCCTTAAAATTGGGTGTGACAGCGTCCGACGACATCGTCTGTCGGGCTTCTAGAACGGGTGTGGAACGCTTCTACACATTTACCGCGTCGAACGCTCCGCGACGGACGCTGCCGCAGACAGGAAACATTTCTCTCCGGACGATCGCGACGGACGCTAAGGCATTTGTCGCCGAGCGTCCGTCGGCAACGTCCGACGCCTTTAAAAATAGAGTTTTTCAAATATGATTTTTGTGTCTTTCTCCCAACCAAGTTCCAATCCAAATAAGATCCAAATAACATCTGAATGGACTTGATATGAGAATTATCTCTCAAACTCTCATTTGCAAATATTTTTCCGTAGGCTTTAAACTAGTTTTAGTTCAAAATATTCAAATGGAAGCTCCAAGGAGACATCATATGGCCACAAGAGGGGTAAAGTAATGACTTGAGCTTGGAATGCTCCCCCTAAGTGGACGAACACAGAGGATGCTCAAACTTAACCGAAGAGAAACGACAAGCAAAACATGCACATGCTATGCATTACAAGAATTTGAATCTAGGTTGCTTGCAAGTTTAAACCATGATTGGACTTCTTCACACGTTCAGAACGGTTATTCCAACCATGTTAGCGAAGCCTATGTTTATTACTAATTAACATGATTATATTACACATGATGAAAGGTTCGTCCACACAAGATCATCTTTTAGTGAAGTTAGAGTGATCAAGCAAATTCAACTACTTTTCAACCTACAGAAGGTTGCTTCATCGAGTGGTTTTGTGAAGATATCCGCCAATTAATTTTCGCTAGAAACTCCCACTAGTGATATGTCTTTCCTAGCCACATGATCTCTAAGAAAATGATGACGGATATCAATGTGCTTGGTGCGAGAGTGTTGAACCCGGTTGTTTGCAAGCTTTACGACGCTTTCATTATCACACAAGAGTGGAACATCTTTTAAAAACACGCCGTAATCAAGAAGTGTTTTGGTCATGTATAAGATTTGTGCACAACGTGCTCCCATGGCTATGTATTCCGCCTCGGCGGTAGACAATGCCACACTATTTTGCTTCTTAGAGGACCAAGAAACAAGTGATCTTCCTAGCAAATGGCAACCGCCGGAGGTACTCTTTCTATCAACCCTACACCCGGCATAATCCGAATCAGAATAGCCACAAAGTAGGAAAGGAGCTCCTTTGGGATACCAAAGGCCAATGCTAGGGGTGTGCTTTATGTACCTAAGGATTCTTTTAACCGCACTTAGATGCGACTCCTTAGGGTTTTCTTGAAACCTAGCACACATACACACACTAAACATGATATTCGGCCTAAAAGCGATGAGGTAAAGTAAACTACCGATCATCGAGCGATAAAGAGTTTGGTCGATCGAGTTACCTCCCTCATCAAGGTCGAGATGCCCATTAGTAGGCATTGGGGTCTTGATTGGCTTGCAATCCTCCATCTTGAATTTCTTGAGCACATCATGAGTGTACTTCTCTTGAGATATGAAGGTGCCCTCCCTCAATTGCTTCACTTGAAAGCCAAGGAAGAAAGTTAGCTTGCCAATCATTGACATCTCGAACTCCTTGGACATCAATGCACCAAATTCCTTGCTATGATCTTGGTTTGTTGACCCAAATATAATGTCATCGACATACACTTGGCAAACAAAGATTTCTCCATCAACCACCTTGGGGAATAGTGTGGTATCCACTTTCCCAATCTTGAAGCCCTTCTTGAGTAGGAAGTCCCTTAGCCTCTCATACCAAGCTCTTGGAGCTTGCTTCAATCAATATAGAGCCTTGGACAACCTATACACATGATTAGGACAATTTGGGTCTTCAAACCCAGGAGGTTGTGACACAAAAACAAGTTCATTAATGAAACCATTTAGAAAGGTGTTGACGGTAATTAAGAGTTATTTTGTCACCATAAAAATACCGTCAACATCCTCATTCTCAAAGGAAAACAAGCATAACCTGAACTATTTGATGCAGGTAACGACAAATGGGGTCTTTTGGGAGCCAGTGGGCCCACTTAGGGGTCGGCCAACCACCCTATGGACCCACCTTTGCATCCTTAGCCCCCATGATCCATGTAACACCCTCAAGAATACTCTCTACCCTTGGATCCAAGTATATTCACCTCTCAATGGTCCAGATTCATAGCATAAGGATCCATGGGCCCACATCAAGAAGATTAACGTGACAACTCAACTCAGAACCAACACCCAAGGCATATGACAGGTGGTACCAGTGTCCAGGAGGCAGAGGTGGCCCACAGACCCCACATGGGGTTTGGCCGAACCATAGGTGGGGCCCACCAGGCCCCCACTTAGCCCCTGATCAATGGGCCATCTTCTAGAAGGTCCAGGAGGGCCCACAGGCCAGTAGGGTGTTCGGCTGAATCACCCATATGGCGGTTTCACCTCCTCAACCGCCTCACTCACTCCCCACATGATGGAAATCAACACCCTTGATCCTTAGGAAGTTCTGAAGTCGGTTGGATCCAATGGTGCTTGATGAAGGTGACGCGGATCGCTGACGTGGCACCAGAGTAGGCCCTACTCCACCTCTAGCTATAAATAGACCCCTAGAGCTCCCTATTCATTTCATGCCTCATTGGAGAAACTACTCTCTAGCCTCTTAGCGGAGCTCTTAAGTAGTGTTATGCTAGTTGGAGGAGAGTGAGGAGATCCTTCTGGAGAAAGCCTCGGGTCTGTCGGGAATCTTCTCCGGAGTTCTTCCTCAGCGGATGCGAGTCTCTTGTAAGTTTACGCTTGTAAGTGACTTCTTCTGAGTTCTTTATAGTATTCAGTGCTCTAAATCTGGTTTAGCTGTTATACAACTTTTCCTGCTTAATCATCGCTTTGGTCTAAGTAAAGTGCTTTAATCTTAGGCCAAGGTTATAGTTGTAAGATTAGTGTAGACGTGGTGTCTAAGCTTAATCTTGCCTTTGTAAACCGCTTATCGCGCGGATTGTTTGTGGATGCTAGTAGAAAGTGACAGCTCTATCTAGTCTTTGTATTCCACCACGTGTGTCAGATAAGTTCTTAAAAGGTAAGGCTTCAATACAACGTGACGGCGCGGTCCGGTTAGAGTTTTTCCCTCTTTCTGATCTATCCCGTTGCCTCCTGCAAGAGAAGGGTCAATAAGGTCAGTATAACCAGCTATCCCTTGTTAGACATTTATGCTATCTTGAACCTCTCAACCCAGTTATCATAATCTCCCTTGATCCATCATAGGACATATCTTTAATCCTAGTTAGATCACTATCGTTCCCTGAGGAAAATACGATACCTGGAATACTCCCGGTGAAGTGCTACATCGGTATAATCTGTGTGCTTACGGATTTATCACAAAGTCATAAGAAATACCAACAAGCATTTCTGGCGCCGTTGCCGGGGAACGGTAGCTTTTAACTAGTACCCTTTGGTCCTATTTTATCTTTTGTTTGATTTCATCTTTTCACTCCACATACACATCTGGATCAAACCCCGCTTATCGAATATGGTGCTCCAACGGGTGCTATCTCGGAGCCACCTAAATCATCTCAGGCTGTTCTGGCCGTTCGTTATGAGCTTCGCCCGAGTCTCGGGGCGATGGTTCAAGAAAAACCATTTTTTGGGAACGAAGACAAAAATCCCTATACTCATATACGTGACTTTGAACAACTTTGTTCATGTGTCCATATCCAAGGGCTGAGGCCAGGTACCCTTAAGTGGAAGCTATTTCCATTCTCCTTAATGGGAATAGCCAAACGATGGTACGTTTGCCACGTAGATGACGCAAACGGAGATTGGAAAAAATTGATGCCTAAATTCTGTTTGGCATTCTTCCCTATCCCTTGCGTCATTCGTCTTCGAAAAGAGATCATCAATTTCTCACAAAAAGTGAAAGAGTCTCTGGGTGACACATGGGCCCGTCTTTTAGATCTAGTATCTTCAGGCCTTGATCTCGCTATAACAGAGCCTACAATGTTACAACATTTTATGGCGGTCTTAGCAGAGATTCTGCACAACTTCTTGACATATCTTTCGGGGAGCCTTCCTGTGTTTACCCATTAGTGCAGAGAAGAGTCTTCTTACAAAGATTCTTGATAACACCCCCTATACTAACGTATATTATGAAGGACCCACGGAGGAACAAAAACCAACCCCAGAGAAGAAACAACATCGATAGCCGAAACTCTTCCCTCTATACCTCAAAATCTTGCTATCGAACCTGAACCACCAAGGGAAGAAGAAATTCATCCCTTGGAATTCCCCCTTGATATCGAGGCTGATTTATTTTCTGATTTTGGAAATGCCTCGAATCAATCTGTGCAAAAGAAGTCTTTTGCTCGAAAAGCTCTGAATCGTCATATCCCTAGCCTCATAGAAGAAGCATATCTTGAGGAGACGGTTCAAGAGCTGGCGTTTGTCATGAGCAATGAGTGGTTAGAAGAGGCCGAATCTTCATCCGAACCAATTAGAATTCTGTCTTCCTCTACCACCATTCCTTGTCTGATCGATAGAGCCAAGTTAGACTCTCTTTACGATCCTGCCGTAGGAGTTAGCATTATGTTTAAGTCATTAGCTAACGCTCTCCTAGGCAATATAAAACTAACTCCAACCAACAAGTTCTTGAAGCTTTCTTCAGGACAATTGATTGAGAGTTGTGGGATCGCACAGACCATTCCTACGCTAATTAACAAAGTCAATATCCTCTTAAATTACTTCATATTTGATATGAAGGAATTCGACTTGTTAATTGGACATCCACTCATGAGATTCCTTGATGGATCTCTTGATGGAAGTCTAAAGGGTCATCTTGGGAGTAGCATCAAACTCTCGATTCCGCTCACCAATTCCATGAACACCATGACAGAATCACTCCCAGAATCTGACCCCATAGAGGAAGTGATGGTTGCATCTCTTCTAGAATCATCTCATCCTGATCTAAAAGAAGAAGCCGAAGATTTCATCGAGGAAGAAAATGATCTAGAAGAACCCATAGATCTGGAGAAATCCGAGCCCCCATCTAAGCCCTCTATAGAACTTAAACCCCTTCCAGCTGGTTTAAAGTATGCCTTTCTAAATGACGATCGTGAGGCCCCTGTGATCATCAGTGACAAACTCTCTCCTGAAGAGACTTTCAAACTCATCACCATCTTAGAAAAGCATCAGTCAGTCTTAGGCTACTCTCTTCAAGATCTTAAGGGCATTAGTCCCGCTCTTTGCACACATCGCATTCCGATCGAACCTGAGGCTCTTCCCTCTAGAGAACCTCAACGTAGATTGAATAACGCGATGAGAGAGGTAGTAAAGAAGGAGGTCTTGAAACTCTTGCATGCGGGGATCATCTACCCCGTTCCTCACAGTGAATGGGTTAGCCCTGTGCATGTAGTGCCTAAGAAGGGAGGTATGACGGTCGTTCAAAATGACAAGAACAAGTTGATTCCTCAACGAATCGTCACAGGCTAGAGAATGTGTATAGATTACCGAAAACTTAATAAGGCTACAAAGAAAGATCACTTCCCGTTACCTTTCATCGATGAGATGTTGGAACGGCTTGCAAAGCATTCTTTCTTTTGCTTCCTTGATGGTTATTCGGGATATCATCAAATACCGATCCACCCCGATGATCAAAGTAAGACCACTTTCACATGCCCCAATGGAACTTATGCATATAGGCGAATGTCTTTTGGCCTATGCAATGCTCCTGCTTCTTTCCAGAGGTGCATGATATCCATTTTCTCTGATATGATCGAAGAAATCATGGAAGTTTTCATGGACGATTTCTCCGTCTGTGGAAAAACTTTCGATGATTGCCTTGAGAATCTGGATAGAGTCTTACACAGATGTGAAGAAAAGCACTTAGTACTGAACTGGGAGAAATGCCACTTCATGGTTCATGAAGGCATAGTGCTAGGACATAGAGTGTCCGAACATGGGATAGAAGTGGATAGAGCTAAGATCGAAGTCATAGAGGAGCTTCCACCTCCCACGAATGTCAATGGAATCCGCAGCTTCCTTGGCCATACTGGCTTTTATAGACGGTTCATACAAGACTTCTCTCAAATTGCCCGTCCATTAACAAGCCTGCTAGCCAAAGATGCACCCTTTGATTTCAATGATGAGTGTTTAGATTATTTCTACATTCTCAAGAAAGCACGCATCTCAGCTCCAATCATCCAACCCCTGATTGGAAGCTCCCTTTCGAAATAATGTTTGATGCTAGTGATTATGTTGTCAGTGTGGTGTTAGGCCAAACCAAAGATAAGAAGCATCATGCTATTTCGTATGCTAGCAAAACCTTGATAGGGCCACATCTAAACTATGCAACAACTAAAAAAGAGTTGTTGGCCGTGGTGTTTGCTATAGACAAGTTTAGATCTTACTTAGTAGGAGCAAAAGTTATTGTCTATACAGATCATGCTGCTCTTAAGTACTTGCTCACTAAGAAAGATGCTAAACCACATTTAATAAGATGGATCTTGCTACTCCAAGAATTCGATCTTGAAATAAAAGATAAAAAGGGAGTAGAAAATTTTGTTGCCGATCATTTGTCTAGAATGCAATTCAAAGAAGCACAGAATTTGCCCATCGATGACTTTCTTAGAGATGACACACTCCTCAAGATAGCAGACTCCAATCCCTGGTATGAAAATATAGTCAACTTTATGGTCGCAGGCCATGTACCACTAGGGGCAGATATGAAGAAACTAGTTCAAGAGAGTCGAGTGCATCTCTAGGATGAACCATACCTCTATAGAGTATGCAATGATGGATTGTTAAGAAGATGCGTACCCATGGAGGAGGCGACCAAGATCATGGAAAGATGCCATGGAGCAGAGTACAGAGGTCACTACGGAGCATTTAGAACTCATGCAAAGATTTGGTAGAGTGGGTTCTTTTGGCCAACCATGTACAAGGATACCCATGACTATGTCAAAAGATGTGCAAGGTGCTAGAAGCATGGGAACATCAATACCCGAGATGCCATGCCACTCACCAACAACCTACAAGTCGAGCTCTTTGATGTATGGGGCATCGACTACATGGGGCCCTTTCCTCCATCGAAAGGGTATGAATATATCTTAGTGGCGGTGGACTATGTGTCCAAGTGGGTAGAAGCATTACCCTACTGCAAAGCTGATGCGGCCAATTCAAAGAGAATGTTCCATGAAGTGATATTCTCCAAATTTGGAACCCCAAAGTTAGTCATAAGTGACGGGGGGTCTCACTTTATTGACAAAGGCTTCCGTCAGTTCCTCACTAAGCAAGGCATCCGGCACAATGTTGCAACCCCGTACCATCCTCAAACTAGTGGTCAAGCAGAAACATCCATCAAACAAATCAAGAATACTCTGCAAAAGACCGTGGAAGAGATGGGTACCGCTTGGAATCACAAGCTACCTGAGGCACTTTGGGCATATCGGACCACATACAAGACACCAATTGTTATGACACCAAACCAACTTGTATATGGGAAGACATGCCATTTGCCTATGGAATTGGAATTCAAGGCACATTGGGCAATCAAGAAATGGAACATGGATCTGCTAGTTGCTGGAAAATTCAGAAAGATGCAAATCTCTGAATTGGAAGAATGGAGAGAGAAAGCATACCATAATGCCAGGATATACTATAGCACCCTAAAATTTGAATTAGCAAATTAGGGTTGAATTTAAATTTAATTTGATTTAATTCAAGCATTTGTGTGATCATAGAATTAATTAAATAAAAATAAAATAAATCTCATGTTAGGGTTCAACATGTTGTGCATTTCATGTCCCTGCATTTTTTCTTGTGTTGAGTGAGTTTGCAAAACCCTAGAAAATATTTCAAAATCCATTTAGAAAATTATTTGCAAAATAAAATAAAAAGAAAATGGAAAAATCTTTCCTTCTCTCCCTCTCTCTCTTTCAGCCCGAGAAGCCCAGCACCGGCCTGCTTTCCCCTCCCCTTCTCTCTCTCTCTCCCGCAGTGGGCCGACCCAGCTCGCCCGCGCCCGTGGCCTCTCTCCCTCTTCTCTCGCTGACACCGAGGCCCCGCCCGTCAGTCCCCTCTTCTCCCTCCCTGACCCCGCCATAAATAGCACCGACCCCCGCGCCGTCTCTCCCATCGCCTCGCCTCGTCTCGCATTAGCAGTAGCAGCGCCACCGTGTTCCGCCGTCAAGCCGCCGCCGTTCCGTGCGCAAGCCCGCGGAACATCTCCCCCTTCTCTTTGCCTTCTTTCTTGTGCTCTGGTTCCTCGTGTCGCCGTGCCGCAGGGAGCCCGCGCCACTGTGCTACGTCGTCGACCATCCATGGCTAACCCCGAGCCTCGCCGTTGGCCTAGGCGAGTTCGCCGTGCTCCCCTCTCTCTCCCGGTTCCCTCGGTTTGGAAAACTGAGCACCCTAACGCCAGATCGGTCTACGCCGATGAGCTTCGGGCTCGGTCGGCCATGGCGCCACCGGGCGCCGCCCTGCTCCGGCCACTGCACCGCCTCTCTCCCCCCCTCTTCTAATCTGAGCCCTCCATCTCAGATCCAGTGGCTCAAGATCAAAGATACCCCTTCGGGTGGTATTTTTGCTAAAGAGCCCCTGCCTTTTTCTAGCCCTCAACCCGCAGTCCTAAGGCGGATTTCAGCAATACACTTTTCTCTCTAGAAAGCGTAATCTCCTTTAAATCTGATTTAATTCGGTTTTAAAAGAAAATTCCTATTTTCCGTTTTACCACTAATTTTCAAATGCTTATAATTTGCTCGTTTTAAATCCAAATGGACCCGTTCAAGTTGCGTTAGATCCGTAATTTTATGCTCTATCCGGTAGTATAGATTTCATCTATGCTAATTACTTTTGAAAATCAAAGTAAATTCATTTGTTAATGCTTTAATCTTGCCCTTTTCAAAATCTTGTTTAATCTATAATTTATTCGTTTTAGATCCGTTTAGCGTGGTGCTCGCGTCGTTGTGATCGTAGTAAAATATAGATCTGTTTTATAACCTTTTCAAAGCCTCTTTATTGTTTATGGTGTAATGTTCTAATCATATCTTTATTGCTTCGTGTATGATTGTTCGGATGATTGCGTGGTGATGTTGATCGAGTACAGCCGGTGAGATTTTCGGTGAGCAAGAGTTCTTTGCAGCAGATCAGGATCATCAGGAGCTTTGTGATCAAGGCAAGTTTAACATGGGATCATCCTTGTTACCTATTCACCATAATTCATTTACTCATATTGCATGTGTCTAATTTTGATTCCTATTTAGATCTTTACCATAGCTTTGTTATCCTTTTACCTTGTCACCATGGGTTTCTATGCATATGGGTAGCTTTGCTATGCTTTACATGATGAATATTGAATCGAATATTAACTAATGATATATGCAACAAGGAGATAAAATTGTCTTTTATAGCAACATGGAATAGGACCCCACTGTAGGGCAAAAGCTGGGACTTAAATGCAACCATGAGTGCTATAATGGCTCTGGCTTTAGTCAAGTATGAAGATTCGTACTAGGATGTTGACAGTTCGTGAAAGGCACCATTGTCGAGCTGGTTGTAGGGCATGGCCTAGGGTGGATACCACTTCGAAAGGTACCATCGAGTAGGGGCTTTACATACCCCTTGCCCTTGGGTCCGTAGGGTCTGTCAACATGTTGGGAAGACTTTTGAAAGACTTCATAGTGTTCCCTGTCCACTCACCTTGGAAGTGTTATGGGACTAGCTATCCCGGGCATATGGGCTACACGGCTTGTGGGTAAAGTGTATAACCTCTGCAGAGTGTAAATCTATCATGATAGTCGTGCTCACAGTCACGAGCGGCCTGGAAAACTCACAGTGTAGGTGATCATGTTGTTTAATTGTTAGTGTGGTTTATTAATCTCATCATGTGGTTATTAATTGGGTTAAGCATAACTAAAGCTAAGTGTTGGTAAAACTTGACCAAGTTAAAAGCAACCGCAGTACAGACAGTGTTAGCCTTTGAGCTTCATAACCCTATGTTACTCTTGCTGAGTACTTTAAGTGCTCACTCTTGCTTTCTCAACCCCTTCAGATGGCTATGAAGACTACCGTGAGGAGTACTAGGCTAGTGGTCAACCAGTCGGCGTTCCCTGTGAAGTGGAGCTTCGTCGCGAGAGTTATCTTTATTTTCCGCTGTTTTGTTTAAGAATATTATTCGTTATGTAATAAGCACTAAGTGATGGTACTATTTAAAGATTTGTTTATGTGTGTGATTGATCTCTGGGCACACATGAGTTATTCATATTCAATTTTATCCTTAAAATTGGGTGTGACATATACAAGGAGAGAACCAAGAAATGGCATGAGAAGAGGATCAAGATCAATGAATTCAATCCAGGAGACAAAGTCTTGCTATTCAACTCAAGATTCAAGCTCTTCGGTCACAGAAAACTGAAAAGCAAATGGGAAGGGCCATACCTCATCGTCAACGCCGCGACTCATGGAGCAATCACACTCCAGGACGACGACGGCAAAATCTTCAAGGCAAACGGCCAACGTCTTAAAATTTTCTATGAGAATGAAATTCCTAAACAAGAAATTGATATGATAGATTTTGTTCTTAATCCAAATTAGAACTAAAATCTACATGTTTTAACTTTTTTGTTCAAATCTCGAAAAGGACCCTAGAAATGGCCTAGACTTAGCCTTGACTACCCCCTTGTGAAAGGTCGGCCCATTTGGCCTCTAAAGTGGTTCGGCCGAACCTCTCTTTGGGCCAAATAACCCGAAACTTCACGAGCTGACTCACCTAACCCGAACAAATTTGAAACCTGGCTCTGTCGTTCAAAATCTTTCGAAAAGTGTTCGGCCGATCGTGTTTCAAACGAATTCAAAATCCCCGTTGCACAGAAACGTCGGGCCAACACTCCCCTTCAGTTTTCATCATGATCCGAGCGAAAACGAAGGCCTGGAATGTTGTTTCTTCTCTTCTTAACACCCTTCCTTCTTCTTCCTCCTTCCACCTTGCCTTCTTTCACAACCAGTAGCACCACCATCACCCTTAGCAATCCTCCACACCTCCGTGATCACCACCATGGCACCACCACGCAACAATGGCAAGGCACCGCTCGTTCCCTTCGACGGAAGCCCCTCCAAGACCCGAGACCTCATCAACTCCAACACAATGGTCGTCCAGGTCCTGGAGGTTGCCCCTCTGGCCATGGCACCACCGCCGGCAGAGCCAACAACCCCTAGGGGGGGTCGGCCGACCGACTCCTGGAGCTCGGAGCGGATGCGGACCATCGCTCGGTCGATGTCGCCGCGCCGCAACCTCAACGAGCCCGCTGCGCGACCGGTGACGCCCAAAAGGCCGACAACGGGTCAGATTAGGGTGAAGAAGGCGCCCGTCTCCTCCACCGACGATGACACAAGCACCGGCTACACCCACTCCTACTCGCCGTCAACACCTCCGTGGATGCGCCTCCAGAAGGCCCATGGTGGACCAGGGAGAGGCAAGGTGCTCATCCCTCCACTCAACTCCGAGGAGTGGAGGGAGGGGGTGCGCAGATCCCTCGATATGGAGGAGTCTCGCAAGCTCATTCGGCGGACTAGCAAACCACCGTCGATCTCTTGCCCTCCAGGCCAGTTCGAGGAAGAAGATGAAGAGAATGACATGGAAAAGATGCTTCGCATAGTCGCACGTCAAGTTGGCAGAGCGAGCGGCAGAAGAGAGGATGGCTCGCCTAGATCAATGCGAAGATCAAGCGTCTAGCGCAGGCAATAGGGAGAGAGGATCTCTTTGCCCCTCCATCTCCATAGATCACTAGTCCACGAATAAATTAGGCACTTGGGTTCATTTTTCCAATCATTTTGTTTATTTACCTTTCAATCAATGTAATGTGTGCCTACAAAAGTTTGAATTAAATGTTTGGTTCTACTGGTATTTTGCCCAGCAGAACCCTGCATTTGATGCTTCTCTGTCACTAAATTCAGCATGTTCTGAAACAAGTATGGGGGGGGGGGGTTGGTCGACACTCAAACTTGTCAAAACACCAAAAGGATCACAGAATCGTGCTGTACACGTCAATGACACGTACCAGAAAAAAATTGGACAGAAACAATCACTTTTGTGGATCGGCCGAACCACATTGGAGGTCAAAATTCAGAAAGTTCAGAATACATCAACATTCAGAGGTAAGGGATTCAAATGTAGAGGTTGAAGTGGCCAAATGGCTCCAAGGAGCGGTCAGCCGACCACATCTGTAGGGCCTGGACCCACCAGCCAGCATCCTTTAAATTTCAAATGTCGAATCTGATTGGTTTGCCACGTCTCTCCCCTTTTCTCTATACTTTTTCATTTGTTTTCTCTCTTTCCCTTCAAAAATAAAAATGAAATAAAAATAATTTCTTCATGAAATGTATCACTTAGTTTAAAATTCCTTTTAATATTTAATAAAATAAGAGATCGCTTCCAAAAAATTAAAATTTTGAAAAGCGACATGATCTATGACATTTAAAGGGCAAAAGCGTCTTAAAGACAAATTCTTGCTTTTTGCTTATGCTAGTGGGAAAAACACTTTGATAGGAGGATCATATGGAATAAGTTGTTGATTAATGTGATATAGTTTCGGCTCATGATTCATACCCTCTCTATTTAAAGTTCTTAGAGATTAATTTTTGAAAATGTCATAAAACCATAATGTCACTACTCCTCTATAGCAAGAAAAATCCTACCAAAGCCATAGACATTTATGCAAGTTCAAAACCTTCCTCAAGTGCTTCTTGTATTTACTTTGAGTTTGGTCAAACCTTGTGACCCTTGTCGTGAATTAAGTCATAGTTCAAAGATCAAGATCACATGCATGCCACATATTTTTCGCTGCTTCTACACTGGAAGTACGCAAAACATGCCTTTTCATTTACATGATCCATGCTCATCCAATAAATACTCTTGAAATAAATGTTATGATCTCTCCCTATATTCTTCAAAAAGAGATATGGCTATCATAAATGAAAAATGATGATGAGCAAAGCTCTTCAATTCAAAAAAAAATTCTCTGATGATAGCCATGTCTCAAGCAATCCTAAAGTTAGAGAGATCATATACATAGTTAAGGATTACATGTTAGACCAATACCATTGTTCACACACATGCACATCTTGATCTAAGATTATGACATTCTTCTCCTTGGATCCATGTTTTGACTTTATAATATAAGTAATGCAAGTTTGCTACATTGATCATCCCTACCTAAGCTCCAGATAAGCCTTTAGAAGTAGGGAGATATAAAGAAGGGAATCTCTTTATGCCTTGGTGAGGAATCACACACCTTGAGTAACTTAGAGTGCTACAAGAGGAGTAAAATGACTTAAGAGATTTATTTTGAAAAATTTATCAAAAACTCCAAGTACTAAAATATGATTTGGGAAGATGACTTTGCCTCAAAGATCTATTCCATTTCTAAACTTCTCAAGGATACATGTTAGCCAATACCACATACCCCATTGGTATGACAAAAGGTCTTGAGTGATTCTTTATGCTTACTTTATACTTTGAATAACATGGTCTTGTTATCTTTTAACTTTTACTTGAGGACGAGCAAAGAGGCAAGTATGGGGGATCTTGTTGACGGTAATTAAGAGCTATTTTGTCACCATCAAAATACCATCAACATCCTCATTCTCAAAGGAAAACAAGCATAACCTGAACATATTGTGCCAAATAACTGGTTCCACATGTCCCTTGACTATTTGATGTAGGTAACGACAAATGGGGTCTTTTGGGAGCTAGTGGGCCCACTTAGGGGGTCGGCCGACCACCCTATGGACCCAATTGGCATCCTTACCCCCCATGATCCATGTAACACCCTCAAGAATACTCTCTACCCTTGGAGCCAAGTATATTCACCTCTCAATGGTCCAGATTCACAACACAAGGATCCATGGGCCCACATCAAGAAGATTAACGTGACAACTCAACTCAGAACCAACACCCAAGGCATATGACAGGTGGGACCAGTGTCCAGGAGGCAGACGTGGCCCACAGACTCCCTATGGGGTTCGACCGAACCATAGGTGGGGCCCACCAGGCCCCCACTTAGCCCTTGATCAATGGGCCATCTTCTAGAAGGTCCAGGAGGGCCAACAGGCCAGTATGGTGTTCGGCCGAACCACCCATAGTGCGGTTTCACCTCCTCAACCGCCTAACTCACTCCCCACATGATGGAAATCAACACCCTTGATCCTTAGGCAGTTCTAAAGTTGGTTGGATCCAACAGTGCTTGATGAAGGTGATGCGGATCGCTGACGTGGCACCGGAGTAGCCCCTACTCCACCTCTAGCTATAAATAGACCCCTAGAGCTCCCTATTCATTTCATGCCTCATTGGAGAAACTACTCTCTAGCCTCTTAGTGGAGCTCTTCAGTAGTGTTATGCTGGTTGGAGGAGAGTGAGGAGATCCTTCTGGAGAAAGCCCCGGGTCTGTCGGGAATCTTCTCCGGACTTCTTCCTCAGCGGATGCGAGTCTCTTGTAAGTTTACGCTTGTAAGTGACTTCTTCTGAGTTCTTTATAGTATTCAGTGCTCTAAATCTGGTTTAGCTGTTATACAACTTTTCCTGCTTGATCATCGCTTTGGTCTAAGTAAAGTGCTTTAATCTTAGGCCAAGGTTATAGTTGTAAGATTAGTGTAGACGTGGTGTCTAAGCTTAATCTTGCCTTTGTAAACCGCTTATCGCGCGGATTTTTTGTGGATGCTAGTAGAAAGTGACAGCTCTATCTAGTCTTTGTATTCCACCACGTGTGTCAGATATGTTCTTAAAAGTTAAGGCTTCAATACAACGTGACGGCACGGTCCGGTTAGAGTTTTACCCTCTTTCTGATCTATCACGTCGCCTCCTGCAAGAGAAGGGCCGATAAGGCCAGTATAACTAGCTATCCCTTGTTAGACATCTATGCTATCCTGAACCTCTCAACCTAGTTATCATAATCTCCCTTGATCCATCATAGGACATATCTTTAATCCTAGTTAGATCACTATCATTCCCTGAGGAAAATACGATACCTGGAATACTCCCGGTGAAGTGCTACATCGGTATAATCTGTGCGCTTGCGGATTTATCCAATAGTCATAAGAAATACCAACAAAAGGCACTCTTCACATCCGTTTGAAAAAGTTTCATTTTGTGATATGAATCATCTACCAAAAGGATACAAATGGCTTCTAGTCTTGCAACCAGTGCAAAGGTCTCCCCAAAATCCAAGCCTTCAACTTGGGAGAACCCCTTTGCCACCAATCTTGCCTTGTTCCTCACAACCACGCCTTGATCATCTTGCTTGTTCCTAAACACCCATTTGGTGCCAATGAATCTTGCTCCTTTGGGTTTTTCTACTAGTGTACACACTTTGTTCCGGGTGAAGTTGTTCAACTCTTCATGCATGGCATTCACCCAATCCGGATCCGCAAGTGCATCCTCCACACTAGATGGCTCAACAAAGGAAACAAAAGAGTGATGCTCAACATAAGAAGCAAGTCTAGATCGAGTTGTTACCCCCCTTGATGGACTCCCTATGATGAGGTCTTATGGATGAGCTTGAAGCATAGGTGTAGATCTTCTATCAATCACTTGGGGAGGAGGTTGTGGTGCATCAACATTACTAGCTTGAGCCTCGGATTGATCTTGAAGGATGAAGGTATCTTCCTGTGCTTCCCTCACTTGTTCTTCATCGACTTGAGGCGTGTGAGGTGGAGAGGGTACTTGATTTGCATCATCTTCACCATCTTCCACCTCTAGTGGGTTGATTGCACCAACGGGCATATTCTTCATAGCCTCCCTCAAGGGTTCATCACCTACATCATCAAGATTCTCATGCTCTTCTTGAGAGCCATTAGTTTCATCAAACTCCAAGTCATATGTTTCTTCAACTAGGCTGGAGGCTTTGTTAAATACTCGATATGCCTTGGATTTAAGTGAATAGCCAAGTAAGAAACCAATGTCACAACGCCTTTGAAACTTCCCCAAGTGTTGGCGCTTCTTGTAGATGTAGACTTTGCATCCAAACACCCGGAAGAATGATATATCCGGTTTCTTCCCATTCACTAGCTCATAGGGTGTCTTCTTGAGAAGCCTTTGGACAAAGAGCCGGTTGGCCGCATAACATGCGGTGTTGATTGCTTCAGCCCAAAACTTCTTGGGGGTGTTGTACTCATCAAGCATTGATCTTGCAAGAGTGATTAGTGTCCGGTTCTTCCTCTCTACTACACCATTTTGTTGTGGGGTATAGGTGGCGGACACCTCATGCTTGATCCGAACTTCATCACAATAGTCTTCAATCTTGGTGTTCACAAACTCGGTCCCATTGTCACTTCTTATCTTCTTGATCTTCACATCAAACTCGTTTTGGGCTCTAGTTGCAAACTTCTTGAATATTGATTGAGTCTTTCCTTGTCTTAAAGAAAGAACACCCAAGTACCTAGAGTAGTCATCAACTACCACCAAGCAAAAGAGATTGCCTCCAAGGCTAGCATAGGTGGTAGGTACAAATAAATCCATGTGAAGAAGCTCTAGTACTCTTGAGGTTGACATGAAAGCTTTGGTGGGATGGGTGTTGGCCACTTGCTTGCCGGCTTGACATGCACTACAAATTTGTCCTTCTCAAATATCACATACTTCACACCTCTAACCATCTCCTTCTTGACAAGTTTCTTCAAAGTTGACATTCCCACATGTGCTAATCTTCTATGCCATAACCAACCCAAAGAGCTCTTGGAGAATAGACATGTTTGAAAACTAGCTTCATTTGAGGTGAAGTCCACTAGATAGAGATTGTTGTGCCGAAACCCCTTGAATATCAATGATGAATCTTCAATCTTGGTCACAACTACCTCCTTTGGAGTGAAGAGACATTGGAAACCGAGATCACATAGTTGACCAACCGATAGCAAGTTGAAGCTTAGAGATTGCACTAACAAAACATTTGATATTGATTGATCATTGGAGATTGCCACTTTGCCTAGGCCTTGCACTTTGCCCTTTGAATTGTCCCCAAATGTAATCTTGTCTTTCCCTTCACAATCTTTCTCAAGTGTGGTGAACATCCGGGAGTCAACGGTCATATGTTGAGTGCAACCACTGTCAAAAATCACCCAATGACTTCCACCGGTCTTGTAGTTCACCTACACACAAGCAACTTGAAGTTAAGCTTGTTGTTTGGGAACCCACACTTGGCGAGGTCCCATAGCCTTGTCCACCAACTCCTTAGCAACCCATAGCACTTTGGGCTTGTTCTTCATCTTAGGACCGATAAACACCACTAGGGGTCTACCCTTGGAGTCCTTGTTGATGATGAAGTGTGCATCATGAGAAAATGGCCTTGTGTGCTTGGGTAAGGTCTTGCGAGGTGGAGTCTTGCAATAATGAGCATCGTGACCAACTTGTCCAAACTCAAAGCATCTTCTAGGCTTTGGCTTTGCTTGCTCATAGTTGTCTCTTGTGGCCTTGTTCTTGTAATAGTTCTTTGCTTCAATCTTGATCATGGACTTCATGAGTTGGTTCTTCTTGAACCCAATACCGGTCTTGTTGGTCTTCATGATAGTGTTCATCAAGAGCTCACTTTGGAGGTTGTGGCCCTTGGTGAACTTCTCCATTCCACTTGCAAGCTTGATCTTCTCAACCTTGAGCTTAGCATTTTCTTCTTTGAGGGAGTTGATCAAAGTGATTGCATCTTTGTCATCTTGCTTGGCCGACTTGATAGTGAAGGGCTTGTTAGCCTTGAGAGTGATTAGCTCTTCCTTGAGCTTGTAGTTCTCTTGCCTCATCTTCACATAGTCATCATATTTCTCGGCCTCAACTGCCTTCTTGCCCTTGCACTTAGCATTTTGCTCACTAGCAACTTCATCAAGCAAGTCCTCATAAGAAGTAGCTATATGACACTTAACAACTGGGTTAATAGCAACATGTGTAGCAAGATCATTTGTAAGCAATTCATTAGCTACCACAAGTGTGCCATGTTCATTTATCACTTGGTTGTAGTCATCTTTTAGCAAGTTGTACCTTGTATGGAGCTCTTGTGTTGACCTCTCAAGCTTATCATGTTTCTCATTAGCGTGCTTGAGTGAGGCTTTGAGCTCCCTAGTGCTAGATGTGAGAGTTTTATTCTCAAGCTTCAAATCATCATTAGCACTAGACAAGTCATCAAGTTTGTCATGCAAGTTTTCATTAGCTTTCTCTAGAGATTCACTTTTAGTTTTATACTTCCTAATGAGCTTGGTGTATTTGTTGCAAATTTCAATTAACTCATCATAGGAAGGTGGCTCAAACTCATCATCACTATCATCACTAGAGCTAGCCTCATCATCCTCTTCTACCTTTTGTACCTTCTTGTCACCTTTAGCCATGAGGCATAGGTGAGTAGAGGATGAGCCCGGAGATGATGGAGGAGGTGGTGGTGGAGTAGAAAACCCAATCACCAAAGCGGCCACTTTCTGATCTTCACTTTCATCATCGGATGAGTCACTTGTGTCTTAAATGTCGGTGAGCCAATCACCAACAATGTAGGCCTTGCCATCCTTATTCTTCTTGTGGAAGTTGAAGTTCTTCTTCTTCTTGAATGGCTTGTCATCTTTCTTCTCATCATCACTTGACTCATCTTTGTTGCCCTTGTTGTACTTGAACTTGTTGTTGAATTTCTTGTTCTTGTACTTTTCTTTCTTCTCTTCGGGGCAAGCATAAACCAAGTGTCCAAGCTTGTCACAATTGTAGAAATCCATCTTGGAGAGGGGCTTCCTTGAAGAGCTTGTGAAGAACTTCTTCTTTGAGTCAAACTTGACTCCATTCTTGTTTAGCCTCTTCAACATCTTTGTGGTCTTCTTCACCATGAGGGCGATGTTGTCATCATCCTCTTCATCACTTGCACTCTCATACACAAATTGCATCTTGCACTTCTCCGAAGAGGATGCCTTGAGAGCCAAGTCCTTATTCTCCTCCTTCTCTTTTTCTTTCTTCTTGGAGGAGGATGAAGAACCGCCATCACCAATATTCATGTACATCTCATGAGCATTGATCTTGCCCAAAACTTGTGTTGGTGTAGAGGCGGAGAGATCCCTTGGTGAAGAACGGTGACAATGTACCCATACTTGTCAATTGGCAAGACACAAAGAATCTTGCACACCACATCGGCGGGTTGCATTTGGGTGAGCCCAAGTCCATTCAAATCCTCTACAAGAATATTAAGATGTGAGTACACCTCATTTGCATTTTCATTAGTAAGCATAGCAAAGGATTTCAACTTGGCCATGACCAAATGGTAGCGTTCCTCACGCTCACATTTGGTCCCTTCGTGTAGCGCAAAAATGTTTGTCCAAATGTCATGTGCGGTTTTGCAATTTTGCACACGGTTGAACACATCCTTGCCAATGCCACGGAAAAGGATGTTCTTTGCCTTGGCATTTTTATTCTCAAAGAAGAGATCCGCAGCCTACCTACGGTAGCGACTTTGTGCAAACCGAGATCCACGGCCTCAAGGTAGGCCTCCATCCGCACTTTCCAATAAGGAAAACCATCCCCAACAAACATGGGTGGCAGTCCATCCCCATGGGACATCTTTCTCTAGGCGGTAAAGCCTAATTTAGAGCAAACCTTGCTCTAATACCAATTGAAAGGATCAAGATGCCTAAGAGTGGGGGTGGGGGGGGGGGTGAATTGGGCTTATTTCAAATTGCTAAAGCAAATATGAAATCCTATTAAGTGCCAATCACCCCGTGCCTACCGATTAGTGTGCCTTAGACTATGAAAGCGGTAGCAAGTCAATGAAAGTAAAAATGATGCGGAAAGTAATGCGGTATGAAAGAGCTAGGGATAGAAATCTTGACACGAAAACATTTTGCCGAGGTATCGAGGAGTTGACACTCCCCCCTAGTCCTCGTTGGAGCTCCTGCGCAAGGATATTGCTCCCCCTCTACCCGTGCAAGGGTAGAGTGTTATCTGCGGGCTGGTTCTTTGCCACTCCGGCTCGGTGAACCGCCCACAACCGATCACAAGTCGATGGAGAAGGGCCGCCGACAATATTTCGGCGATCACCTTCCTCCCAAGCACCACCGGACCGTCTAGGTGATGTCGATCACCAAGAGTAACAAGCCTCGATATTCACTTGACTCACTCAAGCTTCACAACTAGAGGATGCACACTTGAACTCTTGGAAGAACTAGAGGAGAGGATGGATGGATTCGCGAATCACTCTCTCTCTCTAGGGCTCTTGCTCTGTTCCCAACCTTCTCAAGCAACTGAAATGAGCAAAGGCAAGGTGGGAAGGCAAGGGGTGGGCTATAAATAGCCCTCTCACAAAACTGCCTCGGGCTGAAAAAGATATAGCTTTTAAGTTGGCGACGGACGCTCCAACGCCTAGGCGATGGACGGTCCGTCGCCCTGCCCAACGGCTATCTCTGACACTGTTTCCCAGCGACGGAAGCTCCATCGCAGGGGCGACGAACGCTTTGCCTTAGCGTCCGACGCACTGGCTGAAGCTGGGCTGAAAACATGCCCACTGGAAGGCCAACAGACTCTCTCCCTGCGTCCGACGCCAAGCCGACGGACAGTGTCCGACGGACCACAAATTTCTCAGCCAGACTTGGGGCTCTCTGGTAGGCCGACGGACGCGCTGGAGTGAAAGCTCCAGCGTCCGACCCCTCCGCCAGGAGCGTCCGTCGCCCAGAAAATAGCCCTCTCAACTTCGTTTTTCGGCGCGATGAATACAAAAGCTGTTCTAGGCTTGCTTAGAGCTAAGGAAGTCAAGTGTGCACCACACCTAAGTCATGAAGCTATTCTAAGTCAAGCTACTAGTCTCAACCCCTCTTTATAGTACGGTCAAAGATCAAATAGAAGCCCTATCTATTTCTAGGTGCCCTTCATCTCCTTATGGCACTTAGCCTATCATTCTAGGGTCTTCATCATGTCTCTTTGAAATATGAAACGATATCCATCTTGGGGGCTAAGTGATAACCATTGATCCCCATTTATGTTGATCACTATGGCTAAGCTAAGCGTAGCCTCTGCTAAACACACATTAGCCATAATAATCTTTAATTGTCGTTAATCATCAAAATCAATAGGGCCATGATTCTTCATATCACAAAGCAGAGGCACCTTAGTAAGCACAAGACCAAAATCTTTCAAAGTGGCAATCATCCAAATCAACTACGAGCAACAGCTAGCTGCGGCAACGTACTCAGCTTTGCACATCGACTGTGCCACGCTAGACTGTTTGCGAGAAGACCAAGACACCAAGGAAGACCCAAAAAATTGGCAAGTCCCAGAAGTGGACTTCCGATCAAGATGACATCCGATAAAATCCGCATTAGAATAACCACAAAGCTCAAGAGAGGAAGAGGTGGCGAACCAAAGACCAAATTCAAGAGTGAAGCGTAAGTACCTCCTAATGCGTTTCACTGCCTGCTTGTGCGAAGTCCGTGGGGACGCCTGAAAGCGAGCACACAAGCAGACGGTGAACTGAATGTCCAGCCGAGTCACTGTCAAGTACAAAAGAGACCCGATCATGCTTCGCTACTCCGTCTGATCCACCGCCTCTCCTTTCTCGTCCGCATCCAAGGCAGTCATAGTCGACATGGGCGTCGAAAGAGGCTTTGCCTCACCCATGTCAAACTTCTTCAGAATGTCCTTCGTGTACTTGCCTTGGTGCACAAACGTCCCTTCCTGGGTTTGCTTGATTTGCAACCCAAGAAAGAAGGTCAACTCTCCCATCATGCTCATCTCAAATTCCCTGCTCATAAGATCTGCAAACTTGGCAACAAGAGCATGAGAAGAACCACCAAATATGATATCATCCACGTATATTTGGACAAGGAGAGTGTTTTTGCCTTGCTTGAGGAGAAACAACATTTTATCTACCAATCCCATTTTAAAACCCTTAGCAAGCAAAAAGGTTTTTAACCTATCATACCATGCTCTATGTGCTTATTTCAAACCATACAAAGCTTTGTGAAGTTTAAAAACATGGTTTCGAAACTTGGGATTTTCAAAACCGGGAGGTTGTCTAACATAAACTTCCTCCTCTATGTAGTCGTTTAAGAAAGCACTTTTAACATCCATTTGAAAAAGTTTAAAACCCTTAGAAGCCGCAAAAGCTAGAAGGATTCTAATGGCTTCTAAACGAGCTACGGGAGCAAAGGTTTCCTCATAGTCTATTCCCTCCTTTTGTTTTTTAAAACCCATTTGGTACCTATGGGGTGGCAACTAGGTGGTGGAGGAACTAAGACCCAAACGCGGTTTCGCTCAAAGTTTTCTAACTCCTCATGCATGGCATTAACCCAATCCACATCCATCAAAGCGTGTCCAACATCTCGGGGCTCAAAAGCCGAATGAGCAAAGTGAGAGATATAGGACCTGGACCATGTGACTCGACGGCCAATGTCGCCGACGATGTTCTCTGGCGGGTGTTGCCGCTGGATGTGGTGGGGAGCCTTCCTTGACGAAGTGGCCTCCCCCTCGAAAGCAGCTGGAGCTCCGTCAGGTGCAACAGGCACCGACTGAGGAAGCTTCTCGAACATCCCCCATGTAGAGGAAGTAGTTGGATAGGGACTGTGAACCGAAGTGGACATCGCAGGGTCGACGGGGGCAGCCAGTGGAGTTGGCTTAGGATCACCCCAATCGGCATCATCCTACTCCTCCTCCACAAAGATGCTAGTGTTCACCTCATCATCACCTGCAAGCTCAAAAGCAGTGGAAACACAGGGCATAGTCTCATCGAAGGTAATCTCACAAGTTTCCATCACTCGGTTAGTCTCAAGGTTAAGTGCACAATAAGCACGAGAGTGAGTAGAATAACCAAGGAAGATACCGTCAGAAGACTATGATTCAAATTTATCCAACTTACTGCCCTTTTTGAGGATGAAGCACCTGCACCCAAACACCCGTAGGTGACTTACCTTGGGTGGTCTCCCAAATCAGAAATCATAAGAGGTATTCTTTTTGAAAGCTCGGAGGAAAAGGCGATTGGAAACATAGCAAGCAGAACTGAGTGCTTCGGCCCAATACTGCCTAGGAGTCCTATGCTCATTGAGCATCGTCCTGGCCATCTCAATAGGGGTCTGATTCTTGCGCTCAACAACACCGTTCTGCTGGGGAGTGTGAGGTGAGGAAAACTGGTGATCGAGACCCAAAGAGAGAGCAAAGAGTTGCAAAGTGAGCATTCTTGAATTCTGTGCCATTGTCACTGCGGATAACTCTCATGGAATTCTTAGGTAGCTCATTGTGCAATCTCAAAATCAGATCTCGAACAAGTGGAAAAGCCTCATCCTTACTCTCCAAAAAGAACACCCAAGTGTATCTCAAGTAGTCATCAACGAATGCAACCACATACCACTTCCCTCCTTCCGACCTGACCCGAGCTGGACCAACTGTGTCCATGTGTAAGAGCTCGCCGGATCGAGTTGTCATGATCTCAGTCACAGGAGGATGGGAAGCGTCAACCATCTTGCCATGTCTACAAGGATGGCAAACCAAATCCTTCTCGAACTTCAGCTTTGGCAATCCTTGGATAAGGTCCATTGAGCTAAGCCTTGCAAGCAAGTCAAAACTCAAATGTCCCAATCTCCTATGCCACTTCCAAAGCTCGGAAGAAGAACCAGCAAGAAGACAACGAGAAGGTCCGGAAGAGATAGAAAATCCGCATGAAAAACCTTCCCGAAGGGCAAAATCTGGTAAACAAGATCACACCGAGAGTCCAAAATCCGAGAAAGGTTTGGCTTAAAGCTCACCTCAAAACCGTCTTCAAGGAGATGCGAAACCGAGAGAAGGTTAAAATGCAAATTCACAACCAAAGAAACATCCTTGAGGACAAAGGACAAATTGACTCGAATGGACCCTCGGGAGACAACCTTACCTTTACTCTTGTCCCCGAATGTGATGTACTCGGTGTGGCGCACGAGGTCGAGGTTGGAGAACCACTTGGCACTTCTAGTCATATGGCGTGAACATCCAGAATCCACAAGCCAATTCTCCTCCAGTCCTCCTTCCTACATCAATAAAAAGACATAGGGTGAGCAAACGGACCAACACTAAGGTTAGTAAACTGTGAAGGATACCAGTGTTGTCCCACTTGCCCAAAGAATGGGTTAGGCGAAAAACCAAAAATCTCCTGCCCCACGGAGGGATAGCGATCACCACGATAGGTAAAACATGGTCCGCTAACAAAGGGTGGAGTAAAGCCACCGCCACGAGGCCCATAGTCATATGGGTCACGACCGGTACCCCGTCGGGCACGACCATCGTGTGGTCTCGCCTCCTGAGGCCTAGCACCTTGAGGCATTGTACCTCTAGGCCTAGAAGTGTGCCTCTGAACTTCCGGTTCACGCACCCCAACTCATGGATGGTACATGTCCCGGTTGTTCAACTCAACCTGCCTCCGATCATCTCTCTTCC
>CM039135.1:15591187-15631617 GCA_022036555.1 Microstegium vimineum | reverse complement strand
GGCCGGTGGCGAAAGAAGGAAATAGCGGATTGAAGCGGTCTACCGATGGAAAGTTTTCATCGAAGCGAAGATAAGGAAACTGGAGACTTTATACCAGTATTATTATGGTAGTTTGAGTCCGACTCTTGCACGAGTCGTTTGTTTTCCTTTAAAATAGGCGTGTTTGTTTAGGAAAAAATAATATTGTTATTCGGATCCGACTCCTGCACGAGTCAGTTTCCTTTAAGTTAGGAGTTTTGTTTTGGAAAGGTACAAGTCGTGTCTCTGTACAACTCTCCATGCGGGAGTATAAATATGTGCCCAAGGGCTGCGTTTAGAATCAATCCAATCAAAATCAAATCAATTTACTCTTATTCTATTTTTACTGCAATTTACCTTTTTTTTGCATTAGTCTTAGTTCATCAACGAGTTCTTCAAGCTTCGACGGGCTGCATCACGCTGATCTCCGTCAAACCCTTGTAAGTTCTGCGTGGGAGTACCTCTGAGCCTTGACATCCGGGCGCATCGCTGTTGTCTTGTTCAGCTCTGCTCTAGTTATCCTGATCAAGTCCCAATCTTGGCATCCGGGCGCATCGCCGTTGTCTTGATTGAATCTTGTTCTAATTATCGTCCTTGTCGATTAACTGGTCAAATCGACTGGCACACCCTCGGATATCGAATTTCGGGTATAAGCCCGAGGTGTTCGCAGATCCTGATGCTTTTTGTGTCAACAGGGTCAAGATCTTCCAAAAGGAATTTTAATTTGGCTCCCATTCACCCCCGCCCCTCTGGTCGTCGTTTCCGGTCCTTCAATTGGTATCAAAGCCGGTTAAGGATCAATCCACTTTACACGGCTCTTGAGCCGCGAAGGTGACATGGAGCGAGGTGCTGGTAAACCTCCTTACTTTGATGGAACCAACTTTGCCTATTGGAAGGTGCGCATGTCCGCTTACCTCCAAGGGCTTGACACAAAGTTTTGGGAGATTTGTGAGAATGAGAACTACGTGGTTCTTGAGGCTCGGATCACCGATGCCCAAGTTACGCAGCATGCGTCAAACGCAAGAGCCCGTAGCATTCTCTTCTCTTGTCTGTCTCTTCCAGAGTTTGAGCGGGTTTCGAGTCTCACTACGGCACAAGAGATCTGGCAAACACTCCTGAGATATCATGAGGGCAACCCTCAGATCAAGTCCAGACTCTTCGACATGTACCGTAGAGAGTACGAGAACTTTGATCAGTTGGTCAGCGAATCTGTTGATGGGATGTTCACTCGCTTCCAATCTATCGTCAACAAGATGCGTGCTAATCGAGCCAACTTGCCTTATGATGATCATGAGATGGCTATCAAGCTTTTGCATGCTCTTGATCGGAAGGTGTGGGAGATGAAGGTGGCTGCCATTCAGGAGTCACCGGGCTATGATGCCCTGACCGTAGACGAGCTGTTCAGCAAGCTCAAGTCCTCGAAAATTGACTACGAGACCCGGTCCAAGCTTGAAAACCCGTCGAAACCATCTATGGCGTTGGTTTCTGGCCCCGGCAGTACGTCTTCTTCCTCCTCTGACCCTTCACACTCTTTGTTTGCTTTGTCTTTGATTTCTGTGACAGAGGATCAAGTGGAGGCTCTTAGAGATGATGAGCTGACTTTGGGCATCACCAAGTTCTCACGGTTTCACAACAACCGTTTGAACCGTCGGCGTGGTAGCTCAGCCAAGGGGTGCTATCATTGCGGTGATGAGGATCACTTCATCGCAAACTTCCTTAAGAAAGCTACGGGTGACTTCACCAAGCGCAAGGACAAGCGCAAGCACCACATCGAGGACAACCACAAGCCCAAGGGTGGCTACCACCGAAGGTCCTCCAAGAAGGTGATCGACAAGGTGAAGGCCAAGCACCGAGCCTTCCTCACCTCCCTCGGCGACATCGATGCTTCCTCCGACGGAGGTGCTTCTTCAAGCGATGATGAGTCGAAGGGAAAGGTTGGCAAGCGCAAGGATGGCCCCGACTATGACTACGACCCCGACACACCCGAGATACCACCCACCGTCGAGTCCCTCTCTCTCGAGATTGAGTCTCTAAACGACACCTTGATGAGTCAAGATGCGTTTCTCAAGCGTGCCGATTGTGAGAGGAACGACTTTAAGGCGAAGTACCTTAGCACGCTTCATGAGCTAGATTTTGCTAAGGCGTCAGTGGTGGTTACCGAGGAGGTAGAGTGTGATGCTTGCGCCATTCACATGTCTGATCTTGTCACTCTCCAGGACAAGTATGACACCCTACTTGAGGAGGTCAGTGAGCTGAAGGCTAGACCTAGCTTACTTGGTGCGTGCAAGTCTTGCTTAGGCTTGCGAGCTGGCACAGAAGGATGCTAAGATCGCTGTGTTAGAGAAGGTTAGCTCAGATAGTACTAGAGGGTCGGTTCGCTTTGAGGCTTTGGAGCTTGAGATCGCGTCGTGCAGACACGACAAGATGCGTACCGAGGAAGAAGACACATACCTTCGGTCGATCTTAAGCTGGGTGTCTTGCCGATTGCCGTAGTTGGGGATGATGCTTAGCCAATGCAAAAGGGCTAGAAGCACGGGAGTAGGCTTTACTATAGATGGGAAGGACGATAGCATGTTCGGTAAGATCGGTGAGTGCAGTGGTTTGAGCGAGAGTGAGAAACCCACTACAACTCCCAAGCTTACCAAGATCACTCCACCTAAGCCTGCCAACCCCTCTGAGTTTCCTGTGAGAGATGGTGTGTTTGAAGAGCCACCCAAAACCACTCCACAGAAGCAAGTGTGGATTGTCAAACCGAACCATCTTCGCGACCCACTTGACACACTGCCAGACATCTCTAGTGATCCCCTTCCTAAGAAAGCTAGAGCCACCCAACCCAACAAGAGAGTGCCTACCAATAGTGTGGTGAGGTACCATTGTGAGTATTGTGAGCGGGATGGGCACTTGGCTGAGTTTTGCTTTAGGAGGAAGAGAGATGATCGGAGGCAGGTTGAGTGCAAGAATCGGACCCTTGTTGAGATGGTCAGGACGATGCTTGATGAGCATAGGACTCCTATGCAGTTTTGGGCCGAAGCACTCAGTTCTACTTGCTATCTTTCCAATCACATTTTCCTCCCAGCTTTCAAGAAGAAGGCTTCTTCTGAGTTGTGATTTGGGAGACTATTGGGGATATAACCTCGGCGTATCCCCAGGGACTTTCTTGGGCCTGCCGACTAGGAGACGGTCCAGCCCACGAGACCTTGCGGCACGCGACCAGCTTGTCGTGCTCGCTAAGGACTCCTAAGAAGACTTACTCGCCAAGGAAGATCCTAGTAGATAGACTCGGATCCCTTGTCATAGTAAACTGATCGTAATCTGTTAGGATATGGAAATTGTAACCCTGCTCCCCGACTATATAAGGCGAGCAGGGACCCCCTCAAAAAATCTCAGATAACCTCTCTTAGATCATCTACAGATCTTGTAACCTGATATACAAGATCAATCTAGCCACCAGAACACAGGACATAGGGTATTACGGCGGTTTGTCGGCCCGAACCTTTCTAAATCGCCGTGTCTACGCTCTCTGTGTTACGCTTGATCATCGTTGCCATACCTCCACCTAACAATCTACTATCATGGGGTATCCCCTATGTAGACTGCGACGCATATTTCATCGACAGTTGGCGCGCCAGGTTGGGGGTGTGTGCATCGACTTCATGGCTCGTCAAGCGCTCACCTTCCTGGAGTTGATGGTCCTTCCGGTGCCTGGCACCGTGATCTAGATCGGATCTATGTCTTGGACCATCGGATCCGCGCCACGCGGGGTAAGTTCACCACCATCGCCGTGTCATCCTGACACGCCGAGGTACAGCCTACGCAAAGACGTCAACATCGACGACCTGATCGGCACCGTCGATCGCGCCAACACCGGAATCATCAGCTGCATCGACCTCGTCTAGGCGGCGTGACGCCGACTTCCAGGTCACCACGGTTGCCGACCACGCCGCCATAGGTCTCCGCCGAAGACAATGGTCACGACGACCAGGGACACCCGCTGCTCCCCAATGATGCCCTACGGGATCAGTAATCAGGCCGTTGTCTCCCAGCGCCAAACGCATCGATTGGTCTTCGACCAGATCCACTCAGCACCCATCGTGAACACCGTCATCATCTCCTCGATCTCCGACGATTCCGACTAGGCAGTATCCCTCGTTGGCACGACCTCTTCAGGATCGGTCGATTCCGAGAGGCCTGAAACACGTGACCCCTCCAAGCCAACCAGTGACTTCACAGAGTCCTCCCCAGGCTTCGAGAGGATGACTCTCCAAGCCTCGGAGAACAGCGCCCCCCGTGATAACGAGACGGAGGCGATTCCCTTCTTCTCCAGCGATCCACCGGCTGACGAGCTCAGTAATAACTCGGCAGAAATCCCCCACACCGACCAAGACGACGCCACGTGAAGCAGGAAGGGCGGCCGACGCCACTCCCGTTCCCCGGAACACAAAAGGGACAAAGACCGCCGACCAGACCTCCTCAGCGATGGAAGAGCTGGTTATCAATGGAACTACCGGTCCGGCAACTCCGAGCGTCACTCGCAGAGGCACGCTTACGGGCGAAACAACCACTACTTCGCCAACCCGAGCGCCAGACCAGGAATAGACTACGACACTAGTTATGAAAAGATCCTTGATGGCCCGTGTCCCATACACAGGGACTCTAGACACTCTATGCGTGAGTGCGATCTCCTGGAGGCGGCGATAAGACAAAAAGGTGACAAGAGAGCAAAGAAGGACGACTCCAGCAAGGGCGAAAACCGAGATCCAACAGCACCCAAGTTCCGACCACCTTCAACAACGTACTCCATCTTCGGGGGCAGCATGGTTACTGAAGGAGAAAGGTGACGTCGTCAAGTTCGCAAGGACATTTACTCAGTCATCGCCAAAGATGATAATTCGGCCAACGCCTGGTACCTAGACTGGTCGTAGCAGACTATTAGCTTCTCAGCGGAAGATGAGTGGATGGATTACAGGTACCCTGGTCGTTTCCCACTCATCATCGATCCAACCATTGTCGCGTGCCGCTTCAGGAAGGTACTAGTCGACGGCGGCAGTGCATTAAACATCATCTTCGCCGACGCATTCCGCCAGCTCGATTATTGAAAGAAGGACCTCCTGCCGGCAAACTTCCCTTTCTGGGGTATAGTCCCAGACAAGGCATCCACACTAGTAGGAAAAATTACACTCCCGGTACAACTCGGCGACCAGAATCACATCAGAATCGAGAATATCAACTTCATCGTCGCTGACTTCCAAACAGCTTACCATGCAATCCTCGGCCGACCGGCGCTCGCAAAGCTTATGGCAGTACCACATTACACCTATATGGTGCTCAAAATACCAACATAGCAAGGCATCCTCAGCCTCCGCACCGATCTGAAAGTCATATATGAGTGTGAACAGCAAACAATAAATGCCGCTGCGAGGCCCGCCCCCACGACAAATACAGCTCCGGCACTACTGATAACCCAACCGCCAAGACGCTGAAGGAAATGCAAGCGTCAACAACCAACGCCGACCTACCTCGCAAACACACGTGAAGATCCACGCAATGGGTAATACAAGCAATCTAGGCACTTGAATAGGTCCAATAAAGTTTGTACCGGTTACCCCCGAGGAATAAATAAAGTGATATATCCTTCAATATACTTTATACACGCCCCGACTCCAACAAAACTTCCATGGCGACCCGATGTCTAGCAAGGAATATACGGCGTTCGACGATCTCTCCAAAACACTCCCACAGTGTTTCGATGGCCCCTCCAAATGCATTACGGCGTTGTCCAAACATCCTGGCCATAACTGGAAACCTTCAAATCTGGTCTATCAACTTCATAACGCATAGAATTAGCTACCCTATACGCTACGATCCTATTGATAAACCTCTCAGATGATGTATCTCTATCAAACGAGACATCACCTGAGATGAAGGCCATGAGGATGTGCGCTCAGAATCTGTATACGACCACGGTACGATCGACGACTCTACAAGCAGCATGGCTTTGCGCCCAGCGTCTGCAGGAACGGTCTCCACAGGCCCTAGTCACGCCACGATCGAGCCTCTCAGAAAAGGGTACTGTCCCTAGCACCACCTTAAGCGTGCATGAGCTATTCGCCCTCTGCGCCGCGGGTTGCTAGCAGCCTACCCCCCTGGTAATCTCCGTGGTACCTACGCGTGAAGTAGCTTTGGGCTCTACGATCTGGGCCACGGGGAACCCGGGGCCGAACGATTCATCACTACGGCTCACAACTCAGGAGGCACGACAGGGCATACAAGTGAAACAAAAGCTCACCGCTCGGATATTTTACAGCTTTGTAGTTTAAACTTACACGCCCGAATCAATGTATCCACGATACAAACTATCGCTGCCCAACAGAGAACAAATCAACATCTTTAGCCACAACTTCCGTGACACGATCGGCATCCGCCTCCAGACGATCTGCATCCTCATCCGATATCCCCGACGCAAACCCGGTCTCCACGCGACCAAGCTTGATCTTCGGATAATGAGACTGCAACATAGACATGCGAAGAGCAGCCACACTCCGCGCCGCCAAAGTCGTAAACAATTGAAGTCTGCCCCACACGTCGCGAACTCCCGCTAACACACTCTCCATGGTCACCCGGCCAGCGGGTTCAGGAATGAGCTCCCGACCATCAACACACCTTACCACAGGGGCGATCTCACACGCCAGCGACCAGAAGTTGTCGTAATAAGAACCCACTTCCGCCTGTAGGTCTGCAAATTGAAGACGAACATTGTCCCAGTGAACTGTGGAAGCAACAAACACCAAGTAAGGAAGCCATTCAAAAGTAACAACAGGGAGTGAAATGCTACCTTTGTGCATCTCTCACATCTTATACATCTCCTGCGGTGAATGTACTGACCTTGTTCATAAGCAAAGCTATGTTGTTTTAATGTACGGTTTTTGCAGAGCCTAAGTGGGTACACTTCACCAAGGAAAGACCTTTCAAAAGTTTTTTCTTCTTCAGCACGCCACATTCTCCCAGCAAGCAGCCACAGCATCAGGCAAGGCGAACAACTCGCACGCCAGGTTATGACGTTCTCGACCAGATCGACCTGGTCGGGAGACCTCTCCGAATAGCATCTCGATCAGCCATGCTGGTCGGGGCTCTACAACGACCACTTCGCATGATGACAACCAGCTGGACGCCTCTCAGGATGACACGCAGACTCGCCAGAAGAATATAACGTGCTCGGGGACTTGTTGGGGATATAACCTCGGCGTATCCCCAGAGACTTTCTTGGGCCTGCCGACCAGGAGACGGTCCAGCCCACGAGACCTTGCGGCACGCGACCAGCCCGTCGTGCTCGCTAAGGACTCCTAAGAAGACTTGCTCACCAAGGAAGATCCTAGTAGATAGACTCGGATCCCTTTCCATAGGGAACCGATCGTAATCTATTAGGATATGGAAATTGTAACCCTGCTCCCCGACTATATAAGGCGAGCAGGGACCCCCCCCTCAAAAAATCTCAGATAACCTCTCTTAGATCATCTATAGATCTTGTAACCTGATATACAAGATCAATCTAGCCACCAGAACACACGACAGGGTATTACGGCGGTTTGCCGACCCGAACCTGTCTAAATCGCCGTGTCTACGCTCTCTGTGTTACACTTGATCGTCGTCGCCACACCTCCGCCTAACAATCTACTACCGTGGGGTATCCCCTAGGTAGACTGCGACACATATTTTGTCGACAGAGACCACCCAAGGTAAGTCACCTACGGGTGTTTGGGTGCAGGTGTTTCATTCTCAAAAAGGGTGGTAAGTTGGATAAATTTGAATCATGGTCTTCTGACGGTATCTTTCTTGGTTATTCTACTTACTCTCGTGCTTATCCTGCACTTAACCTTGAGACTAACCGAGTGATGGAGACTTGTGAGATTACTTTCGATGAGACTATGCCATGTGTTTCCACTGCTTTTGAGCTTGTAGGTGATGATGAGGTGAACACTAGCATATTTGTGGAGGAGGAGCAGGACGACGCCGATTGGGGTGATCCCGAGCCAACTCCACTAGCTGCCCGCGACGACCCTGTGACGTCCACTTCGGCCCATGGTCCCGATCTGACTACTTCCTCTACAAGGGGCTGTTTGAGCAGCTTCCTCAGTCGGTGACCGTTGCACCTGAGGGAAATCCAGCTGCTGTCGAGGGGGAGGCCACTTCGTCCAGGCAGGCTCCCCGCCACATCCAGCGGCAGCACCCGATGGAGAACATCATCAGCGACATCGACCGTCAAGTCACGCGGTCCAGGTCCTATCTCTCTCACTTTGCTCATTCGGCTTTTGTCGCATCTTTTGAGCCCCGAGATGTTGGACACGCTTTGATGGATCCAGATTGGGTTAATGCCATGCTAAAAGGTCTAGGTATGGCTAGAGGGGGGTGAATAGCCTAATTAAATTTTCTACAACAACACTTAGCAAACTTGTTAGAGTAAAACACGGCGATAAGCAAGTTTTCTCTAGCTCTAAGGTTATGCAAGCCACCTACCAATTCTAGTCACTAGCAAGATAACTAATAGCACACAACTTAGCTAGCAACCTAGGAAGCTCTAACAAAGCTACACAAGCTAGAGAGTTACTCTACTTTGCAAGAATGAAAGAATGTAATGCAAAGCTAGAGATAGGAGGGTTATACCGACACGAAGGGATGAACCAATAGATAACCAATCACAATATGAAAACCACGGAGAGACAAGTTGACACAATGATTTTTCTTCGAGGTTCACCTATTTGCCAACAAGCTAGTTCCCGTTGTAGCGATACACCCACTTGGAGGTTCACGCGCTAATTGGCAATCAAAGCCAAACCCGTTCAAGGGTGCCGCACAACCAACACAAGATGGGGATCTCTCAAGCTACGCGGAATCCACTAGAGATACCTTTCGCAAATCTCCCGCGGGGTAGGTTCAATAACCCCTCACAATCCACTGATTGGAGCCGGAGACAATCACCTTCCTCCGCTCAACGATCCTCGTCGCACCAAGCCGTCTAGGAGATGGCAATCTCCAAGAATAACAAGAGCTCCGCGATGACGACAATCACCAAGTGCCACTAGTATGCAATCAACAAAGTAATGCACTTGGATTCACTCTATCTCTCTAGAATATGTCAAATATGTTTAGAGGATGAGTGGTGGAAGCTTCTCAAGCAAGCACAAATGTGTGAGTGAGTAGAATGTGCAAGAGAGTGCCCAAAGGGCCGGCCATATCACCTTATATAGCCCACACTCACTACTAGCCGTTTTGCCCTCAAAACAGGCTCTCTATGCCACCTCTGGACATAGGAAACCGTGGGGGGTCCGGACAATCAACAGCGTCCGGATGCCCCCACATAGCAGAGAAGCCCCTCTGTTTCACCTCTGGACGCAGCCTCCAGTCACGCGCAAAACGCGCGGTCCGGACCAACGCGCCAGCGTCCGGTTGCATGCCGATTCAAACAGCTCTTTCCCGCGCGCACCACAACACGCCACGTGGATCCGGACGCACGCAACAGTGCGGTCCGGTCCCTGCAACAGGTCCGGACGCCACGCAGGGAGCACTCCAGAGAGAGCTATCCTCCGGACGCGCGTCCGGTTCCATACACTAGAGCGATTACAAAGAGCACCAAACTCTGGACGCAGCGTCCGGAGCTGAGCGTCCGGACCTCTGTCCACAGCAGAGACACCTAGGGTGTGCCTCTAGACCCATCGCCGATGGTCCGGACGGCACCAAACCCTAGCGTCTGGACCTCTGTCCGAAGCTCTTTGAGCTGCCCAAACATTTCCTCCAACTTCTCCAAGCTTCCAAGAGCCAACACTAAGTGATCCCAACACTTGTGCATGTGTGTTAGCTTTTAGTTCACAATTATCTTGGAATAAGTTGGTTGTTTCACTAGTTCAATTGATTTTAATGCAATGCATATGAACCTAGTGGCACATGATAACCGTAATCATACTTAAGAGCCCCCTCCTTGATAGTACGGCTATCTATCCTAAATGTGATCACATCCTCTATGATGTCTTGATCACCAAACCGAAAATGTGTCCTATATCACCTTTGCCTTGACACAATTTTCCTTTCCACCACCATGCTAGAGCTTGTGTCATCCACTTGATCCACCTTGCTCCATCACATGGCATGTACCAACCTATCTTATGATTCGCACTTAGAGATCAAGGTTAGTACTTGGGTGGGTTTCATCAATTACTCAAAACCAAAACACATGGGAGACTCTCACATGCATGAGTTAGAAAACTTTGAGAGAAACCGCGTTTGGGTCTTAGTTCCTTCACCACCTAGTTGCCACCCCATAGGTACCAAATGGGTTTTCAAAATAAACAAAGTGAGGATGGGGTGGTAGTGCACAACAAGGCTAGGTTGGTAGCTCAAGGCTTTTGTCAAAAGGAGGGAATAGACTATGATGAAACCTTTGCTCCCGTAACTCGTTTAGAAGCCATTAGAATCCTTCTAGCTTTTGCGGCTTCTAAGGGTTTTAAACTTTTTCAATCGAACGTTAAAAGTGCTTTCTTAAACGGCTACATAGAGGAGGAAGTTTATGTTAAACAAGCTCTCGGTTTCGAAAATCCCAAGTTTCCAAACCATGTTTTTAAACTTCACAAAGCTTTGTATGGTTTGAAACAAGCACCCAGAGCATGGTATGATACGCTAAAAACCTTTTTGCTTGCTAAGGGTTTTAAAATGGGATCGGTAGATAAGACGTTGTTTCTCCTCAAGCAAGGTAAAGACACTCTCCTTGTCCAAATATACGTGGATGATATCATCTTTGGTGGTTCTTCTCATGCTCTTGTTGCCAAGTTTGCAGATCTTATAAGCAAGGAATTTGAGATGAGCATGATGGGAGAGTTAACTTTCTTTCTTGGGTTGCAAATCAAGCAAACCCGGGAAGGGACGTTTGTGCACCAAGGCAACTACACGAAGGATATCTTGAAGAAGTTTGACATGGGCGAGGCAAAGCCCCTCTCGACGCCCATGTCGACTATGACTGCCTTGGATGCAGACAAGGAAAGAGAGGTAGTGGATCAGACGGAGTACCGAAGCATGATCGGGTCGCTTCTGTACTTGACAGCGACTCCGCCGGACATTCAGTTCGTCATCTGCTTGTGTGCACGCTTTCAGGCGTCCCCACAGACTTCTCACAAGCAGGCGGTGAAACGCATCATGAGGTACTTGCGCTTCACTCCCGAATTTGGACTTTGGTTTTCCACCTCTTCCTCTCTTGAGCTTTGTGGTTATTCTGATGTCGACTTTGTCGGTTTCTTGGGTCTTCCTTGGTTTCTTGGTCTTCCTCTCTTGGTCGGAAGTCCACTTCTGGGATTTACCAGTTTCTCGGGTCTTCCTTGGTTTCTTGGTCTTCTCGCAAACAGTCTAGCATGGCAAAGTCGATGTGCGAAGCTGAGTACGTTATCACGGCTAGCTTTTGCTCTCAGTTGATTTGGATGATTGCCACTTTGAAAGATTTTGGTCTTGTGCTTACTAAGGTGCCTCTGCTTTGTGATAGCACAGTGCAATTAGTGTGGCCAAAAATCCCGTGCTTCATTCTAATACCAAGCACATTGAGGTCCGCTTTCACTTCTTGCGTGATCATTACGAGAAGGGCGACATTGACCTCCGGCATGTCGAGACCCACAACCAGCTTGCGGATATTCTCACGAAGCCTGTGGATCAAGCTGCGTTTTCTCGCCTTCGGGCGAGTTGGGTGTTTGCTTTCCTTTTTAGAGGTGGAAAGTTTTGTGTATTATAGTTCTTTTTTGTTCTTATTTGTCTTTTCTTTCTTTTTTTCGTGTCTTCTTAGTGTTAATTGGTGTCATTGCATTTTGCATCTCATCTGCATTTGTGACATAGTTCATTTTAAGCTTCATACCTATAGCCGATATAATGAAACTATGCTTTGTTTGAGGTGCTTTATGTGTCTATGATGTTGCCTAACTTAGACTCTCTTTGATCTCTTGATATGCAATAGAGCTAAGTTAGAAAAGCTTTAAAACTGAATTTAATTCCCCATGTCACCTCTAAAATGGCACTAGCATGTGTAGGCTTTCGAAGATCCTTCTTGGTTGTCTTGTATATAGCTCGTAACTATGGCTCTTTATTGTTTCATTCACTTCCATTGAGCACCATGGTTAAAATTGATCTAAAATGGAATTGCTCACTATTTTGTGAATTTGAAAGATCGAGTTGGGTCTGCATTGTGAGCACTTCACTGTGTTTTCGAGACTGCTACCCATATGGGTGGAACTTGAGCGGTGTCGTGTATGACCAAAACCGGTGTGTCAAGCTCTTTGGCTTCGCCCGATTGGTAAGCAGTGGCATCACCTTGCTTACAACCACTCGCATACAACCTAAATGTGCCTAAAACTGAAATTGGCTGCGAAACTCTGAAATTTGAAAAATTCTTTCAGTTGGGTCATTGGCTTGTTGTATGAACTTTGCTAGGGATAGTTCTACTTGCTATCCATGAGATTGCTTTGAGATAGATCCTATCTTTCTTTCCATGTTTAGTTGTCTCTAGGAGGTGATACCCCTTCCTTGCTCACACATGTAATCTTCTCTATGTTGGCTTCTAAAGTGATCTTTAGCTCAACCTGAGTCTTTGTTGGGCACGTAGAGCTTTTCCTATTCTCACAGGATCACATCACTTAGAGCATCTATTCATTGTCTTTGCTCTATGTATGAACCTAGTTGCACTCATTTTGCATATCATGGCATTTGTGGCAAGATCTTGAGTCTTGAGCTTTGATGAGCTTCATGTGTCAACAAGGGGGAGAAAGCTTGCATTTCACACCTACCCATTTTGGTAAAGGGGGAGTTAGAGTGGATCTCATTTGGTTTCATTGTTTTAGAGCGTCTTTGGTCAAGGGGGAGTTTTTTTTGTGCTTCTTTTGCCTTAAGGCGTTCAATTGGTATCTTGTCTTGGCACTTGTTGACACCGTTTTTTGTATGTGTCAATGTAAACCGGATACACTGATCGGTAAAGGGATAGTTGCTTTTTCTTATCGGCGTCAGAATACTGCCAATCAGATTACCGATAGAAGTAGGAGATTGAAGAAATGTCGAAGATAGAAATAAGGATATTTGCCAATGGAAAGGTGCTGTCGATGGAAACAGGAGGACGTTGTCGATCGGAAATATTGCCGATGGATGCGGGATGATGTGGCCAACGTCAGCAGAAAGCTGCCGATAGCAATAGGAGAGTTGCGGACTAAAGAAATCTGCCAATGGAAAGTTTCATCGTAAGGAAGATAGATAAGGAAACTAGTAGTTTTATTATAGTATTGTTATTATAATTGGAGTCCAACTCTTGCACGAGTCGTTTATTTCCTTAAAAATAGGAGTTTTGTTTAGGTATGAGTCGTGTCTGTTTACAACTCCTCTTGCCGGGGTATAAATATGTACCTAGGGGTGGTGTGAAAAATATATACAATCAATCAAATACATCTATTATTTTCGTCTATTTTTCCAGCAAATCTACTCTTATCGCATTAGTTCTAGTTTATCTACGAGTTCTTATGAAGTCTCGGCGGGTTGCATCTACACGATCTCCGTCAACCTCGCGAGTTCCACGTTTTGAGCAATCTGAGCTTTGACGTCCGGGCGCATCGCTGTCGTCTCGTTCAATTTTGTTGTAGTTATCGTCCTTGTCGATTAATTGGTCAAATAGACTAGCACACCTTGGCTATCGAATTTGGGTATAAGCCCGAGGTGTTCGCAGATCCGACGCTTTTTGTGTCAACACCTCTTTTGGCACACCCGGTGGGACCCTAGATACATCTTTTGATCACGATCATGGGTGATTCTACTGATGTCAATCCGAGGAACGTCATTGAAGTCTCCGAAGCAGATCTGAAAGATGATCAGAAGCAAGGTATGGAGCAGACTATGGAGGAGTACAAGCAGTTATATCTGAAATCCTTCAGCCTAAACAGGAGCGGCGATGTTGTCCAAAAGCAAGATCCGTCGTTGCCGCGGCAGGTCACTTTCGATGTCAATCCTGGTAAATTGCAAGATATGGTTAATTTTGCATTAAATCATCCGTTGATTAGCCACTCCAATGTGCTGTCCAATACTGTGTACAATGCTGTCATGCAATCTTTCAAAGAGGGACAGACACCCAAGTATGTTGGTCCAGCATATCACCAACCTGGATCGGCATCTGCCACGACTTCATCGGTGGCTCTAGTGATATCTTTCCAACCTGTGAATCCTTCTACCGATGAAGCTACACCACCAAGATCAAGCCCTGCAAGCGTCATTCGGTTGAATACCGATCCGGTGGCGTCGACAATGTTAGTACATGTAGTCCAGAGTCAACCAACTCCCGCTAGCTGGTGGGGATACGGTATGCCTCCACATTCATCTCCTGATGCTAAATTGATCCAAGGTAATAGTGCAGCGGGAAAGGTCTCTGTGGAATCAGCAATATCGGCACAGTCGATGAGCCCGATAGTACATTATGCTACGTCTTCTCCAAACGTGCAGTTGCCACCAGGAAGTCTTCAGATGGCAGTTGTGAACCATCCCATGGTGATGGCAAATCCTCAGGCTGGGATATCAGTGCACCAAGGGGGTCAATTTGTTGATTACTCCAAGGTGCAGGAGCAAGAGGCGCCGGGTAACTATCAATTATCAACAAATCACATGCCGATGACTTATAATCCTGGATGGACTAGTCTGATTCAACAACAGGCGGTGCAACCTGGACACCAAGTAGCGGGAGCGCAACAATACCATTACCTGGCGAACACTCAGAATGAAACATCGGTTTACCGACCGATGAATATAATGCCGCAGTATACCCTAGTGGGTGTCCAAGGTTATACATCGGTAAATCAACCAATGCATAGCATTCAGCAAGGTGGTGTTGCGCCTGTGCCAATCGGATTAGCTTATTTGCCACAAAGGCAAGAAGGGGCATATCAACCAATCCAGCCAGTTAATGTCCAGCCGATCCATAGGCAGGATCAGGATGCATACTAGGCCGACAAAATTGCCGAAGTGATGAAAGAACAATTCGGTATCAAGCCTAAGGTCAATACGTACTCTTATCGAACGTCGTAGCCTCAGGCATATGACTTGATCCCTCTCCCAAATCGGTACAAGGTGCCAGATTTCACAAAGTTTTCTGGCCAAGATGACACGTCTACAATGGAGCATATCAACCGCTTCATCATTCAATGTGGGGTGGTAGCTAGCAGAGATGAACTAAGGGTAAGATTGTTCTCGTCGTCTTTATCTAGATCAGCGTTTACCTGGTTCATTTTGCTTCCTCCAAATTCTGTGATCACTTAGGCCGATCTAGAGAAGCAGTTTCACAAATACTTCTTTTCTAGTGTTCATGAGAAGAGGATTAACGATTTGGTCAAACAAAAACAGCGTAATGACGAATCGGTAGAAAGCTTCGTGCAAAGACTGCGAGACATAAAGAACAGGTGCTACAGTTTGGTGCTTGATGATCGGCAATTGACGGATTTGGCTTTCCAGGGTTGCTGCCACACATCAGAGATAAATATGCATCCCAAGAATTTTAGAGTTTGAGCCATCTCATGCAAAGGGTTGCCGATCAGGAAATTAAAGCTTTCGAGCCCAGAAAAACTTGGAATAAGAAGGTATCTTTCATTGAACATGAGGAATGTTCTGAATCGGATGAGGAACCAAGCATCGGTGTAGCTGAATGGGTGAAAGACAAGAAGACAATATCTTGTCCGTTTGGCCAGAAAGAAACCGAAAGATTTACCTTTGATATTACCAAAGCCGATAGGATATTTGACTTATTACTTCAAGAAGGGCGGGTTAAGCTGTCGTCTAATCAGGTAATTCCATCAGCAAAAGAGCTCAGAAGGATCAGGTATTACAAGTGGCATGCTGCAACTTCACATAATACCAATGATTGCAAAGTCTTTAGGCAACAGTTGCAGTCAGAAATTGAATCTAGGCGAATCAAATTTGAAAATTCTAAAGCTCAGAAGCCGATGAAAATCGACCAACATCCGTTTCCAAATAATATGGTGGAAACTAGCGGGAAGATTAAGGTACTAACATCGGAAGTTGCCAAGAAAAACGCATCGGTAGACCCCCGAGCATCAAATAGCTATCCATGATGTAAAGGGAAAGAAGCTTGCCGATGAAGGAAAAGGTAAAAGAACTGTCGATGAAGACAGTGGCGCCAGGAGGCCTCAGAGACAGGCATCATATGGCGTTGTGATCACGTACAGGAGGCCACGACAAGAATATGAGCGTTCACAGGAAGAACAACATCGACAGCAGGAAGAAAAAAGACGCCAAGAATGGTATCGGCATAAAGATCATTGGAAGTGCCCCTTCTTCGTTCATTGTTGGAAGAAGGCATCAAGCTGCCCACTGCCGATAATTGCCCTAAATGCAATGGGTACTATCCTGCCAATCGGTTAGAAAAGAAGTCTCGCCTTGAAGATTGGGAATCAAGCTATGCTAAGCCGATCAGAGGAAAGGGATCAGTGCATGATCGACTAGGAGGCAAGCTCAATGTATATGATAGGCTTGGCAAGCGTATCCGTCAAGAGGAGCTTGAAGAGAAGGCTAATTCAAGAGTGCCCGATGAAGAAATATTCTCTAGAGATCCAAACATAAGGAATAGTGTGAATGTGAGCAGCGAAAAATAGTACCAGCCTATTTGGAAAACTAAGCTTCCTCAATGGTGTCCCAAGGGTTTGATGAAAACTCAGAGAAGGAGGATCTAGCGTGAACGCCAGAATGATCTATGTTATAGTGAAAAACCTTCAAAGGAAGAGTACCCAGTTTGGGAGTGGAAGCCGAAACACCAGAATAGGAGTCCATCGACGGAAGTCAATATGGTTGTTATGTTGCCAATGGAATTCATGGCACCTACCGATGCTGAAGAAAAAGCTGTCGAGATAGCGCAGTTAGTTCTGGAACCGATAGCAGGTGTCTTTGAAAAGCCTAGCGATGATGAAATGCAGTATTTGAGAGTTTTGTTTGTCAAAGGCAAAGTTGACGGGCAACCAGTGTCAAAGATGCTAGTAGATGGTGGGGCGTCGATTAATATAAGGCTGTATGTCATGTTCAGGAAGCTTGGAAAAGGTGACCAAGATTTAGTCAAGACAGACATGAAGCTTAAAGATTTTGAATGTAATGTGTCACCAACTTTGGGAGCAATATGCGTAGAGTTAACTATCGACAGCAAAACTTTGCCGACAACGTTTTTTGTAATCAGCGGCAAAGGTACCTACAACTTGCTCCTGGGAAGGGATTGGATCCATGATAATTGTTGTATTCCTTCCACGATGCATCAAAGCCTCATGCAATGGGTTGGGGACAAGATTGAGGTAGCCCGAAGTGAAGCCCCATCAATCGTTGCATCGGCAGAATCGGAAACCTATGAGCAGACCAAGTGCATATGGGGTGAAGCTTGGGACACAGAGTTCCTCAAGGTTGCCGATTACCGAATTACACCGATCCAAGCAGTCGGCTCTGAAGAAGAGTTTTAATGGATCAATTTGCCGATGATGGAAAACTTGGGCAGGGGATTATATCGGCCGATAATTTAATAGAAATAGATATCCGCGATGGTAGCAAACCCAGACCGACTTTTATTAGTGCTAAGTTAGATTCCCAGTGTAAACAACAGTTGAGTGATTTGTTAAAGGAATATAAAGATTGTTTTGCTTGGGACTATACAGAGATGACTGGTTTAGACCGATCAATAGTTGAACATCGGTTGCCTGTTAAGTCAGGTTTCCAACCACATCGGCAACCAGCACGCCGATGCAATCCTACTGTATTACCTGATATTAAAGCCGAAATTACAAAATTAATTGAAGCTGGATTTATTCGGCAATGTCGATATGCCGAATGGATTTCTAATGTGGTTCTTGTGTATAAGAAAAATGGGAAACTTTGTGTTTGTATTGATTTCAAGAATCTCAATAAAGCTACACCGATGGATGGGTATTCGATGCCCGTTGCCGATCTGCTGATTGATGCTGCTGCTGGACATCAAATCATTAGTTTCATGGATGGTAATGCTGGGTATAATCAAATATTCATGGCTGAAGAAGATATATCCAAGACTATTTTCAGATGTCCAGGTCATGTTGGTTTATTTGAGTGGGTCGTGATGACTTTTGGTTTGAAAAATGCCGGTGCTACTTACCAGAGGGCGATGAATTTCATTTTTCATAAGTACATCGGCACGTTAGTTGAAATCTATATTGACGACGTGGTGGTTAAATCCAGAAACTTTCAGAAGCATCTTGCCGATTTACGGAAAATTCTAGAGTGCACGAGGGAACATGGGTTAAAGATGAATCCTAACAAGTGTGCATTTGGTGTATCGGTAGGCCAGTTTCTAGGTTTTATGGTGCATCAAAGAGGTATCGAGATCGGCAGAAAGTCCATTGATGTGATTAATAAAGTGGTTGCTCCTACGAACAAGAATAAGTTGCAATCTTTGATCGGCAAGATTAATTTTATTAGAAGATTTATATCTAACTTGTCTGGAAAGATTAAGTCTTTTAGCCCGTTGCTGAAGCTGAAAGCCGGTCAAGAATTTGTGTGGAAGGAGGAACAACAGTCATCCTTAGAAGAAATTAAGAAATATTTGGTGAATCCTCTAGTCTTGGTTCCACCTCAACACAGGAAACCTTTAAAGTTGTATTTGTCTGCCGATAATAGTGTTATCGGATGAGCCTTAATCCAAGAGGTTGAAGGAAGGGAACATGTAATTTATTATTTGAGTAGAAGGCTGGTAGATGCTGAAACCAGATATTCGGCCATTGAGAGATTGTGTTTGTGTCTGTACTTCTCTTGCATGAAGTTAAGGCATTATTTGTTGTCGGCTGAATGTACTGTCATATGCAAAGACGATGTGGTTAAGTATATGCTATCAATGCCGATATTGAGTGGAAGAATCGGCAAATGGATCCTGGCGTTATCAGAGTTTGATTTGAGATATGAGTCGGCTAAGGCGGTTAAAGGTCAGGTGATGGCCGATTTTGTTACTCAGCATTGTGGTATAGTAGGTTCTGTGGAGATTGCTCCTTGGACTTTGTTCTTTGATGGATCCACGTGTAGAGAGCGGGCACGTATCGGTGTTGTCTTGATTTCTCCCCGAGGGCAGAAGTATGAAATCTCGTTGCCGATTGTAGCTACTTCAACAAATAATCAGGCTGAATATCAGTCTTTGCTAAAAGGATTGGAATTACCCAGGGAAGTATGTGCCAATGTCGTTGAAGTCTTTGGCGATTCTATGCTGGTGATCAATCAACTGATTGGAGCGTATGAATGCCGAAGTGAAATTTTAATCGCGTACTATGAGAAATGTTTGCGATTATTGAAAGAGTTTAAAGAATACCACCTCGATCATATTCCCAGGTTACATAATGAAGAGGCCAATCGGTTAGCACAGTATGCTTCGGGGTATCAGCCAATTCAGGAAGTGACCGTATCGGTAATGGCTACCGATGACTGGAGGAAAGAGATTTTCGATTACTTGAAAGAGCCATCCAAGAAGGTCGAGAGACGTTTGAGGTTTCAGGCTACCAAGTACGTGCTCCTTGATAATGAATTGTATTATCGGACGATTGATGGAGTGTTGCTCAGATGTCTTAGTGAAGGAGAATCGAAGATGTTGATGTGTGAAATTCATGAAGGAGTATGTGGAGCACATCAACCGGCGTTCAAGATGAAATGGATGATTAGACGCAGTGCATATTATTGGCCGACAATTCTTGAAGATTGTTTTAAATACTTCAAAGGGTGTCAAGATTGTCAGAGGTTCGGCAATGTTCAGAGAGAACCCGCATCGGTAATGAATCCTATAATCAAGCCTTGGCCGTGTAGAGGGTGGGCTATCGATCTTATCGGCCAGATTTATCCACCATCGAGTAAAGGGCATAAATTTATACTTGTCGCCACCGATTATTTCACAAAATGGGTTGAGGCTATTCCGCTGAAAAACGTGACATCGGCAAGCATGATAGATTTTGTTAAAGAGCATATTGTTTATCGGTTTGGTATTACTCAAACTATTACAACTGATCAAGGGACCATGTTCACATCGGGGGAATTTGATGAATTTGCTGCCGGTATGGGGTTTAAAGTGTTAAACTCTTCTCCTTATTATGCTCAGGCTAATGGACAAGCTGAAGCAACTAATAAAGGAGTGATCAAGCTTATCAAGCACAAGATTGAAGAGAACCCTAGGAGGTGGCATATAGTGTTGAATGAAGCTTTGTGGTCGTATCGGATGGCATGTCATGGTGCAACCAAAGTTTCACCATACCAGATAGTCTATGGACATGATGATGTCCTACCTTGGGAAATTAAAACTGGTTCCAGGCAATTGTTTTCCCAGAACCAATTAACAGCCGATGAGTATGATATCCTTATGAAGGATGAGTTAGAAGATCTGGCAGGTCATCGATTGAGGGGTCTAATCAGTATCGAAGAGAATAATAAGAGGGTTTCTAGGTGGTATAACAAGAAAGTGAAAATAAAAGAGTTTGTCGATGGTGATCTAGTGTGGAAACTAATTTTACCGATTGGAACTAAGAGTTCAAAATTTGGAAAATGGCCTCCTAATTGGGAAGATCCTTTTTGGATAAATCAATATGTTCCTGGTAACGCATATATTTTGGAGACCCTCGAAGGGGTTACTTTTTTCCAGAGCAATCAATGGTAAATGTTTGAAGAAATATTATCCTAGTATCTGGATGGATGCATAAAGTGATAGATATATACCGATGGCAAAGTTATCATACAAAATATCGGTAGAAAAAAGCATTGAAGTTATATTACAAAAGGGTTGGTCATCAAGTTCACGATTGTCGATTACAACAAAGATTGAATAGATGAAATCGCGCGAAGGCGAATTTGATCGGCTTCTCCTATCTCCTTGGCATCGTCATTGGTGGTACCCTCAATCGGCCTAATTTTCTTTTTCAACAGAAGAGCGTGGCGAGCATCGGCATCTCTCTCTTGCTGTAAGGTTTTGGTAGCGTCAGGAAGTTGAATCTTCTTCTAGTTGGCTGAGTTTAAAGCTTCATCTACTTTCTTCAACTCAGCTAGCAATTCTTCTTTTCGTGCCGATAGATGGATGATTTCTTGTTCAAGCTCGATGCTGGAAGCTTCTAGACGACCAATGTCTTTATGCTTTTCATCAACAGTTTGCTTGAATTTGAGTATTTCCTCTTCAAGTTTTGCTTGAGCGGCTCTATCGGCGATACGAAGTGAAGCCTTTTGATATTGTAGCTGCCGACTCTCAAGGAATGCCGCTTGGAAGAGTGTTTCTACAATATTGGCAAGCAGTTGGTCTTGAATTTCCCTGAAAGCTACCCTTACTGCACTAGTCTTGGACTAGTTGGGATGTGTTTTGTTGCAGTAGGAGTAGCACTGTTTCATGTTTGGATTTTACTTCTGCCGATATAATAGTAGAAGCTTGAGCGGAGCTTTCTTCTTCTTCATCATCCTCTGGAATGTTGATAGCAAAGGAGAATAAACTATTGGGAGAGTCTTGGGCCTGATGAGAAAAGAAATTAAAGTTTGTCAGTTAAGAACTTGTATCTTGCAAAATTTATGATAGATAGTTGATTTACCTGCTTCAGAGCAATTTCTCGTCTTGGACTTGGCAGGGTGGTTGGTGTAGCTGTATCTTGAGGATCGGCAATAGTTGCCGATGAACTCGCTTCTTTGGAGGAATAGTTGGTGCTGGTGCCGATGCTGATGCCGGTGTTGTTTCTGTTGTTCTAAATCCTTGCGGCGATGGTATTGTCCCTTGGATGGGAGTTTCAATCGGTGATTGATTGAGGATAGATGTCGATGCTGGCTCTGGCATTGGTGTATCGGTAGGAGCTTGAGAAGATGTGACCGGTGATGTGACTGGAGCTGATGGCTTTGGGTGTTTTGGTCGGGGAGCGGTACTTTATGAGCCTCTGCGTTTTGATTGTTGCACTTGGGGGCATCGGCAGGCTGAGTCGAAGAAGTTCGCATGTTTGGGACGGGTGCCGATGAACTTGTCTGCTGCAGATGAGAATTTGGTGCAGATTGAATAAAAAATTGTCGATTAAAAATGTTGTTGTGATCGGCACAGATAAGTGAAGAATTGTTACCGTAAAAGCTTGCGCCAAGACAGCAGCAGCAGTGATAGCATCATCGGTTGGCGATGGTTTGGATTTGATGGTAACCTTGGGTGCTGCCTTTCGATGCATGAGAGTAGCCAATGAAGGGGCCTTGCTGTCGATTATCGATGTAGGGTTCATCGGTCGCAAGTTAAAATATTTGCCCCTCTTGCTCTTTTTGGGGATCAAATTGTTAACCTGTTGACAGAAGATTAGTTACCGATGCATTTGAAGATATAACAAAAAAATAGAATCGGAAATAAACTCACCGCATCGTCTGGTATAATATGATCAGCGTCAATCAAGTGCCGATAGTAGTGTGATGATGTAGAAAATAGTTGATCCTTCCACTCTTGCCACCAGGATTTATATGACTCAGTGATGAAGGATGTCGGCGCCCAAGAAGATAAGTCGATGTTGGCTACATCGGCATGAGGGGAGAGAATGACAATTTTATTCCAATCCATAGCACTGGAGATGACCTCTCTTGGTTTTATTACATTGGCATAGCTGAGTTTGATCGGCAATTGACCAAACGCTAACTGTCTTGTTGCTGCCGATGGATAATAGAATTCATAAGATGGATGAGTGTTCTTCCCGGTCCCAAAGATGTTGACTGGAATAACCCGGGGAGTAAGGGTAGCCTTCATAATTCCTTCATTCTGTGGTATATTCCCATCGGTAAGGTTGAAGGAGAGTGAAAATCGGTTATCTTCATCAATATAAGGCCACCAGACTCGTTCTGCAGCAGGAATTTCATAGTAGAGTCTCTGAAAGAACATGCCGAATTGATATTCGTTGGCATCGGTTCCTGGTAGAACTATTATGGCTTCTCCAAAATTGAGTGGAGAACGGGTTGCCGATTCATCCTCAGCAAATACATAGTCCTCAGATATATCTCTTGGGAATTGCTGGCTAAACAGATGAAATTGAAGACATTTATGCATATGGGCGTTTAGCCAAAAGTTGATGAACCACCAATGGCCTCCGAGGTTGCCGATGGGGTCGCCTAGTAGTAATTTTCCCGATACCTGGTGTAGGAGGTGAAAGACTGAGCTGAGGAGGTATCGGTCAAGAGGAAATCCTCCATCGGCCAAAAGTTTTGCTGCAGGAAGATACATGTTGGTGGGTCCAACTGTTCTGCCACAGAAAATAAACTTCTCTAACCACATGTTTAGAAAGGTGGCATGCTCCCTTTGGCCTACCGATCCGGTCTTCTGATATTCTTGAATGTATTCGGTCCAACCGCCGATATTCCGTGTGTTCACCCGATGTTCAGACTTCCTACGGAAAAGGGTGGCAGGATCGGCAGAAGAGATATCAAAGCCGGTAAGCATATGCACATCGGCAAGTGTGGGAGTGGCTGGTCCGTGTCAAAATAGAAACGCGTTCATTGTATCTGACCAGAAGTAGGAAGCAGCAATCATCATGTTTTCATTCTTGGTCATATCGGCAAGTGACAGTCTGATGCATTGGTTAATATTGTGTTCTGACCAATAGACCTATTGTGACCTAGCCATCCTGAGATACCAGTTCTTCCACCCTTTGGTTGGTTTGGGCCATGAGCGGAAGGTATCTGTCCATAACCCTAGATCGAAATGTTCTGATCTAAAAGGGATACGGTTGGTTTCCACGTTGATGAGGTTGGTTGGTTCGGTATTACCCATTGGACCCAAATAGTGAAGGTGTGCTTGGTCAATGGGGATTACTATTTTGCTGCGCATTTCCTAGATTCAGAAATAGAGGGAAGAAAAGAAATCAAGAAACAGCGCAGAGAGAGAACCGCAAAGTATAAAGCATGAAAAGAAAATTTACCGCAAGGACGTTGAAGCTGATCGCCATCAGGACGGAGGGATTCTTGCAGGATTTGGGCCTTCTGATGGAAGAAGAGGCCGCCAATTGAATGTTACTGGAGTGTTCTTCGGGAGTGCCGGTGAAATGGGGATGAAAGTATGAACTCAGGGTGAAAAAGAAGGCGGATAGTGGTCTTTATAGGCCTAGGTTAAAGGGCGTTTTCAAGTTTTCCTTTTTGACTGAGGAGGAATAAGGAAGGATATCGCGATGAATTTACGCGGTGATCGAGGAATTACAACTATTGGCGCTACAGTTGCGGGAATTGTTGGTAATTTACAATGATGGCGCGCGGTAATCGAAATAATGGCATAAGCATTTTGGAGGGAAAGATTACAGTAGAGGAAATTCCGGCGCATGACATATTTCATACTCTGAAATTGGGGGCCATGTGTTGACACCATTTTTTGTATGTGTCAATGTAAACCAGATACATTGATCAGTAAAGGGATAGTTGGTTTTTCTTATCGGCATCAGAATACTGCCAATCAGATTACCGATAGAAGTAGGAGATTGAAGAAATGTCGAAGATAGAAAGAAGGATATTTGCCGATGGAAAGGTGCTGCCGATGGAAACAGGAGGACGTTGCCGATCGGAAATGTTGCCGATGGATGTGGGATGATGTGGCCAACATCAGCAGAAAGCTGCCGATAGCAATAGGAGAGTTGCGGACTAAAGAAATCTGCCGATGGAAAGTTTCATTGTAAGGAAGATAGATAAGGAAACTAGTAGTTTTATTATAGTATTGTTATTACAAATGGAGTCCGACTCTTGCACGAGTCGTTTATTTCCTTAAAAATAGGAGTTTTGTTTAGGTATGAGTCGTGTCTGTTTACAACTCCTCTTGCCGGAGTATAAATATGTACCTAGGGGTGGTGTGAAAAATATATACAATCAATCAAATACATCTATTATTTTCGTCTATTTTTCCAGCAAATCTACTCTTATCGCATTAGTTCTAGTTTATCTACGAGTTCTTACGAAGTCTCAGCGGGTTGCATCTACACGATCTCCATCAACCTCGCGAGTTCCACGTTTTGAGCAATCTGAGCTTTGACGTTCGGGCGCATCGTTGTCGTCTCGTTCAATTTTGTTCTAGTTATCATCCTTGTCGATTCATTGGTCAAATCTACTGGCACACATTGGATATCGAATTCGGGTATAAGACCGAGGTGTTTGCAGATCCGACACTTTTTGTGTCAACAACACTTCAATAGGTTTGCAATTGGTATCTTGCTCAGGGGGAGCTTTTGCTAGATGTGTTGAGCCTTTGCCTCTTCTGGAGGGTCTAGCTTGCTTTGTTGGCTTCAACAGGTTTCGATTGGCTTCTTGAGCCTTATGAGCTTTAATTGGTATCTTTGAGCTCCCTTAGTGCTTCAATTGGTATTCTGAGCTTTGAGAGCTTTGATTGGTATTTTGGACTTGCTAGCGGTGTTGAGCCCGTTTTCTGCCTCTTCTTGAGGGCTAGCTTTATTTTGCTTGGTTGCGTCGAGCCGTTTCCCATGTGCTTTTGTTTGGCATCTGTAAGTGGATTTGTCATAAGGTGTTTTAGGTTGTTTCAATTGGTATCATTTTGCTTCTCTCAAGTGACCCCGTTTTTGCTTTTGTAGCTTTTTGGTCATTGGAGAGCTTTATCTTGTGGCTCAAATATGAAATTCACTTGTGTTGACAATGCACTCATCAAGGGGGAGATTGCGAACACATGGTGGATAAGTACCCATGTTGTTCAGTTTTGTGATGAGTGATTGCCCAACACTTGAGCGGTTCAGTTTGAGTGGCTTACCCTAACCCCTTTGCGAAAGCAAATGTGTGCCTGTCTATCGGCTTGTGGTGTGCAGGTACTATGCCTAGTGCGTAGATCAGGCGATTTCTTTGTGGCGTTCTTCGTTTTGCCCTCTTCTCTCCCCAAATCTGAGGGTTCCCTCTTTTCCTCTCCAAATTGAGTGATGATTTCTTCGGAATAGCTCCCCAACTGCACTAGGATCATGTCTACAAAGTTTGGTTGCAGTTGGTGATCATTTGGTTGAGTTTTGGGAAGATTTGGCGGAGTGGATTCGGTTTTCACGGGGTGTAGAGTTTCTGCATGGGAGCGTCGGACCACCCTCTGGACGACTTACCCTAAGCTTCAGACCATAGCACGTGGTCCAGTGGTCTTGACTTTTCTCGTGTCAAGCAGAAAGGGGCGTCGGACTACCCTCCGGACCACCCAGCTTGTGAGCACTGGACCATAACCGAGTAGTTCGGTGGCTCTGCTGAGGGTGACAGCCACGAGTCGGACCAGGCTCATTAGTCCGACGGTGAGCGTCGGACCAGAGTCCGGAGCAGGGGTGCTCCCTGTGTTGGTTTGCGCAGAGACTAGAGTGACCACCAGACTACCTTCCATTGTCCGACGGGGAGCGTCGGACCTGTAGTCCGAAGCTTTGGTACTCCCTGCTTGTTTTCTGTGTGGGCGTCGGACTTCCTAAGGTGACCGTCGGACTAGTCCGGAGGTCCCTTGGTAAGCACTGGACCAAAGGCTCCGGACCACTTCCATTGGTCCCGAGGAATTGACTGAAGTAGTCCGGAGCCCCTGCTGGTTGCTGTTTTCATCCGTCTTTGTGGCGGTTTGTTTCTCCGGATTCGTGGCTAGCTCTGTTGTGTTCCTAGGATATCTCCTAGAACATCCTCCCACTTGTGGGTCGTGAGCCTAGTTCGTGCTTTGGGTCATTCTTGGGACAAGGGTCAAGATCTTCCGAAAGGAATTTTTATTTGGCTCCCATTCACCCCCCCCCCATCTGGTCACCGTTTCCGGTCCTTCAGTTTGGTAAGTGAACCGCCTATGTAATTATGTTTTCACAGGAGGTTCACGTAACCAAACCGCCTGTGAAATGGATTAAGTGAACCTCCTGTGGTTACATGTTTTCACAGGCGGTTCCTTACACGTTAGTGATCATTTGGTTGAGTTTTGGGAAGATTTGGCGGAGTGGATTCGGTTTTCACGGGGTGTAGAGTTTCTGCATGGGAGCGTCGGACCACCCTCTGGACGACTTACCCTAAGCTTCAGACCATAGCACGTGGTCCAGTGGTCTTGACTTTTCTCGTGTCAAGCAGAAAGGGGCGTCGGACTACCCTCCGGACCACCCAGCTTGTGAGCACCGGACCATAACCGAGTAGTTCGGTGGCTCTGCTGAGGGTGACAGCCACGAGTCGGACCAGGCTCATTAGTCCGATGGTGAGCGTCGGACCAGAGTCCGGAGCAGGGGTGCTCCCTGTGTTGGTTTGCGCAGAGACTAGAGTGACCACCAGACTACCTTCCATTGTCCGACGGGGAGCGTCGGACCTGTAGTCCGAAGCTTTGGTACTCCCTGCTTGTTTTCTGTGTGGGCGTCGGACTTCCTAAGGTGACCGTCGGACTAGTCCGGAGGTCCCTTGGTAAGCACTGGACCAAAGGCTCCGGACCACTTCCATTGGTCCCGAGGAATTGACTGAAGTAGTCCGGAGCCCCTGCTGGATGCTGTTTTCATCCGTCTTTGTGGCGGTTTGTTTCTCCGGATTCGTGGATAGCTCTGTTGTGTTCCTAGGATATCTCCTAGAACATCCTCCCACTTGTGGGTCGTGATCCTAGTTCGTGCTTTGGGTCATGCTTGGGACAAGGGTCAAGATCTTCCGAAAGGAATTTTTATTTGGCTCCCATTCACCCCCCCCCCCCATCTGGTCACCGTTTCCGGTCCTTCAGTTTGGTTAAGTGAACCGCCTATGTAATTATGTTTTCACAGGAGGTTCACGTAACCAAACCGCCTGTGAAATGGATTAAGTGAACCGCCTGTGGTTACATGTTTTCACAGGCGGTTCCTTACACCAACCGCCTGTGAAAAATCTATCATAAGTGGCTTGCTCTCCTCCCCTTCTTCCTCCTCCCGACAGACCGACTGTTCATCGAACAGTAGCCATTTGTGGCGATTTGGAGGTCAAGTTTTTCACCAAATAGAAGGGGGGTGGTTTTGATCTTCATTTCTTCGAAGGAGGTTGCTAAGAAAGGTTAGTTTATGTATTTTTTTTACGTATTTTCAATCATTCATTCTCAATTTGAGCCACACACTTTTTGGATCTAGCTAGGGTTTCTCTTCTCTCTCTCCTCTCTCTCCTCTCTTCTCATGATTAAATAATTATTAGTATATGTATTGTTAGTTTTTTTAATTATATGACTATAGAGAATTTAGTGAGTTATTTATCTATGTTAATTAGGTTATTATTTTTATTCCTTAAAATGAGGTTGCTTATATATGATGGTTAGATAATGTTTTTCCTATCTTCTCATGTTTAGTTACTTATTATTAGATAGTTTTGTTAGTTTTTTTAATTATGTTAAGTTTTTTTCCGCATTTGTAATCATTCTTTCTAAATTGGAGCCACACACTTCATGCACAGTAGTCGTTTGTGGCGATTTGGAGGTCCAGTTTTTCACCAAATAGAAGGGGGAGGTTTTGATCTTCATTTCTTTGAAGGAGGTTGCTAAGAAAGGTTAGTTTGTGGATTTTTTACTTATTTGTAATCATTCTTTCTAAATTGAAGCCACAGACTTTTTGGATCTAGGGTTTCAACATTTGTAATTAGGTTCCTATCCAGGTTTTTCCTTTTTATTCCTTAAAATGAGGTTGTTGTATAATTAGGTTGCTTATCTTAGTTTTTTAATTATGTTATGTTTAGAACTATTCATCATGGGCACCTATTATTGGAGGTCCAGATTTCACCAAATACATGGGGAGAGGTTTTCATCTTTATTTCTTTGAAGAAGGAGAGGTTGCTAAGAAAGGTTAGTTTATGTCTTTTTTACCTATTTGTATTCATGTGGTTTTTTTACGTATTTGTAATCATTCCTTCTCAATTGGAGCCACGCACTTTTTGGATCTAGGGTTTCACCATGTGTTGAATACAATAATATATATCTAGGTTTTTCCTTTTTATTCCTTAAAATGAGGTTGTTGTATAATTAGCTAGGTTGCTTATCTTAGTTTTTTAATTATGTTATGTTTACAACTATTCATCGTGGGCATTTTTTAGGTTGGACTTCACCACATCAACACATAAGAAATACTTCTTCTCTCATTGCGTTTTTGACAGTTAGTGATGGAAAGGTCTTTCTGGATGTATAACTTATCAAGACTAGATCCAACATACATACCAGAGGTCCATAAGTTTATTGACGCAGCTAAGAACCATGCTTGGAGATAAAAGAGGAAGCACATATATTTTCCATGCATAGACTGCAAGAATGTTGTTGTATTTGATGACACAGAACCAATCATTTTTCATCTGATATGCCGGGGATTTATGGAGGATTACTTGATTTGGACAAAGCATGGAGAGGGTAGCTCTGCGCCTTATACAACTAGAAACCCTACGAACATTGTTGATGATCTAGACATTCTTCATGATGGTAATCAGTTCGTAGATGACATACATCAACCTTTTGGTCATAGTGAACATGGTGTGCCTAATGTTACCGATCATGGTGTTTCTGGAGGAAATGAAGGCATTAGAACTTCTGTTCTACCAAATGTTACAGATGAGGAAAATGCAGAATTCTTAAATGCAATATTGCATCGTCATATGGATCCATCATTGTTCTTTATGAGAGGAATGGAGACCCTAATGAAGGCAGCAGAAGAGCCTTTGTATGATGAGCCTAAGGGTTGTACCCAAGAGTTCACAACGTTGCGGTCTGTGCTGAAATTATTGTTGTTAAAATCAAGATTTGGTCTGTCTGATGCTGGCTTCGATGCATTCTTGAGTCTTATCGCAGACATGCTTCCAAAAGATAACAAACTTCCTGCTAACACATACTATGCAAAGAAGCTAATCAGTCCGCTCACCATGGGTGTTGAGAAGATCCATGCGTGTAGAAATCATTGTATCCTATTTCGAGGTAATGATAAAGACTTAGAGAGATGTCCACAGTATGATGCAAGTTGGTACAAGACTAATAAAGACTATCAAGAGGAAGAGTGTGATGCATCCATGTGTACTAGAAAGAAGCGAAAGAAGAGCCAACAAAAGACAGCCCAACAGAGTTCCAAACCCACCAACAAAGAAAAAGAAGAAATAGACTTTTATGCGCAAAAAAAGATTCCTACTTTGGTGATGTGGTACTTCCCTGTGGTTGATCGATTAAGGTGTTTGTTCGCTAACCCTAAGGATGCAAAACTTATGACCTGGCATGCCGATGAGCAAAAAAATGATGGAAAGCTTCGACATCCAGCCGATGGGAAGCAGTGGCAAGATTTCAATGACAACCACGTAGACTTTGCTAAGGAAACAAGGAATGTTAGGTTCGCATTGAGTACTGATGGAATGAACCCATTTGGTGAGAGAAGCAGCACGCACAGCACATGGTCGGTGATCCTCACCATCTACAACCTTTCTCCATGGTTGATGCAGAAGCGAAAGTATCTTATGTTGACCATTCTAATTTCTGGACCTACACAACCCGGAGTTGACATGGATGTATTTATGGAGCCCTTAATGGAGGCAATGAAACTATTGTGGGAAGAGGGTGTTCGAATGTTGGACGAGTACCGAAAAGAATCATTCACTCTGAGAGCAATTATTTTTGTAACGATCAATGATTACCCTGCTCTCTTCACTTTAACATGGATGAGAAAAAGGATGAAAGTTTCATCTAGATTCTGTTCTAGCATACGGAGTATTGTGTCAATGAAAGACCTTACACTGATCAACTACAACTCACATGATTGTCATATCATGCTGACTACTTTCCTCCCCATTGCCATCAGGGCTATAAATCCTGTGTTCTTAAAGATGGAAATCACACGCTTGTGCTACTTTTTTAACAAGATCTCATAAAAGGTAATTCATCGTGATGAGTTGGCATCTCTTCAGGAATTCATAGTGCAGACTATTTCACAGTTTGAGATGTGTTTTCCCCCGTCATTCTTTGATATGATGGTGCACCTTGTGGTGCACTTGGTACCACAAATAAAGGCATTGGGTCCTATGTACTTGCATGAAATGTGGACATACGAGCGCTTCATGGCAATACTAAATGGATATGTATCAACCCGTGCTCGTCCTGAGGCGTCCATGGTAGAGGGGTACTGTACCGAAGAAGCTATTGAGTCTGGAGGTCCATTCTGCAATAATATACTAAAAGATCAGGTTGCAATAGGTTTGCCTCCGTCAAGACATGAGGGTAGGCTGCAAGGAAGAGGGAGGACGAGGCAGAAATCATTCAGACCATCAGATTACAATACAGTCCTTGAAGCACATCATAGCATCGTACATTAGCTAGCGATAATGGAGCCTCTGATCGAGAAACACATAAATAAGCTTTGCAAACAGAATCATGGGCAAACGGACGATTGGGTGATAAAGGAACACAAGCTTCGGTTCACCACATGGCTAAAGGAGCAGAACATTCCACATGGAGACACAATTGAGGAACAAACCATTAAGGTGTTGGCATCTGGACCATCATGCCAGGTCACGTCATGGCAAACATATGAAATTAGTGGTTTCACATTTTGTACCAATTCAAAGGACAAAAAGAGTATGGCACAAAATAGTGGTGTTCGATGCGAGGCCATAGACAATGAAACTGGTGAGATTACTACATACTTTGGCTTCTTTGAGGATATATGGGAACTAGACTATGGCACATTTCAGATCCCTGTGTTTCGATGTCAGTGGATTGAAGACAAACATGTCACAGTGGATAACTACGGGGTTAGAGTTCTTGATCTAAGCAAGGTAGGTTATAAAGATAACCCGTGGATCCATGCTAACCGTGTTGCATAGGTCTTTTATGCTGAACAAATCCTTTCTAAGACGGAGAAGAAAAGTAACGACAAGCCGAAGCATATAGTTTTTCCTGGAAAGCAACAAGCCATAGGGGTTGATGGTGTATCTGATCTTGAAGATTTTAACGAGTTCTGTGAAATGTCCCTCTTCACAGATGACCATCCAGTGAAGATAAGGAATGTTGAGCGAAGAATGCCACAGAATTCATTGCCTTGGGTGCACAATGATGGACAAGGACGAATCGTAGCTGGCTAGATTCTTATATTTCACATTTGTAATGTAATCCATTTATGTTATAATTTATACGTTATGCTACCCTTCTTTGTATCTCCATGTCAGACTCTATTTCATATTTATTTAATGTTGCTTGTAGCACCCCTTCATGCTTATAAACACCTAATTAGTAGACTAAATAAAAGATAAAGGCTAAAAAGTATAATAAACAATATATAAAGACCTAATTAGTAGGCTAAATAAAAGATAAAGGCTAAAAAGTATAATAAACAATATATAAACACCTAATTAGTAGGCTAAATAAAAGATAAAGACTAAAAAGTATAATAAACAATATATAAACACCTAATTAGTAGACTAAATAAAAGATAAAAGCTAAAAAGTATAATAAACAATATATAAAGACCTAATTAGCAGGCTAAATAAAAGATAAAGGCTAAAAAGTATAATAAACAATATATAAACACCTAATTAGTACACTAAATAAAAGATAAAGACTAAAAAATATAATAAACAATATATAAATACCTAATTAGTAGACTAAATAAAAGATAAAGCCTAAAGCCGCTTTATACAGACGGTTTTCTTAGCCGACCGCCTGTAGAAATACCTCTCCTTATAAGGTTTTCAGATTTTGTTCCAAAATTTTTCTAAGTCCGGTGGCGCGCATTTTTCTCAGACGCCGTCAGGCTGCCAAAATTTGAACCCGCCGCCCGCACCGCCGCGTCGTCGTCGAGCTCGGCGTCCTCCACCGTCGTCGTCCGCACTGCCGGCAAGCTAGCTCCGATCTAGGTGAGTTCCTCCTCCCTCTCGCTCTCCCTCCCCCTCTCTCTCTCTTTGTCTGCGGCGCGACGGCGACAGCGGCGGTACACGGTGGCGGGCTGCAGCGCGGCAACAGATGGGGGAGGAGCTAGGTCGCAGCGGTGGCGGTGCTGCCGGGGGTAGGTCGCAGCGGCGCGGTGCTGCTCGCGGGCGCGAGAAGGGGAGGAGCTGAGGGAGGAGGGGCGGCGCGGCTCGCGCGTGGAGGCGGTGGCGGTGCTGCGCGCGGGCGCGGCGGTGGGTCGGCGGGTGGCGGGCAGAGCGGAAGCGGCGCGAGCCCCAGCGGTAGCGCGCCGGTAGCTAGGGCTCCTCACCTCTCTCTCTCTCTCTCTTATGCGCAGTGGCGGCACGGCGCGCGCGAGCGGGAGGGCAACGCCGCCGTGGCTAGAGGAAGGTGAAGGACCTGACGGCTGGGCCCCAGCCGTCAGAGAGAGAGAGATGGGTCAATAGATGAGCCGAGCGGGAGAGAGAGAGAGAGAGAGAGCAGAGGTGGCCCATTTTGTTCCTTTTCATTTTTTCTTTTCTTTTCTTTTCTTAGCCATAGAAAATTGTTTAGTATATATGTTTATATGGCCTCCAAGTGTACAATAGAAATTCATTTAATGTACCATCGAAATTTATTGTATATATACATAGTGTTTTAATTATGTAATATAATAGAATATGATTTTATCTTCTTTTTTTCTACAATCGAAATCCATTTATTGTACTATATTGTATACTAGAAAATCATTTATAGAAATTCATTTATTGTACAATAGAAGTTGATTCTATAGATCACCATTCCATATTTCTTTATTATACCATGGAACTTTATTATATACATAGTGTTTCAATTATGTAATATAATAGGATATGACTTTATATACATAGTGTTTTATACAATGTATTTGACATTCATGTAAATTTATTATATGTCAGATTACGGCCATGAGTTCTCCTAACAAGGGTGAAGCATCACGGTCCCACCACACGGGCGAAGCATCAGGGCCCCACCACACGGCTGAAGCATCCGGGTCACACCACACGGGAGAAGCAGCATCTTCGTCATACCATAGTCGTAGCGACCCCAAGCCAAGTATAGATAGGGGTCGTCGTGAATCCGAACATGACCGTACTTATAATCCAGCGGAAGATGAGGTAAATTACGCGTCAATTATCTCACAAGTGGTTTCACGTGTGATTTCATGTGTGTGTATCTAATTATATCACTATATAGGAGGTGTTGTCTCAATTCAGAGGTATGTTTGATGGCGAAGAACAAGTGCCACCTAGATACGAGGGACCGGAACCGACCGAGACGACTACCAACACCGAGAGCTCGAGGAAAAGAAAGAACAGTGATCGGAAACAAGGTGATAGGGGAACGAACAAGTGGCTCGATAAAACATATATAGTGACACAGAAGTGAGCTCCAAAGGACAACCACTAGCTCCTGAATCGGTGGTAGCTAAGTTTCGGAATGCGCTTGGTTTCGTAGTAAGGGATAAGCTTGACATCACAATCCGCATGTGGAAAGATGTGCCACAAGATGTCAAAGACACACTGTGGGCTAAGCTATTGACGAGGTTTGTTTTTCCTCGAGGCACAGAAGATCTCGTAAGAGACTATGCAATGAAGCAGTGTGGAAAGATGCTCCGAAGTTGGAGGTCGGATATGAATACGGGTTGGGCAAAGAAAGGGTTGAACCCAACAAAAAAGTTTAAAATTTGAGAAGGTCAGTGGCAGGTTTTTCTAGAGAAAAGTAAGTCCCCAGAATTTGTAGCATTGAGCGAAGCTAATTCTGAACTTTCAAAGAAGAACAAGTACCACCACCACCTGGGGTCAGGCGGTTACCGGTGCCAGGTTCCCAAATGGAGGGAAGAAGAAGCTGCGAAGAAGGCGGCAGGTTTGCCGGTGTTGTCTGAGCAACTTGGCGAGAGATCTGCGAATTGGATCCGTGCTCGGAAACCAAGAGAATCTGACACAAGCGATTTGTATTTTGATGACCCTAGTGTCGAAGAAGCAGCAAAGAGCATATTTGCGATCGCCGCTAAGCAGTGTGAAGGAACTTTCAAGCCACAAAGGGAGAGAGACGTCCTAAGTCTTGGTCTAGGTAACCCCGAGCATCCTGGGCGTGTACGAGGCATCTCGTCTAAAGAAGGATGGAAAGAAGGATTCGGTGAGGAATGGAGGGTATTTACAAGAAGAGCGATCGATACAAGGAAGCAATGAAGGATTATTTTAAGGAAGAGGCTAAAAAGATTTCAAAGACATGATGTCTGAAATGCTATCCAATCCTCCTCCAGAATTGATGCAACAATTGGCGAGCGCGATGTCTGTTCAACAGATGGCTACTCAACCTCCACAGATGCAGCTAGAAGTTGTACCAACACAGCCATTGGTCAAACATGGCTCAGTCATCGTCCCAAGCAGTGTCGCATCTACAGCAGATAAGAGTCAGTATCCAGTTGACTTGATTGATGGGCCCAAACCTTGCTCCCTACTCATAAGATATGGTATTAACAATATTCGCTCAAGGGAAGTAGGAACAGGCTATGCAATTCCAGGGCACAAATTTCATGGTAGCGACATCCCTGTAGACTACTATAGGGTAGAAGTGTCGACGGTGGTCCAAGGATACGAGGACGACATGCTAGATATCCCTAGTCCTGAGGGTATTGAGAAACTTGGACAAGCTATCAAGAATTTCATCCTTTAGCCCCGACTAAACATCAAGTTGAGTGAGCCACTAACTCAGGAAGCCCTTCCAGTTTCTCAGGAGTCGACACATGCAGGTACTGTTGATAACCAGCCTCCATCACCGGTCGATCCTCCTAGCCCACGACCATCACCGATCATGCCTAATCCTCCTAGCCCACCACCATCACCGGTCATGCCTAATCCTCCTAGCCCACCACCATCACCTAACCCACCACCAATGCAAGAACAAACAACTACACCAACACCATCGCCTAAGAAAAAAAAAGTCGTTCCTAAGAGGATATTGTTCCCAGTACCCAAATTGGTTTCCCCGTATCAACAAAAGAAGACATCAGCTGGCACGGCAAAATTTATGGCAGGAATCGCAAATACCCGCACGACACGTGTCGTTGACTTGGATGAATTGAAAAAATCTGGGAAAAAGCTTATGGAGACAGTACCGGTACCCATACCAATCAAGCCACCGACAAAAAAGGACTATGAAAACGTCCCTAACGAATATGTGTCAGGTAGGCCTCTACTAAGTTGGGAAGAACTCAAGAAGATCCCAGCTGGTATAAAAAGGATGCATGACTGGTACATGAGAGCATCTGCTATTGGCATCGACACAATCAACGTGCTTATACCCCCATATGCATTCGTTAGCGGTCACGAAAGGGCGATTGTTACATTTGAAGACATGTGGCTGATGATGAGGCTCAAGAGGCTCGACGTGCAGCTCATAACGGTGTTTGCATTGTAAGTGCGCCACTCTGACTTAGACATATTTGTTTTATTATTGTTGAGTTGTATATCCTATCTATGTCATAAACTTTACAATGCGATACTTACACACAATTGTTTTATTAATATTGCAGAATGCAATACGATCAAGAGGAGATACTGTACGGTCCCAATCCTCTATCAAATGCCGATAAAAGGATTGGGTATCCTAGCCCTATGAAAATATGCGAGAGCAAGCACACATTCCTAGTCGGTAAGGACTATGATAAATTAAAGGGGAAGACAGGAAAAGAGCTTGAAGAAGCAACAGAGGACTTGATGAAGAAATTTGAAGCCAAATATACTATCTACATTGGAAACGCAATGCTTCAGTTTCAAGACAGGAGATTTGTGGTGGCCCCTTACAACTTTAGGTACGTGATTGTGACTTTGCATACATAATATTAATAACTCCAATGCACATCCCATAACAAATTTGAGTTGTGCAGGTACCACTGGATTTGTTTATTCATTTTCCCAAGTGAAGGAAGGGTGCTCGTCCTAGACTCCACAGATTATGATCCTTCAACTTATTTAACTTTCATGAATATCTTAGAGCGGTAAGCCGATATATGCATGCATACATCAAGATAACATGTTATTTATCGATGAGAATTTGAGAATAACATGTGTCTAATTGTATTTGAGATAACAGGTCATATAGGTGGTACAAAATGCAGGGCGGAAAGTTCAACAAGTCGAAACAAGGGGAGCCATTGGAAGTATTCCATCAATGGCCGGTACGTATGTGAATTTATGAATCCATATATGTAAAATACATAAGAGCAATATTGCAAATAGATAACCAATTGCCCATTACATAGTGCCACAAGCAACAACCTGGATCCGTCCACTGTGGATTCTACGTGTGCGAGTTCATGAGAGAGAATGGACGATACGTCAAGAACCCTGATAAGGTAATATAAGTAATACTTATGTATGTATTTTTGTCACTAAGGATGCAAATATATTAATAAGTCTAAATATAAGATATCTATAATCTTCTTTTGCAGGCACATCATCCCAAAAAGGTGACTCGCATGTCCGAGAAAGCTTTATACGCCATAGTTGAGGACTTGTGCTCGTTTCTTTTGAAAGAAGTCATTCCACGTGAAGAAAAATATCATGATGCTACGAGCCCCTTGGGAAGGCCAGAGTATAAGGTTCTAACTGAGATTAGTAGGCTACATCTTACGAGAGATGGTTATTAGGCATAGGGAAAACTTTGATGTATGTAAAGTTTGGTGTGTATATACGTTTAACTTTATGGCTATGAGCAGAAACTTTAGTGTATATGAGATGAGATAATTAGAATGTATATATATATATCTCTAGTTATGCACATGAGCCAATATTGTTTATATAGTTTCAATGTATTACATATATATTGCAGCATAATCACAAATATTAAAAAGTCAGCGGCTCTCTGTACTAGCGGTTTGGTTGAGAGCCGCCTGTGGAAACAAATTTCTACAGGCGGTTTGTATAGCAAACTTCCTGTAGAAATCAATCTTCACAGGCGGTTCGCTTAAGAAACCGCCTGTAGAAATCTCCTTTTCACAGGCAGTTGGCTTAAGGAACCGCCTGTGAAAATACATTTCTACAGGTGGTTCACAGAAAACCGCCTGTGAAGAGGCGTCATTTTTACAGTCCCTCTCCCAGGCGGAAGCGAAAAACTTCTGTAGAGCTAGATAGGTTACGAACCGATTGTATAGTCACTCTTTGTACTAGTGTTATAGCCAAACACTTGTCTCTTATTATTGAACTTGCTCTAAGAGACAAGTCGTTGAGGGAGTATATTGTGGAGACATGTAGTCAACGGATAGAACTGAGATGTGCAGGTTGGTCAAAGAATCTTAAAGTTGTGACAACTAACTTGTAATTGTAAAAGGAATTGAAACAGATTAGTAAACTGACTACGACGGAGGTTGTTCAAAGTATCTTAAAGTTGTGATAACTAACTTGTAATTGTAAAATGAATCGAAATAGATGACTAAATGACTACGACGGAGGTCACGAGAGAGGTCCAAAACCCGGGTAAGTTAAAATATTTGCGCCTGATCAGCCTATGTAATGTCATATATAAAGTGGCAGCAAAGAATAAGAGAAGCAGTTCAGAAGGTTTTGTGGCTCTCAAACTGGACATGAGCAAAGCTTGTGATAGGGTAGAGTAGAATTTCCTAGAAAGGATGATGTTGAAGCTAGGCTAGGCTTTGATGACAGCTGGCTGCAACTGATCATGAAGTGTGTCACCACCCTTTCTTACAAAATTAAAGTAAATAATGAGTTGATGGAAGAAATTATTTCAACATGACGACTAAGCCACGGGGTCCTCTCTCCCCTTATCTTTTCCGTTTATGTGCAAAAGGATTTTCATCTTTACTCAATGCTGCAGAGGAAGACGGAAACTTAAAGGGAGTGTCTATATGTGCGGGAGCTCCGAGTATCACCCCTTTACTGTTTGCGGATGATTCATTGCTACTACTGAAAGCCAACCATGAGAATGCAAATCATCTCTAGATTGTGCTACAACTATATGAAGATTTCTTGGGGTAAACCATTAACAAAGAGAAGCAGCAAGGAATGATTTCCTAGTCACTGGAAGTATGTAACACCCTAAAATTTGCACCTTTAAAAATAGAGATAAAATGATTTAGTGTTGCATTTTAGTGCTCATGAAACATAGGAAAATAAAAAATATATCAATTTAAAATTTATCATAGGGTTAGCAACATTGTTGGTGCATTCATGTTGGAGCATTTAATTTATAGTTAAGCGGAGGCTTCAAAACCTAATTTTGTTTTGAAAATGTAAATTGAAAAATGACTTGACAAAGTAAAAGAAAAGAAAAGTGAAAATGAAAACTCCCCTCCCTTCTTTCATCCCCTCTCTGGCTCGAGCGCCCAACCCTTTGTCCCCTCTAGCCCGCACGACATCTCGCACCCCAGATGGCAAGCTGGCCTAGAAGCCCAAGCTACATGCCCTCTCTTCTCCCTTTGTCTCCCATTCCTGCAGAACCGTCAGCATGCCAGCCCAGTAGCCACATGCGCCCTCTTCCACTCTCTTTTGTTAATGTGTCAGGCCCGCTACACAGCATTGTCGTCTTCCTCAATATGGCAAGCGACGCTGCCTTCCTTCTTCGGTGCCACACGAATACCTTCCCAACCCCTCCTATCCATCTTTAGCTCCACCCCAAGGATATATAAGTCGGTCGCTGCTCTGAACGCCACCATACCAGCTCTCTGCAGCATCGCTTGAGCCCTAGAGCGCCATTGCCAAGAGCTCTAGGCCTAACCACCGCCTCACTTGTCTCCCCATTCCTTTGCCCCGCATTTGCTCCTATCAACTATCATGCCTTCATTGGGAGGTAAGGTGTTGACGAAATATGCGTCACAGTCTACCTAGAGGCGTACCCTATGGTAGTATATTATAGGTGGAGGTGTGGCAACGGCGGTCAAGCGTAACTCGGAGAGCGTAGACACGGTGATTTATACAGGTTCAGGCCGGTAAATCGCTGTAATACCCTATGTCCTATGTTCTAGTGGCTGGATTGATCTGAGAGATAGGTTACAAGAGATGTAGATCTGTTTTGGGGGGTCCCTACCCCTCCTTATATATGTCGAAGGGACAGAGTTATAAGTAAAGTAGCCAATATGGTACTATTTGTGCGGTGCACGTCATGTGTTGCGCGTCTATGTCTTGTGGGCTGGGACATCTCCGATGGTGTGGCCCATGTATAGACGCGAGGGTATATGGGGGTCATATCCCCAACAAGTCCCCGAGCATGTTGCATTCTTCTGGCGAGCCATCCTGACGTCCTGCGAGGAGATTGATCTGGTCGCCTTCCTTTATCAGTGTTGTCGTAGAGTTCCGACTGGGTGGCCTGGTCGGGACTAAGTTTGGAGAAGCCTCCCGACCAGGTTAGACTAGTCGAAAGTGTCATAGCTTGATTAGCGAGCAGGTCGCCTCATCATAAGTCTGCAGCTGCTTGTCGGAAGAATGTGACGTGATGAAGAAGAAAATTTTGAAAGTCCTTTCTGGATGAAGTGTATCCACTTGGAACTTGCAAAACTATAAGGAAGAGCAAGGTCCTAGTAGAAGTCTGTACAAGTCCT